>CM036758.1:46196192-46796192 GCA_020796225.1 Arion vulgaris
ATTTAGAAATTGTCTTCATTCATTTATTTCAAATATGTATTCCTGTACACTTTTTGTATTTTTGGTTTTATGAAAATGAGAGAATGATCAACAGCATTTTCATACCAACTTTGTGCTACCAGAGAGAAACATGGACAATGAGCAAAGCGCAGTCGCAAAAAATAACTACTTGTGAAATGCAGTGCCTGCGAAAAGTTACCAACAACATCAGAAAAGACAGAGTCGGCAACATTAGCAGAAGAAAAAAGTTGGCACAGAACCTTGCTTGAATTACATTGCGAAACAAAGAATGAAGTGGTTTGGCCACTTAATAAGAATACACCCAAACTCCACAGTATACAAAGTCTTCTACAACGGAACATCAGGAAAGAAGGCGAGAGGAAGACCACGAAAACGATGAAATGCAGAATCCTGTCAAAATAAAAAATAATTATCACCCAACCCATTAGAACAGAGTAAGAGAAAAACAGAAAAGCACGACACTAGGTAACAACAACACGGTAGCAGTGTGACAATAAGAAAAGAAGAAGAAGAAGCTAAAACGGTATAAATTATCATTAGACAATCAAAAGTGCAATGAACATATAATTGAAAATTGCTGTGTATTTGGTTAAATATTGCAATATAACATATATGTGCTTTCAAATATAAACGTTAGAGAATAGTCCTCCTTATATCTTGGACAGAGAAGAGAACAAATGGATCTATCCAGAAAAAACTCAAAATCAAAGAAAACTGGCTGATGCTACAAATATGAAAGAGAACATTGAGATATTTTAGTCATATAAAAAGACATGAAAGGCTGGAGAAGACCATCATGGAAGGAGGCATACCGGCAAAGAGAAGAAGAGGAAGAAAACAAAAAGATGGAATCAAGATGTAACTGATGGTTTGAACATGACGGATGCAGAGGTAGGACATCTGGCATATGAAAGAGAGAAATTCCGGAGGACTGTTGGGGTGGCAAAGCTCTGCTCAGGGCAAGTTATGTGATGATGATGATAATTGCAATATAACTAGACGACAGCGTGTCAGTGATGATGTTTCAGTCAGTGATGATGTTTCAGTCAGTGATGATGTTTCAGTCAGTGATGATGTTTCAGTCAGTGATGATGTTTCAGTCAGTGATGATGTTTCAGTCAGTGATGATGTTTCAGTCAGTGATGATGTTTCAGTCAGTGATGATGTTTCAGTCAGTGATGATGTTTCAGTCAGTGATGATGTTTCAGTCAGTGATGATGTTTCAGTCAGTGATGATGTTTCAGTCAGTGATGATGTTTCAGTCAGTGATGATGTTTCAGTCAGTGATGATGTTTCAGTCAGTGATGATGTTTCAGTCAGTGATGATGTTTCAGTCAGTGATGATGTTTCAGTCAGTGATGATGTTTCAGTCAGTGATGATGTTTCAGTCAGTGATGATGTTTCAGTCAGTGATGATGTTTCAGTCAGTGATGATGTTTCAGTCAGTGATGATGTTTCAGTCAGTGATGATGTTTCAGTCAGTGATGATGTTTCAGTCAGTGATGATGTTTCAGTCAGTGATGATGTTTCAGTCAGTGATGATGTTTCAGTCAGTGATGATGTTTCAGTCAGGTGATGTTTCAGTCAGTGATGATGTTTCAGTCAGTGATGATGTTTCAGTCAGTGATGATGTTTCAGTTTCATTTTGGATTATCTTCATTGCACTCCGGACATGTCCATAGGTGCTTCCATCTCTTTCACGATATCTTCAACAGCGTTCAGCCACTAACCGTACCAGTTCAATTTTGATTGACGAGTCTACTCATATTCCTGCTGTGTTGTTTTTCCTGGCCACCCCAATCTTTAACCCCAGCTCTTGCAATCTAGTAGTTGACATGGATTGGTTTAAATGAAAATCCTC
The DNA here is from genome assembly GCA_020796225.1 of Arion vulgaris. Classification (NCBI taxonomy): domain Eukaryota; kingdom Metazoa; phylum Mollusca; class Gastropoda; order Stylommatophora; family Arionidae; genus Arion; species Arion vulgaris. The sequence continues at coordinate 46,198,075 of CM036758.1, forward strand.
TTTGCGGTCACACTCAATGAGGGCGTTGAGAATATCAGCTTTATCCATTGGCTGGCTCCATGATATGGTGGTGGAGTCAGCGAGTATGCTCTCTCATTTCCAACGACACATGTGCCCCGTAAATCAGCTTTATCCATTGGCTGGCTCCATGATATGGTGGTGGAGTCAGCGAGTATGCTCTCTCATTTCCAACGACACATGTGCCCCGTAAATCAGCTTTATCCATTGGCTGGCTCCATGATATGGTGGTGGAGTCAGCGAGTATGCTCTCTCATTTCCAACGACACATGTGCCCCGTAAATCAGCTTTATCCATTGGCTGGCTCCATGATATGGTGGTGGAGTCAGCGAGTATGCTCTCTCATTTCCAACGACACATGTGCCCCGTAACGAAGATAAGTGTAATTCTTCAAATTGTTGACGCTTGTAGCGATTCAGTCAATTGCCTGTGCATTGAACCAGCCTCCACCTTTCGGATCATACTCAGAATTCTAGTGATGATGTTCGAGGGGTGTATGTGGTGTAGAGGTTAGGTGCTCGCCTCTCGTTGCAAAGGCACCAGGTTCTTTCCCCTCGTGGACCCATCTGAATATATTTACTAGAGATCCCTAATCTCAGTGTAGGTGATATCGAGCTTCAAGTAATATCGGAGACATATAATAAAACGTAAGTCCCGTGTTCAACTTGAGCACATAACAGAACCCTTTGGCAGTTCAAAATCAAGAAGACTAGGCTGGAAAGCCGCTGCCCAGACAAAATTCATTAGAAAAGGTTGTTTTTTAAATCCCTACAATGTATCTTCATCTTCTAAATTACATCTAAGCCCTCGCTTGTGCTACGGAGTTCGTGCACTGCCGCTGAGATATTCCTATGTAAGAAAGAGATCGGAGCACATATGGCAACTCACCGAAGTGAAATGTTGATGGTCCTATCAATCAATCAATCAATCAAACAGACGTGGTCAAAGTTATCCAATTATCGATACACAATAAAACATTATATAAACATAGAACAGAAAATGACAGTTTAAGAAGTTCAGTAAAATAATCTAACTAGACGACAGCCTGTCAGTGATGACGTGGTCAAAGTTATCCAATGATTGTCTCTTTGCGACTTGTGATTGTTCATGTTGTTAATATGAAGTATGATAATAATAATAATTCATATCGTACCGTTATATGTTATATAGAGCCTGCAAGCAATATCTCCATACCGCTCTGTCCTGGGAAACTCGCTCAATCTCCTCCATGGTACTGAGACCGATATTTCTTGCTTGTCTCAATAAAACTCGTTTCAGGGTCTCCCTATTGCGTTCTCTCTTTCTTGAACACTTTGCATCCCATTTCAATGCCTGTCTTGATATTCGCTGATCATGTCTTCTCAAGGTGTGTCCAACATATCTCCATCTTCTCCCTCTTATAACAGTTGTTACTAGTAGTTGACTAGACATTTCTCTGATGTCATCACTTTTCCTGAAGTCGTGCCATTTTATGTTCATTATTTCTCGTAATCTATTTTCAAATGCATACTCCGTAGTACTGGCGAGGTTGTTGGTGTAATTTAGAACATTGTGAAAATATTTTGTAGGAATTTTTATCTTTTATCATTTCTAATGAATTTTGCGCGGGCAGCGACTTTTCAGCCTGTTCTTCTCGATTTCGAACTGATAACGGTTCTTTTATGTGTTCAACATGAACACGGGAACTACGTTTTATCATCCGTCTCCAATAGGACTAGGAACGCGATCTCACCTACACTGAGATCAGGGATCTCTGAAAAAATATCCCGTTAGCTTCCCTATGATTATTTATTAAATATTGTTATAAGTTTGGTAATGTGTAAAACAAAGTCAAGATCAGCCAAGAGGTATCAGATTCTCACATTTACCTTGGAAGACTTCGATTTATTAAATATTGTTATAAGTTTGGTAATGTGTAAAACAAGTCAAGATAAGCCAAGAGGTATCAGATTCTCACATTTACATTGGAAGACTTCGATTTATTAAATATTGTTATAAGTTTAGTAATGTGTAAAACAAGTCAAGATAAGCCAAGAGGTATCAGATTCTCACATTTACCTTGGAAGACTTCGATTTATTAAATATTGTTATAAGTTTGGTAATGTGTAAAACAAGTCAAGATCAGCCAAGAGGTATCAGATTCTCACATTTACATTGGAAGACTTCGATTTATTAAATATTGTTATAAGTTTAGTAATGTGTAAAACAAGTCAAGATAAGCCAAGAGGTATCAGATTCTCACATTTACCTTGGAAGACTTCGATTTATTAAATATTGTTATAAGTTTGGTAATGTGTAAAACAAGTCAAGATAAGCCAAGAGGTATCAGATTCTCACATTTACATTGGAAGACTTCGATTTATTAAATATTGTTATAAGTTTAGTAATGTGTAAAACAAGTCAAGATAAGCCAAGAGGTATCAGATTCTCACATTTACCTTGGAAGACTTCGATTTATTAAATATTGTTATAAGTTTAGTAATGTGTAAAACAAGTCAATATCAGCCAAGAGGTATCAGATTCTCACATTTACCTTGGAAGACTTCGATTTATTAAATATTGTTATAAGTTTGGTAATGTGTAAAACAAGTCAAGATCAGCCAAGAGGTATCAGATTCTCACATTTACCTTGGAAGACTTCGATTTATTAAATATTGTTATAAGTTTAGTAATGTGTAAAACAAGTCAAGATCAGCCAAGAGGTATCAGATTCTCACATTTACCTTGGAAGACTTCGATTTATTAAATATTGTTATAAGTTTGGTAATGTGTAAAACAAGTCAAGATAAGCCAAGAGGTATCAGATTCTCACATTTACATTGGAAGACTTCGATTTATTAAATATTGTTATAAGTTTAGTAATGTGTAAAACAAAGTCAAGATCAGCCAAGAGGTATCAGATTCTCACATTTACCTTGGAAGACTTCGATTTATTAAATATTGTTATAAGTTTGGTAATGTGTAAAACAAGTCAAGATCAGCCAAGAGGTATCAGATTCTCACATTTACCTTGGAAGACTTCGATTTATTAAATATTGTTATAAGTTTGGTAATGTGTAAAACAAGTCAAGATCAGCCAAGAGGTATCAGATTCTCACATTTACCTTGGAAGACTTCGATTTATTAAATATTGTTATAAGTTTGGTAATGTGTAAAACAAAGTCAAGATAAGCCAAGAGGTATCAGATTCTCACATTTACATTGGAAGACTTCGATTTATTAAATATTGTTATAAGTTTGGTAATGTGTAAAACAAGTCAAGATCAGCCAAGAGGTATCAGATTCTCACATTTACCTTAGAAGACTTCGATTTATTAAATATTGTTATAAGTTTGGTAATGTGTAAAACAAGTCAAGATAAGCCAAGAGCTATCAGATTCTCACATTTACCTTGGAAGACTTCGATTTATTAAATATTGTTATAAGTTTGGTAATGTGTAAAACAAGTCAAGATAAGCCAAGAGGTATCAGATTCTCACATTTACCTTGGAAGACTTCGATTTATTAAATATTGTTATAAGTTTGGTAATGTGTAAAACAAGTCAAGATAAGCCAAGAGCTATCAGATTCTCACATTTACCTTGGAAGACTTCGATTTATTAAATATTGTTATAAGTTTGGTAATGTGTAAAACAAGTCAAGATCAGCCAAGAGGTATCAGATTCTCACATTTACCTTGGAAGACTTCGATTTATTAAATATTGTTATAAGTTTGGTAATGTGTAAAACAAGTCAAGATAAGCCAAGAGGTATCAGATTCTCACATTTACCTTGGAAGACTTCGATTTTGCTGATAACATCACACTTCTATCTGACACACATCAGAAAACACGAGCGTCACTAGGGGGTGCGGGTGTGCGGCCGCACCGGGTGACACCGTCAAGGTGTGCCACCAAAATAAAAAATTGCAAATTTGACAAAGCAGACATAGCTCTGTCTAGTCGGGTATCATAACCGTTCATTGTTAAATACATGCAGGCACCGGGTGCCACCATGCAGAGCGTCTGGTGCTTAAATGAATAAGATTCAGAGCTGCTCGGAGTCGGAGTAGAATCGTGGAGTAGAGTCGTTTGCAAACGCGCCAATTAATGACGTGTGGAGTCACGTGGTTGCAGAAAATTACAGACGTTGTTTACAGGTTCGTTTTTTTATGTAAATAATTATTTTTGCGAAATTTTATAATTTTATCAATATCACTAACATAAACATATTTTAAAGTAAAGTAATTAGGACAGGACATAAATGTTAAAGGAGAAAAACAGCGGCAGGCTTCCACTCAAAAAAGTTAGTATTACTATACTATAGTATACTAGTAGTTTACTACTACAATAAATGAATAATTACGGCATACACATGTTTTTCTATCTGTCTGAAAAATATATATTTTAATTTTTAATTTAATTTTTTAATTAAACAAATGGAAATAGAAAAATAAATAACTATATTTATTAAATTATGAATAAATATTTGGATTATAATTATTTATACAAATTTTATATATTTGTATTATATCTTTTTGTTTAGTTGTATATTTTTAAGTCTCTAATTTATTATATATTTATTATTTAAGAATATTCCATCATGCCACATGGAGTGCACAAATCAAAGAGGCCTAGTGGATGCGAGCAGCGAAAAGCAAAGAAGAAAAGATGTGAATCACTAAAATCACTACCTGGATTCATGCTTCAATATGTCAAGAGACCAAGTGATGGCCAAGGTTCATCAAAAGACGTTCTTCCTCAATCTACAATTGATACGGATTCCTCCCATGCTGACAGCATGCATTCTTCAAAAGAGCAACTAGAGCCAGAAATGGAAGAGATTGATGCAGAAATACATGATGAAATAGCAGTGGATGAAGTTGAAACAGAAATGCATGCTGAAAATGATTCTCGTCATGATACTGTAAATGTGATGAGAAAAATTGGATGAGAAAAATTGGAATATTTTATCTGATGCTTCTTTCTGGAATGCACCAGTTCCAGATCATTTTCGGGTTGAAATTATCAAAAGAGGAAGTTGTTTTTTTCAGAACAAGGATGGGCCTTTCAGTACTGTGACAAGGCAAGGTGCAAAGACTAAAGGAGATGTGCGCCAGCTGTCAAAAGAATGGTTCTACAAGACGATGCCAAATGGTGAGAAAATACTGCGGTCATGGATGGTTTACTCGCTCTTCAGTGAGAAATTATACTGCTTTTGCTGCAGACTCTTTGCTGTTAATGTAACAGAACAAACATCAAAATTTGTCACTGGGTTTCAGCAGTGGTGGAAGCTGAGCCCAAAATTACATAATCATGAGATATCGGATGACCATCTAGGTTGTCTTGAAAAATGGAAAACATTGGCAGCAGGCCTTAAGCTGCACAAAACAATTGATGCCGACAGTGTTGCTGTAATGGATAGGGTTAAAAAGAAATGGAGGGATATCTTGCACAGGTTGCTTGATATCACATTGTTTCTTGCTAAGAAAAATCTGGCATTTCGTGGCCATAAGGAAGATGCATCTTCGTTGAATAAAGGAAACTTTCTTGAGATGGTTGAGATGCTTTCTAAATATGACCCTGTGCTGAAAGAGCACCTAATGAGATTAAAGCGAACTACATCTGTAACAGTAAAAGCATCCGCATCTTATCTTTCACCAGAAACTCAGAATGAATTTATAACTGTTCTGGCAAATCATGTGAAGGAAATTCTTGTAAATGATATAAAGGCTGCAAGGTATTTTGGAATTATGTTCGACAGCACACCTGACATATCACACACTGACTAGATGTCTGAGGTGATCAGATATGTGAAAATCCACAATGGGGAAGTTGAAGTGAGAGAAGTGTTTCTAGGATTTTTCCATTTAAAGGGGAAAAAAGCTGATGACCTCAGTTCAGACATTTAAAAAAATCTAGGTTAGAAACGAAATCACTCCATTTGACTTTTAGTAATTTTCGGAGACATTTATTCTTAAAGATCCAGTTTCTTATCAGTTTTGTTTGTTGTTTTCCCAACTTTCACAACCGTAGGTCAGTCAGTACAGGAACCACACATGACCTAAACAATTTAACTTTTGTACCTATACTAAGGTCTTTAGATTGCCAGATATTTGTTAACTTAGTGAAGGCACTAGCTGCTATAGCAATACCAGAGTTTATTTCTTTCATCGTGTGTCTCCGTTGTTTAAACAAAGTGCGACATATAAATTCTCAGAAACGCCCAGGATAGAAAAGATTTTTTAAAATAATATAGACATACTAGAAGTTTTGGACATCGAAGAACATTGACTTATAAACATTATCATGGGCCGGAACATGAAATATTTTGGTCAGAATTCTTTGAACAGAGCAGTTTTCAGTTATATTAGGACAATCATCATAACACTACGGAAATGTCCATAGATGATCCGATCTCCGTCTCAACAAATCCAACATCGTCCACCGGCCCAACACTTTAGTTCTATGTTGATTAATCATTTTTTTTTGCATTATTGATTTGTCGTTCTTTTCAAAGATGTCTACCAATATATTCAGATGTCTACCAATATATTCAGATGTCTACCAATATATTCAGATGTGTACCAATATATTCAGATGTGTACCACTATATTCAGATGTCTACCAATATATTCAGATGTGTACCAATATATTCAGATGTGTACCAATATATTCAGATGTCTACCAATATATTCAGATGTCTACCAATATATTCAGATGTGTACCAATATATTCAGATGTCTACCAATATATTCAGATGTCTACCAATATATTCAGATGTCTACCAATATATTCAGATGTGTACCAATATATTCAGATGTGTACCAATATATTTATCTCAATCTTGTCACTGATTGTGACTTACGGCCCTGAAATCTCTCTTTAAAAGTTAATTGCATATCCTTAACAGGACTTTGCGAATCAACCCCAGCTTTTTAACGCTGTTTGTGATTTTTCTAGACATTATTACGTTCAGTAGTTTGTCATTGCTTTCTGAACGGGTGGTGTCATCATCCGTTTGTAAAACTCCACGTGAAACAATTTGCAACCAAATTGTCCGCAGCGTGATTCGAACTCAGAACGTCGGGGTTAATAGACCGAGTCACTATCCCCTAAGCCACAGACACCACCTCTCTGTTAAGAACAGAGCAGTAATATAAAAAAACAGGATGTTACAGAATCCTTGAACCATCTAGTAACTCCTAGAAATCGAGTCTATTTCACAGTAGCGGCTCGTCTTTAAGGGCCAGTTGGGCTGAGCTCCACCAAAAATAATGTATAACGTGTATCTATTATTTAAAAAATTATTTGCTCATATTTATTACTTTTAACGTGATACAGATTAGCTTTTCAAGATGAATATATAAAACTAAAATATTATATTTTAGTCTAAGATGACGTCTTTCCTCCTAATTAGTATGCTTCACGCATTTCCAGCGCACTGTTTTTAGGGGCAGTAAATATGTGGTAGAAATATATCTTATATCTTGGTCAGATGATAACATATGATGGCAGATGTTTCTTATATCTTGGTCAGATGATAACATATGATGGCAGATGTTTCTTATATCTTGGTCAGATGATAACATATGATGGCAGATGTTTCTTATATCTTGGTCAGATGATAACATACGATGGCAGATGTTTCTTATATCTTGGTCAGATGATAACATATGATGGCAGATGTTTCTTATATCTTGGTCAGATGATAACATATGATGGCAGATGTTTCTTATATCTTGGTCAGATGATAACATATGATGGCAGATGTTTCTTATATCTTGGTCAGATGATAACATATGATGGCAGATGTTTCTTATATCTTGGTCAGATGATAACATATGATGGCAGATGTTTGTTATATCTTGGTCAGATGATAACATACGATGGCAGATTTAAAACAGAAATTAAAAAGAGAATAAGAATGGCCTAGGATACTTTCAATAGTATGAGGAAGTTACTGACATCCAAACAAATTACAAACAGGTTAAAACTGAGAATGATCAAATGCTATATATACCCTATATTACTGTATGGCTCGGAAACATGGACAATGAACAATCAGTTAGAAGACAGAATTGAAGCATTTGAGATGTGGATATATAGAAGAATAGGCAGAGTTTCATGGACAGAGAAGCAGACAAATAAACAAGTTATAGGAAAACTAGGCATGAAGAAACAACTATTAAGAGAAATAAAATTCAGATAAGTAAAGTATTTTGGGCACATAAAAGGCATGACACTTTGAATAATCTTTAAAATTTTAGAGGGGAAAGTTGAAGGGCGAATCTTTCTTTCATTCTTTTGTCCTTCTCTGCTTTTTTGCCACTAGGCGTAGCAGGTTTAACTGATGATCGGTTTCCGAGATAATGCACGCTCGGTCGCTTGATCGCTTGATATGTTGTGGTATTGTGGAGTTTTAAGATGTCTGTAACCCCATCAACCCATCTTTTTCTTGGTCTGCCCCTTCCTCTTGATGATTCCATTTTCAGGTTGTACGCTCTTGCGACTGGTGTATTTGGGTTCATTCTCACCAAGTAACCAAACCGTTTGAGTCTCTGTTTTGGAATTAATCTAATAGCAAGTGTTGTTCCGACTGTTCTAATTTCCTAATTTCTTATATGGTCTCTTCTTGTTTTATTTACTGCTTTCCTCAAGCATCTCATTTCGCATGTGGTAATTTTCCTTTCTTGTTCTTTTGTCGAATAGCAAGAGGAAAACCTGTAACAGTTTCACTGTTATGCTAACTAGGTTATGGACGGAGGGGTCAACAGAGAAAAGAACACCCCTTATTGTACTTGGCGTCCTTGACCAAGTTAGTAGTAAATAAATGTGTTTACCAATCCTAACTTGCTGCCAGTAGAGTGTTAAATTCATGAAATAGGTTCTAGCCCGAGGTAGGCGAGGACTCCCGTAAAATCGAGGATCTTGAACCAGAGAAGGGACAGTTGGGAGCTTTTGGTTTGAGCAGTAGGACAGTTACTCGAGAGAAGTTGTGGAGGACGGACAGATTATTTTTTTAGTTTCGGTAATAGAGAGAATAGTTAGAATAGAGCAGCGGAACGGGAAGCCAAAATCTCTTGAGCGGAGAAGACTAGTTTTGAACACTTGAGCGTGTAAGTTAAACTTTTCGTAAATAGAGAGAAGCAGAACTAGTGTTATTTGATTTATAAGTTGTGATAGTTGTGAGAACCCACAACTGAGGATTCTTTGAAGTGTTATTTGATTTGTAAGTTGTGATGGATGTGAGAACCCACAACTGAGGATTCTTTGAAGTGTTATTTAGATTATAAGTTGTGATGGATGTGAGAACCCACAACTGAGGACTCTTTGAAGTGTTATTTGATTTATAAGTTGTGATGGATGTGAGAACCCACAACAGAGGATCTCTTGAACTTTTCGTTAATATAGAGAAGCTGAACTAATGTTATTTGATTTATAAGTTGTGATAGTTGTGAGAACCCACAACTGAGGATTCTTTGAAGTGTTATTTGATTTATAAGTTGTGATGGATGTGAGAACCCACAACTGAGGACTCTTTGAAGTGTTATTTAACTTATAAGTTGTGATGGATGTGAGAACCCACAACTGAGGATTCTTTGAAGTGTTATTTGATTTATAAGTTGTGATGGATGTGAGAACCCACAACTGAGGACTCTTTGAAGTGTTATTTAACTTATAAGTTGTGATGGATGTGAGAACCCACAACTGAGGATTCTTTGAAGTGTTATTTGATTTATAAGTTGTGATGGATGTGAGAACCCACAACAGAGGATCTCTTGAACTTTTCGTTAATAGAGAGGAGCTGAACTAGTGTTATTTGATTTATAAGTTGTGATAGATGTGAGAACCCACAACTGAACATTTCCTGAACTTTGCATAATTAGTGGAGATGCTGAACTAGTGTATTTGATTTATAGGTTGTGATAGATGTGGGAAAACCCGACAGAGGGTTCCTTAAACTTTCTTTTAATTGTAGAGAAGCGCACTTAATGATTACACAATTGATTTTCAGGAAAGTTATTTATGTACTTTTGGTCTCATATCAGTTGAGAGAGTATGTATGTACGTTTATCAGTTTAGATATACAAAATATATAGATACCAATAAACTTGTATAAGTTGTTTAGACAGTCTTGTGTGAATTTAATGTAGTCGATTGTCAGGTGTCGGACTTAGTGGTAGATGCTATTTTTTTCTCTTTATAATTCTGGGACCTTATACCAGCTGGTCTGTTATAAACCGAGAGATAAGTGGGAGGAAAATTTAAAGAAATGGACACGATACAGTCTGGCAGAGGGCAACACCAAGGCGAAAGACAAAGGTTGCTGGAGATTCATTGCTGCCAACCTTCAATGCGGAGACAGCACATGATTATGATGATGAGAAATGTGGTCTATTTCGACCATCTGTTAACATAACGAACTCTGACATCTATTTCAACTGGTTATTCAGCACAGACAAATATGTGATTTGCAATAATTCAGTAGGAAATGTCTTACGTGACCAAGACACAGTTAAACTGTGTTATTGCGCTAAATTATGCGTCCGGGTGCGTAATTACCGGATGATATATAAAAATAATAGAAATAATTAACAAACCCTCATAAAATAATTTATGGTCCTCAACCTTTCCATTAAAACACATCTGTGTACGACAATGTACGTTTAGACAAGTTGTGACCTACACATTCTAGTTAAGGGGAATAAATTTCAGGAATAGACAAATAATAACAAATACTAAAATATGAAAAAATGAAAATCGTGGCATATCCTAAAGGACGTAGCCATCAACCACAGTAAACGAGTCGTTGATTTTCTAGGCACCACTTATACGTTCAGTAGTTTGCCATTGCTTTCTGAACGGTGAGGTCTACTTTACCTATTGTAAAATCCCACGGAAACGAATTTGCTCACAGTGGGGTTTGAACCAGGTACGCTTGGGTTCATGATCAAGCTCACTACCGCTTGAGCTACAGCTAACCCTAAACCATGATTTTTCCCAAAATGTGTGTGTGGCCCCCTACTAACAAAAATTATCACGAACCGCCACTGATCTTTCATGCAAGCTGTGCTGAGATCGATGTTATTCAAATAACAAGCTACATAATAATGATGATGATGGTAAGTATGTACTTACCAATGTGGAGTCATTTACATCATGAACTAAAGCATGTTGTTCTTTAATCCCCATATCATTATTTCCTCTGTCAGGATCTTGCGATGCAACGATCCCAGTCAGACATATCAGCGACAACAACAGACCCACAACAACAAAGGTCTCATTTATAGGTAATCAAAACCTGAAAACTAAAATGTTAGCGAACACAATATGTATGTCAATACAGTCACTTGCTACTCGACTAACTTCTACTTCATCTTTCAACTCCCAATGGAGCACAGGTCTTCAACAAACTTCTTCCAGCTCTTTCTCTCTCTTGTCATCCCTTCCAATTCTGTCCATGTTTTACCTATCCTTTTAATATCAGCCTCCGGCTTTCTTCTCCAGGTCTGTCTTGGCTTTCCCCTACTACCCTTTCCCTGCGGGTTCCAAAACAGTGCCTGTCTTGAAATGCTTCCGTTCAGTCTTCTCAATGTACGAGTATGTCCTATCCATCGCCAGCGTCTCTTCCGTAGCTCTTTCTTCACTGGTATCTTCTTTTCTTTCTCTGAGTTCCTCGTTTGTAATCTTATCATACCAGCTTAGTCCTTCTATTCTACGTAAACATCCATTTACGAAGGTATGCAGTTTTCTTATGGTTTCTTTGTTGTCTTGCATGTTTCCGAGCCATAAAACAGCACTAACTTCACCTTTAATTGAAAGATTCTCAGCGTTGAACGAATGACAGAGAAAATGGTTGCTATAGTTCGTTCCAAAATTCGTGATCATCTTTACCGACCGATATAAAATCATCCACTTGACAGAAATTCTTGATTTTTGCATTTTTATATAGGTAACAGTGACGACGTTCCAAAAGTATTTTTGCCCACCCAAACCTTTAGTTCTGTAAGAATTTTATTATATGTTATTACTAAATTTATCGCGATATTGATCTGGTATACTTGTCGAAATTTTACAGTACAATTGTCAAGTGTGTCTATAATTAAGCATTTCCGTGTTCCAAATGCAATTCAGTGCGCGTCAAAATCGGGAATCCTGTGGAATTAATCAGTTCACAATGTTTCCTACCGATTGTCATTGGCGTATGTACGCAACATTTACTTTCATTTATAGAAGTGGAAGGTATCATTTGTTCACTGTGTGACCTTTCTTTTTATAATATGTAATAGGAATACGCCTTTGCAATCATTCGCCACCATTTTGTGTATTACTGTAAGTTCTAAACTTTGATGATCATTATGTTGTGCTTATGCAAAATTATATAACAAAAAACGTTTTTGCATCAACTAAGCTACCTACCAATTAGTTAAACATGGATTCGTAACGTCGTGAGGTATATAAGACTGCATGCAAAAATTACTTGTATCCATCAGATAGATTTCGTACAAATTAAACCTTAGTGTGATCACGAATTTTGGAACGAACTATAATAATTCAGTAATTGTGTCAATAATGACACGCTTACAGGCTACAAGACATGTAGGAAAAAATTGATGCTCTGACGAAAACGGCACAAGGGTTTGGTCTTAAATTCCGTCAAGAGAAATCAAAAATACTACGAAGCAACAACTTACAGCAAAACCCAATATTGGTTGAGGGATGGGATATAGAAGATGTTGTTGAAATTGTCTACCTTGAAATCAAGATCAGTCAATCAGGAGGTATAGAGGACGGCATTAATGTCAGGATTAGAAAAGCCCGACAAACTGTTACTATCCTGCACACAGTGCGGAAATCCACTGCCATCTCCACGAAAACAAAGCTCAGGATATGCAGCTCAAATGTTAAATTTGTGTTGCTGTATGGCTCGGAAACGTGGCAAGTCACCAAATTAAATACAAATAAGATTCAGACCTTTGTCAAAAGGATGTCATTGGCGAATTCTCTAGACAGATGGTATGATAGAGTTGCAAACCCATACCTGTGGATAAGAGCCGGACAGGAACCCATGAGGATCCAGGTTAAGAGGAAAAAATGGCGATGGGTCGGGCATACCCTACGGAAGACACAGTCGAGTGTCACTAGACAAGCACTTGAGTGGAACCCGCAAGAAAAACGAAAAAGAGGATGCCCTAAACAGACCTGAATACGAAGTCTTCTTGAGGAACTGAAGAGTGCTCAACTATCCTGGGCGACCATTAAGAATACGGTCAGAGACCGAGAAATGTAGCTAACAACTGTTGAGGCCCTATGCTCCACGAATTGCGGAGAGAAATAAGTAAGTAAATAAGTCAATAATGAAGTATGCATTCTCATGAAACATCTTGTAAAGATAAAATTCATCGATATATTGACTGATTGATTGATTGATTGGGACATCATCATTGCACATCGGTGAGAAGTGAGCGTCAGAATAAAAAGAGATTTCTAGAACTGTCTTTTGTGTGTGCTTCTTTTAAAATGTTTTTTCGTCGACTTGTTTACAGAATACAAAAACAATGACAATACATAGCAACGTTTCGACCAAAAAGGCCTGTATCAAGCAAACGATACAACAAAAGTGACGAAAGTCATAGAACACCACATATAGACTTTGACAAAAATATTGGTTATTGGTTACTAAACTGGCGTCATTGCACTCCGGGCAGACCCATAAGTGCTCAGTCTCCCCAACAGATATCGAATAGTATGCATACTGATGGTTCCTGTGGCTCGCTGATTAAACACACCTCTCACTCTGTCTCTCAGGCATCCAGTTCGACTTGAACAACGGGTAACTCCAAACTGCTTAAATCGCTTGATCGATTCAACATCGATTTTAGTGTCCTCATCCAACAGACAGTCGCGAAGAGACCGAATAATATCCCCCTTATCCATCTTCAACTCCCCAACAATCGATCCTGTTGATGCAAGCCTGGCCGCTCTCTCATTACCGTAAACACCCGCACTAGAAGTAGTTGTCCTGTATGCCTCACTTCGCTCCCTTCAACAACCCTACCATGCACATTAGCCAAGAAACCCCAGCCAGACTTCTCACCACATTGAACCGACCCATCGGTATTTACAACAACATCATCACCCCTTGCATTATCTTCTATCAGCTGCTTAACTGCGAGATCAGCATTCATGTTGCCCCAATCTCTACATTCTCTTCCTAGAGTAATGATAACGTTGAGATAGTTGGTCATGCTACCATCTGTTGGGATCCATTCTTCCCCTTTTGGTAGGGTCGCAACCGTAGTCACCTGGCCAATTGTTCTCTCAGCCTGGGCCATCCATGACATGTCACGCTTGATTCGCGTGCCCTTAACATCATTAGTGTTCTTGTGTAGTGGATGTCTCTTATCCGCAGTAACCCGCATATATGCCTTGGTTTGGGCGATTTCATGACGGGAGCGTAGTGACAGAACGCCAAACATATATCTCATCTTCACAATGGGGTATCTCTAGTGCAGCCCAGGACTATACGCATACCTTCGTTCTGAACCCGTTCGAGTCGTTCACATTGTGATCTTGATATCGTAAGAATTCCGAGTCCGTAATCTACCACTGACATAACCAGTCGATCGAACAAAATGGTAAGTAGTCTCTGCTCAAGGTGTGCGACCACCATAACTTTGAGAGCCGCAAGACCACGCTTGCACCGTTGTATCGTCTGTTCAATATGGTGTTTGAAAGATAGACTACGATCAAAGGTTATTCCAAGATAGCGCAGCCTGTCTCTGCGCTCGATGGTATGTTCATCAAAGATTACACAGGGTAGGTCAGCCTTGACTATGTGATTATTCAACGAGCACCACAACATACACGCTTTTTCAAGATTGATCTGAGAGCGAAACTCTCTACACCAACCCGAGATGGTACGCAATGTTTTCTGAATGTTTCATTTGCAGATGATATCTTAATACAGTATACAGGACTGGGTCAGATAGACGAGAGGTGGTTGATGACAAAAATATTACAACAGTTAAACATGAATGAAAATATGGGACTAAAAACTAATAACGAAATAACAGCTAACTTTTCCCCTTCTCTGCTTTTGTGCCGTTAGGCGTAGCAGGTTTAACTGATGTTCGGTTTCCAAGATAGGGCACTCTCGGTCGCTTGATATTCTTTGGTATTGTGGAGTTTTAAGATATCTGTAACTCCATCAATCCATCTTTTCTTGGTCTGTCCCTTCCTCTTGGTGATTCAATTTGCATGTTGTACGCTCTTGCGCCTGGTGTATTCGGGTTCATTCTCACCAAGTAACCAAACCGTTTGAGTCTCTGTTTTGGAATGAATCTAATAGCTGGTATTTTTCCGACTGTTCTTCTAATTTCTTCATTTCTTATATGGTCTCTTCTTATTTTATTTACTACTTTCCTCAAGCATCTCATTTCACAGGTGGTAATTTTCATTTCTTGTTCTTTAGTCAGTGCCCATGTTTGACACTGGTAGCACAGTGTTGGTATGAAAATTGCATTTATAATCTGTCTTTTAGTCTCTACTGGAATTGATGGATGTTTCAAGATTGGGGTAAATTGGTATGTATTTAGTGTCTCCGGAAAAAAACATTTTACCAAAAACAGGATTTGAAACAAAAACTTTTCAAAGGATTTGAACAACAAACAGTAGAAATGACCTCTGTGTGAGCTACAAAATACAGTAAGTTTAAACAAGAGACAACGTTGAATATATCGACAATATTTCAAGCGAACGAAAGAAAATAAGGAAGGAACCACAAACTTGTATTTCTTAAGGACCATATTGCTTATTACTGCAGACGATCGTTTTTAAAACAGCAGTATACATGCTCACGCATATTCGTGTACATATCATTCATAGGTAGTTTCAAGACTAAATGTTGAGACTATATATGATCAATTTCAACAAAACTAAATGTGGTTAGCATGTTTTTGTCGTAGTCTATATGTAGTGTGCTGTGAAGGCATTGGAATTCGTCACTCCTGTTGTACTCTTTGCTTGATAAAGGCCTTTTGGTGAAACTTGACTGTGTATTGTTATTGTTTTTGTAAAACTACAATACTTTGTTTTGATATGTTTCACCATGGCTACACATAATTAATTTAAATAAAACTAAATTTGGTGTTTCAGTTATTGTCCCTTTAATATATTTTGCCTTTTTCGTTTTACAGTCAATTTTTAATTTAGGAGGACTTACAATCCATGACTGTTACTTTCCTTGTTGTGTCCGAGCCGAGAGCAGGGATACAGTGTTCTCTCTTTTTATGTCTAGCTTTGGCAGCTGATATGGGAATATGCCTTGCCCATTTTGCACAAACCCCTCTCTACCCTACTGTTTCATCCAAAGGAAAGACAAAGCCCATACGTTTAGAATTAATAGCGGTTTGCAAAGGAATCTAGAAGATGGAATGGGATACACCCATAACCATCAACTTAATAATAATATAGGGTCTGCAAGCAATTTCTCCATACCACTCTATCCTGGGAAACTCGCTCAACCTCCTCCATAGAACTGAGACCGATATTTCTTGCCTCTCTCGGCCAGTTCGTTTCAGTGTCTCCTTAGGTCGTCCTCTCTTTCGTCGACCATCTTTTCAAGATCTATCTACCCTCTCCCCATTTTCTTGCATTCCGTCTCCATCTCCCGTTTCCAGGTGCTCCTGGGTCTTCCCTTACCTCTATTGCCCTTAAGGTTCTGTAGGAGAGCCTGTCTCGTGATGCTGTCATGGGGTTTCAGGTGCTCCTGGGTCTTCCCTTACCTCTATTGCCCTTAAGGTTCTGTAGGAGAGCCTGTCTCGTGATGCTGTCATGGGGTTTCCTCAGTGTGTGTGTTCTATCCATCACCACCTTCTGTTCCTTATCTCTTGTTTTATCTCTTTGCTTATCTCCTTATCTGCCGTTGTCCTGCTCCATCTATGATCTGTTCCTTTAATAAGCCCAACCATAACAGACGTGAAAAAAGTCATTGCAAACTGAAAACACCATGTAACATCATATGGGTATAATATATAGCGCTTCTTCAGTTTCTGTTTGGAATATCTTCATTGCACTTCGGACATGTTCATAGGTGCTTCGCAATATCTCTAACAGCTAACAGCGACTGACCACACCAGTTCGGTGTTGATTGTTGAGTCTACTCATATAACTGTTGTGTTGTTGTTTTGTGGACACTCCAATCTTAAATCCAAGCTCCATTCTAGCAGTTGATGTGGATTTGTTGAAATGAAAATCCTCGTTGCAGTCACACTCTAAGAGGGCGTTAAGAATGCCGGCTCTATTCATTCGTTGACTAAATGTGGAGACTGCACATAAATAAAACCTGTCTTACTTCCTGTACTACCGCTTTTTTAGTGCAGTGTAGGTGCGGGGGTGTGATGGGACGAGAGCTGAGGAATGTAATGGTCCACGGCGGCTCGTGCAGTGTAGGATGGGGGTGATGGGACGATACCCTGAGGAATGTAATGGTCCACGGCTCGTGCAGTGTAGGATGGGGGTGATGGGACGAGAGCCTGAGGAATATAATGGTCCACGGCTCGTGCAGGCCCCGCGAAACTGTTCAGGTTATGATTTTTTCTTCTATGCCCCTACAGAAAAATACCATTGGCCTTACCGGAGATTGAACATGGATCTCGCGCATGGGAGCCGCGCTTTAATCCATTCAAATAGACGCTACTCACCAAATGTAGTGTATATGCATAATTAAATTGAACAAAACAAAATGTGATTACCAGATAGTCATAGGGTGGGAAGAAATGCTCATTTAACAATGCAATGGAAAAACGTAAAAGTGCTTTGGAATATAAGTGTTACAGGAGAGTCATCCGCATATCATGAACAGAGAAGAGAACAAATAGATCTATAGAGAAAGAACTCAAAATCAAAGAAAACTGGTTGATGCTACAAATAAGAAAGAGAAAATTGAGGTATTTTGGACATATAAAAAAACATGAATGGCTGGAGAAGACCATCATGGAAGGAGGCACACCGGCAAAGAGAAGAAGAGGAAGACCACGTAGAAGATGGATTCAGGATATAACTGATGGTTTGAACATGACGGTTACAGAGGCGGGACGGGACATCTGACCTATGAGAGAGAAATTCCGAAGGACTGTCGGGGTGGCAAATTTCTGCTACGAACAAGCTATTTGATGATCCGGAGATAGTCAGTGCTAAAAGAACAATACTAGACAGTGATTACTTAACGACAAGAGAGTCAAATACAACAACGGTCCCAGTAAATGGAGTCACAGAGAACCACAGATAACATTTACTCACTTGAATAACAGCTGCAATGTTAGCTGACCGATAAATGCTAAATGTATGACTACAGACAATCTGTCTATGAATTATATGGAGTTGTTTTGTAAACTATAATCAACAAGTGGACTTCTGTAGCGATAGTGTGCTCGATCACAACCCAAATATACGTGGTTCACACTCTACGGTAGGCACATTTGGAAGCAAATTCGTTTGCGAGGGATTTTTTTTCGAAAGGTAAACATAGATTTCACCGTTCAGAAACAATGGCAAACTACTGAACGTATAAGTGGTACCTAGAAAAATCAACGACTTGTTTACTGTGGTTGATGGCTACATCCTGTAAAGGATGTCCCGTGATTTTCGTGTTAAGACACGCCTCTTTATTGATTAAGAATGAATGAAAATCTAAGAAGGACTATGCTTATAAAATTAATGGCAAGCAATTTTGTCCCGTTGATATTGCAAAAAGTACGAGGAACGGCTGTGTGTACTCTGCTCATCATTGCGGGATATGTATGACAATGAAAATCATAGCATATCATTTACAGGACTTAGCCATCAACAACAGTAAACCAGCCGTCGATTTTCTAGGCACCACTTATACGTTCAATAGTCTGCCATTGCTTTCTGGACGGTTATGTCTATTTTTATCGTTCGTAAAAATCTAAGAGGTCTAATTTGTTTCCAAACTTGTCCCCCGCAGAGTTTGAACCAGGTACGCTTGGGTTATGATCGAGTTCACTACTGCATAAGCTACAGACGCCCACAATAAACATATATGATCACATAAGAGAATCAGTTATACACAAGTCTGTCACAAACAAAAAATATCTTATTTTGAGAACAGATCTATCCATAAAGGGACTAATTTGTTTTCAAACTTGTCTGCTGTGGAATTTTAACCAGTCACGCTTGCGTAGTGATCGAGCTCACTAAGCTACAGACGCTCACCGGGGATATGTATGGGGATATGTATGGGGATATGTATGGTAGAAATGAATTGTATGCGGACTTGTCAGTCTTTCTTCATTGCCTTCAACACCTAACCCTTTCACACCTCCGAGCCGATATACTGGTCGTCGTTAATTTTTAAGATGATGCAAAGCCGGTATACTAGCTTAATTAGTATACTGTGCAATATAAATTCGTCAACAGGTAAACGAAAAACAGTGCAAAGACCTATACAATGTTGCCATGTCTGTCCAATTCGTAGAGGTTAGGTGCTAGCCTCTCAATTCGTAGAGGTTAAGTGCTAGCCTTTCAATTCGTAGAGGTTAAGTGCTAGCCTTCCAATTCGTAGAGGTTAAGTGCTAGACTCTCAATTCATAGAGGTTAAGTGCTAGCCTTCCAATTCGTAGAGGTTAAGTGCTAGACTCTCAATTCGTAGAGGTTAAGTGCTAGACTCTCAATTCGTAGAGGTTAAGTGCTAGACTCTCAATTCGTAGAGGTTAAGTGCTAGCTTCTCGTTCAAAAGATATTCTGTTCGCTCCCTCATGGAGCCATCGAAATATTTTTCCAGAGATCACTGGTCTCAGTGTAGGTGAGATCGAGTTCAAAGTAATATCGGAGATGGACGATAAACTTAGGCCCCGTGTTCAAGTTGAGCACGTAAAAGAACTCTTGGAAGTTCAAAATTGAGAAGAGCAGGCTGAAAATCCGCTGCCCGGACAAGATTCATTCGCAGAAATTTTAATAAACAGTTTCTGCAAAATAGTTCACCATCTTCTAAATTACATCGGGGACCCTCGCCGGTCCTACGGTGTTTGTGCACTGCCGCTGGAATCTTCTTGTGTAAGTAAGAAATCGGAGCACACATGATTACTCACCGAAGTGCAATGATGTTGGTCCTATCAATCAATACATTCAATTTCTATCTCATAGAAACAGCACATTTATTTGCCTGAAACTGAAACCGGCATTATACGACAATCATAGGCTGCTTCTTTTCTTCTGGCTACGCCAATTTTTAATCCAAACTCTTGTAACCTGGCTCTTGATGCTGTTTGTTTTAGCTGAAAGTCCTCTTAGTGGCCACTCTCTACAATGGCGTTCAATGTTGTTACTATAAATTCTTCTTCTTTTTCGAACGCTATATATCGACCACTTGTTAACCACTCTTTGTGATTTGTATGCGATCTGAGCCTAAGAGCGATTGTACGTTGTGCCAGTTATGCGCATACAAGCCAGTTGGGGACAGCACATCCGATTTTTTATTTACTAGGGTGGCTTCCCTAGACACCTACCTTATACGCCTCTTACGACATGCATTGTAGGTCACAGTGTTACTATTCTTTGCTCCACTTGCGAGCCCCTGGAAAAGCATTCGGCAGCACAACAGGTATACCTATGACAGCACAACAGGTATACCTATGACAGCACAACATGTATGCCTATGACAGCACAACAGGTATACCTATGACAGCACAACGGGTATACCTATGACAGCACAACAGGTATACCTATGACAGCACAACATGTATACATATGACAGCACAACAGGTTTACCTATGACAGCACAACAGGTATACCTATGACAGCGCAACAGGTATACCTATGACAACACAACAGGTATACTTATGACAGCACAACAGGTATACATATGACAGCACAACAGGTATACCTATGACAGCACAACAGGTATACCTATGACAGCACAACAGGTATACCTATGACAGCACAACAGGTATACTTATGACAGCACAACAGGTATATCAACACGCGCATCAATAAAAAAAGGAACTGGTACGTTCAGACGCTGGAGGCTACTGAAGATATTGCGAAGGAGATCGGATCACGAATAGACATGTCCGGAGTGCAATGAAGATATTCCAAACTGAAACTGAAGAAGCACTATATATTATACTCATGTTTAGGTTATATGGTGTTTTCCATTTGAAATTACTTTTTCAACGTCTATTATGGTTGGGCTTATTAAAGGGAGTGAGAGTCTGTAGCTCAAGCGGTTGTAAGCTCGATCACGAACCCAAGCGTACCTGGTTCAAACCCCACGGTGGGCAAGTTTGAAGCAAATTCGTTTCCGTGGGATTTTTACAAAAGGTAAAATAGACCTCACCGTTCAGAAAGCAATGGCAAACTACTGAACGTATAAGTGGCGCCTAGAAAATCAACGACTAGTTTACTGTAGCTACGTCCTTTAGGATATGCCACGATTTTCATTTTCATTATTAAAGGGACAGATCATTGATTGATTGTCAGATCAGACGTTTCCTCTGCTACCGTATGACAAGTAGTCGGAACGGTACCATCTACGACTGTTAAACCAACTGCCTTGTGGAAAGAGGAGGGATGCTCGGAAGAGCTAAAGACTAGGGGAGTGAACCCTGATAGAAAATATTCACTGACTTGTAAGTCAGCACGGTTGTGCATAAGATTAGAGTAAACCTTGACCACAAATCCGGAGAGAATGACCCTAAGGCTGTTGATAGTTATTTGTGTATTCCAATCCATCTTCTGGTATCCCTTGCAAACCTCCTTAATTCCAAACATATGGACTTTGTCTTTCCTTTGGATGAAACAGTAGGGTAGATCAGATGGTTTGAGCAAAATGGCCAAGGCACATTCCCATATCAACTGTCCAGTTTAGGCATAAATGAAGAAGACACTTCATCCTCGGCTCGGACATAACACGGAAAGTAACAGTCACGGATTATAAGTCCTCCTAAATTAAAAATTAATTCAAGGGGCCAACAATATTTAAGGGACAATAACTTCTGCAAACAATGAGAATAAAAATATTAAGAGTTATCCGTCATATCAATTTTCACTTCCGGTGAAGGTTGCCGAAAACATCCCCAGTCTCGACTGCAATGAAATCATATTCTGAGTCATTACGTTTTTTTCTTACCTGCGTCTGCTTTAACGAAACGTCTGCACCTGTGTGAGGCTAGGTAGGTATAGTTTGATTCTGACTTAAATATACGCCAAATGTTGAACTATTAGCAGAGTTAATACGTAACCCAATAACGAATAAATACTTTTAAAAAAATAACATTTTTATAAATAAATTATCAATATTATGATTATGAGATCGACGGTGCTTTCATGAATGTACTAGTGCTAGCATTAGTCCAGTAGAATAGCTTAAATCAAATTCATTGTTTCATGGTAGGAGATTGAGATTATTATATATTCGTCTGTCACAGAAACAGCTCTTTTATCACCTGTGCTCCTTTAAAATTAAATATTATAAAGTAACTGAAGAAAGTTGAAGATCTTACTTTTCTGTACTTTACATGTTTAATAATGTAAGAGTAAGAATGCATAATAATCTTGGTCATTATCAGATAGCTTGTAGCGAGCAGAACTTTGCCACCCTATCAGTCCTTCGAAATTTATCTCTTTCATAGGCCAACTGCCCTGCGGCTGTTGTGCTCAAATCATCAGTTACATTCTTAATCCATCTTCTCCGCAATCTTCCTCTTCTCCTCTTTACAGGGATGCCACCTTCCATAATGGTCTTTTCCAACCCTCTGTGTGTCTCTTTATATGTTAAAAATAATTATATTTTATTTTTTGTAGTATTAGTCAGTTTTATTTGATTTTGAGTTCTTTTTTGATAGACCTATTTGTTCACTACTCTGTCCAAGGTATGTGGAGAACTGTTCTGTAACATAATCAAATGCACATATGTTTTTCCACTGCCTTGTTAAATGTCCCATACATTGCCACTGGGAATATGCATGCTCTTAGTATTCTGATCATTGTTTTTATAAGGACATACAAATCCAAAACTGAGAATTCCTGTACAGAATTCAGTCTTCTTCAGCAATCTCTGGTCATTCGCTTAATTTGCTATAGACCACAAACTAGACAGTCAGCTCAAGTTTAGTTTAGTTTTCAGGTCCACTGCATGTGGCCATGTGTGTCTTCTCAGCTCACACAGAGCATACAGTATAAAGCTTGAATACTAAATGACATATATGTTAGGCCGAATTTCGCATGTGTCTGCCATAGAAGCTGAAAAAGCTGTGCAGTGTACTCAAGTTCTCAGCACAACCATCACAAAGAACGGTTAACTTGGTTGATAAAAAGCTGTGCAGTGTACTCAAGTTCTCAGCACAACCATCACCGATCACAAAGAACGGTTAACTTGGTTGATAAGAACAAACGTACAGCAAACAACACTACTTAGCATGGCCACAGATTTCAAAATCTTTAGGCCATCGATTCGAAAATATAGTATGACCACAGACTTGAAGATCTATCATTACCCCTGATCTGAATTTTTTAAAATTATCTCTACTGCCTGTATAATACCACTTTTAGAGTGGTGTAGGATATGGGGGAGAGACACATGAGCCTGAGGAATTTAATTGCTACATGGCTAGTGCAGTCACCATGAAACTGTTCAGATTATGATATTTTCTTTATACCCCGGAAAAAAATTCCTTGACCTTACAGGAATTGAATTCGGTCTTCTGAATGAGAGCCCGCGCTCTAATCCATCCTGCCAGACACTCCCCTCCTGATCTGAATACAGAAGACAAATAGTAAGGCATACTCCATCTGTCATAATCTTTTATTCTTGTCCTTCTCTTTCAGATTCATCATGGTGTTTCTTGATTTGACCAAACCAGTCAGATTTTGAAGTTTTCAGCTTTGTCAGCTAAACACTATATTTAGTCTACAAAAATGCCGTCTGGCAACCTCACAATTAATGAGGTGGATGTAGTGAAGCTTATTGCTGAGTTTCTACAGAACAGGACCCTCAACATCTCCATGTTGTCTGTGGAACGAGAAACTGGAATCATCAATGGAATATTTTCTGATGATATGCTCTTTCTGAGACAGCTTATTCTAGATGGGCAGTGGGACGATGTT
Source organism: Arion vulgaris (assembly GCA_020796225.1). Classification (NCBI taxonomy): domain Eukaryota; kingdom Metazoa; phylum Mollusca; class Gastropoda; order Stylommatophora; family Arionidae; genus Arion; species Arion vulgaris. The sequence goes on from CM036758.1 coordinate 46,222,203, forward strand.
ATTGACTTCATTCAGCCATTAATAAGTATTGAAGCGTTTAACAGGTAAGGAATTATACTTTTTTTCTTTGTTTATTAAGATTGACAGCCTCTTTAACTATATTTAAACCCTGGTCACCTGTACCTTAAAAAACCCTTATCCTGAGCAAAAACAGTGTGTTATTTAAAAACACGATAATTTAGCACAATTAAGTGCTCTATAATTTGGTATTGACTTACCCTATCATCTCCGTTATTTTTGCTTATTATATATTTGCAGAAATCTTCTTCTTCTAACTCTCCATGTCGACCACTTGCTAGCCACTCTGATTTGTATGTGATCTGAGCTTAAGAGCGATTGTATATTGTGCCAGGTATGCACCTACAAGTAGGTCAGCACATCTGATTTCTTCTACGCTTTTTATTTACTAAGGTAGCTTCCCTAGGCCCTACCTCAGTCGCCTCTTATGGCCTGCCTTGTAGGTTGCAGTGTTACTATTCTTTGCTATCCTTGTAGACCAGGTAAAACATGGGCAGCAGAATGCTAAACTGTTTTAAATTTGCTTGATATATTATGTGGGCATGACCCGTATACATAGCATGTTCTCCAGGTTGAACATCTATGGCTTGAATATTGATTAAGACAATTCTTTATCGTCTAAATAGTGGTCTCATCCATTTTGTCTATCATTTTCAGAATAATAACATTTTAAGTCTAATTCAGATTCGTTCAAAACAAGTTCAACAGCTTGCTCTTTTGTAATCCTTTTAGAGTGACCATTTCCGAAATTTTCAGCATGTCTTTTCATCATGAAAATACTTAACTAATTACCTTATCAGTACACAAAAATATCACACAACAGCATCCGCCATCTTGCTAAACCATGTAAAATACATGGGTTGTGTATGTCACATACATCTTCTCAGACTAATATTTGGAATGTCGGGATATGCAATGTTTACGTTCAATACCAAAATATCGGGTCACTGGTTCTAGAGGTTAAGCTAAACTGCGAACAAAATAATCTATCACTGATTAAAGTGAAGGTGGAGGTTCTCTTGAATGACATCATCAATGATACAGATGTGGTTATTTACACCGATGGTCCAACAACGCTGTGCGTGGGCTTTTCAGCACGCTCAGGAGGAAAAATAATAAGAGAGGCCAGTGGGGTCTATGCAACAACCACAAGTAGTTTGACAATGGAGGTTCGGGCAGTTACCGAGGCAGTGAAATGGTTGGTATCTCACAACTACTCTCGTGTTTTCATACTCAGTGACTCCATGAGCATGATTCGTAAAGTTAAATAAAAAATGGTGAGATGCAACTGGGTAGAGGTACTGGTACAGACAATGATCAGCGAAATCTCCTTCATTTTTGTCCCTGGGCACGCAGGAGTTAGGGGTAATGAACGAGCTGATAGATTGGCTGGCTTAGCTACAATATCAGAGAGCTGCCATGGATCGAAATGACATTCTTCACACATTGAGAGAATCTTTCTGAACAGAGGGGTTTCAGGGCTGTGAATCCCACTTGCTGAGCAGATTGAGAGAGATGGGTGTCAATATTGGTGTAGCCCGAAAAGAACGGTATACTAAATATGCAAAGAGATTGATTAATCAACATCAAACTGGTGTGTTGGGCCGCTGGACGCTGCTGGATTTGCTGAGAAGGAGATCGGAGCACCTATGGACATGTTGGGAGTGCTATGATGATAGTCCTCATTTATCTGATAACTGAAAGGTTAAGCTGAGACATGCAATAAAAATAAAAGAGCAGTTCACCTAGTTGGGTAGCAATTTTGACTGCACTGAAGATACTAAAAAAGAAATTATGCAACAAATTGCCAAAGCAACATCAGCTTTTAAAGGTATAAACTGACCTCTGAATTCGGCGAAGACCCGCCTGCATGACGAGGGACACCAGTCAAATGGTAAAGCGGACTTTCACGCAAAAATCAGTTAGAAGCACCATACCAGGCATCATGGCTAACGCCCGAAGTCACAGCGGGTGAACGAAGAAGAAGAAGGGTCTAAATAAAGTATGTCTCTGAGGTTAAAGTAAATTTTGCTTGAGTGGGGAGCGACACTAGCTATAATGAAAGCAAGCCTTAATGCAAAAATCTGTCAGTGATGCAATGACTGCCTGACTCTGTCAGTGATGCAATGACTGCCTGACTCTGTCAGTGACGCAATGACTGCCTGAATTCAAAACGGGTAAACAATATATATAGTTTTAAAATTAAATTACTAATTTTCAATTCCAATGTTCTATCAATCCTAACAAGTGCCAGCGAGAATTGGAAAATGACTAAAGATATAGAAAGTAAGTTGAATGCATTTGAAAATAGATGTCTGCATAAAATAATGAACATAAAATGGGACATATTCAGAAGAGTTGAGGAAATAAAAGAAATGGCTGGTCAACCACTAGCAACAACTGTTATAAGAAAGAATTGATGGGGTTATATTGGACATACTCTGAGAAGAAATGATCAAGAATCACAATGTAGGCATTGATTTAAGGAGTTTGGAATAAGATATACAATTAGAGCTGGATGCTTGAGAGGCAGAGAGATGAGTGTGTTTAACCCGTGAATGACATTAACCATCAGTATGCGTATCTGTTGAAGGAAACTGAGCACCTGTGGGTCTGCTCAAAAAGTTGTGACGTCGGTTCAATAACCAATAACCAACTCTTTATTTAACCTTTTGTTGATATCCTTGCTAGCATCCCCGTCTGTTGAATTTATGCTTCCTGAATATGTGAATGTATTGCACTGCTGCCAGTTCCTATGTATATCATCAAGTAGCATGTCCCTTGGAGACCATCACAGTTCGCCTGAAAAACTCTCTGTCTCTAACAAGTTGTCCCGCCTCTCCCAACGGCATTGTCATAATTTCTTAGCATTATCCATTCAGTGGTTTGCCATTGCTTTCTGATGACTTTGACCACTTATCAACTATGGTCCCTGGTGCGCCCTTGTGTCCTATAGCAGGCTCCAGCCTCTGGAGCCATTGTCGAATATATTGGTCAGTTTATACCTTTAAAAGCTGATGTTGCTTTGGCAATTTGTTGCATAATTTCTTTTTTAGTATCTTCAGTGCAATCAAAATTGCTACCCAACTAGGTGAACTGCTCTTTTATTTTTATTGGTCTACTGCCTCTTTTGCCAGCTGTGGTGTGTACTTGTTTAACCAACGGGACTGCAGAGCCGATATATCGGTTCAGAGTAATGTTCATGATGTCGCAGAACCGATATATCGGCTTTTGGATGTCTGTTCACGGAAACGAATGTATCTTCAGAACCTCTTTACTGAAGTTTAAAAAAGCTTCAGAAACGGAAAGTATATATATGTAGGTACATTACTATCTCCATTTAACAAAGATTTGAAAGAGGGAAAGCAGTGTATTATTGTGTTCAAGTCGAGACTTTTTTTTAAACGTTAATGTTTCCAACGATGTTTGCTGTGTAATCTTGAGTACTGTTATATCAAATTGTAACTTGTGATAGTAATGAAGAAGATTTATTTAATGGTAATAATGACATTTGATTGTTTATGAAATGCAGTATCGATAGTTGTAAGTCTAATGTAATAATTGCGTGTAAAGAATGGGCGTTCCACATTCCATTTATTGACGTGTCCGCACTAAAAAGTGAATATTATAAAAACTACTGCACCTAGTTAGATGAAACTTATAGAATATGTTCGCACATGGATTATCGTCATTTAACTGCTACTTCTGGAAACATCTATGAATATTAAGATGTAATACAAACCCAAGAATAAAAATATTTGTTATGTTTTTTTATTTTTCAAAATAGTCATGCTACAATAATCTAATTTTCTCAAATGTATATCACCTGATGTAAAATATTATTATATTAATGTATTCCACATCCAGTTAGCAACAATTTAATATATAATATGCCATACTTTAAAGAAACAGTACTAGAGTTATAAAGGTTTAAACTAATTGACATTGAATGTTAAATTTGAATCGCAAAATAAATGCGTCCAGAGGTCAAAATAATACAGGGCGAAAGGGTTAAGGGGACTCCTTCTTAATTTGTTCATCGCAGTTTAACCGACCATGTCAAATCCATTGCCCAGAGAGTGGGGCTGCCGTACACAAACAGACTCTAGGGGCCATACGGGAGCTAGATAGGAACAGGGAACCAAATAGGCTCCAGGCCATCCTGAAAAAAATGCGAATGCCTCTCGCAGTGATTTACTATCTTTTACAAACTACTTCCCTACTCCCTCCTATGTGTGTATTATACAAGTATATTGTCTCTGAGACAATGGTTGCAGTCGCTGAGGAGGTCTAGACTGACAAATATAAGTTTGATTTTTGTGCCAGGACATGCACATTTGAAAAGAAATGAACTCGCAGATAAGCTTGCAGTTATGGCTGCTGTAAAAAGCTGGCGAGCATTGGTCCAGGCTGATATTCTAAATTCCTTAAGGGAGAGAGGACATGTACATGATTCAAGTAATAGTGGTGAATCTGCAACCTTAACCAGACTGCAAGAATTTCAAGTCAAATGTGGTGTAGCTAGACAAGAAGACTATGCTGGTAGCCAAAGAAGCATAGTAAACCAACAAAGATCTGTGTTGTTAGTCGCCACATGCTGAGAGAAATATTGAAGAGGTACACTTATGGGCTAATTGGTTTGATGTGCAGTGATGATGATCCAATGACTAAACTAAACTAGAACGTGTTGTTAGTTGCCACACACTGAGGGACATACTGAGGAGGAGATCGGATCACTTATGGACTAATTGGTTCTCTCTCGTGATCACCGCCCAGACTGATGTACCAGATTTCCCCATAAATTCTATTCATGTGAAAATCTGATTCATGCAGCCTTAGCATTGGTGTGTCTTATGTCACATATTCAGCACCATTTGGAGCTCTGGTGCTTATCCTTTGGCGATGTGTCCGGTTTCAGCCAGCGTTTACTAAGTTCGCTCTCCGTTATGTAGCCATCTAGTGTTTTTTACGGTGTGGGGTAGCTAGCCCACGCCCAACCTCCTTATTAGTCGCTTCTTACGACATGCATGGCAGGTAACAGTGGTTCTATTCTTTACACCTCAATTTGGGCCCCGGTAACCACTCGGGCGTACTAATTGGTTCGACATGCAGTGATGATGATCCAATTATTTAGCTAAACTAACCAAGTTTATTGTATTGAATTTCTGTTGCAGCAAACGGTTCCAGTATATCATCCTGAAACACAAATATTTAGAGCTGCTGTGCATTAAGTCCGAGCCCAATGTCATGCAAAACTATGAGACCACAGTGGACGAGGTTGTGAAATGTTTGAACACTCTAGAGGGGCTGTGTGGCAGCAAGGAAGAGTATAGGTTTGTACCCAGTTTGTATTGTTTGTAAATAGGGAGTATTGTGTGAAAATAGAACTGAGAGTGGGGGGTCTCTATGGCAAAGTGGTTACGACATTTGCATGCCGTTCTGAAGGTTCTGGATACTAATCCAAACAGTCATGCGAAATATTTTCATGAGATCTCTAGGATTGTTTCTGGAGCTACAGAGTTCATGCTTTGTGCAACACTCTCGGTAGATGGAGTGCCATTTCTGCCGACAGGGGCGGAGCCACATTAGGAAACCCGCTGTAATAAAGTCAATCCTTCGCCTTTAGACCCTTTTTTAGAAATAATCATTGCCCTTCAGTGAATAACCATGTGTGCTCAGATCTCTTTCTTACACAGGAATATCTCAGCAGAAGTGCACAAATTTCATAACACCGGTGAGGGCCCTAATGCAATTTTGAAGATTACGAAAATCTGTGGATACTTTTATTTTAATATCTTTTAATGAATTTTGTCTTGATAGCAGTCTTGCGGCCTACTTTTATCAATTTTTAACTGTCCAGGATTTTCCTTGCTGGTTTTTCCAAGAGTTAATTAAGTTGAAAACAAGCATATGGAGTACTGTGTGCAAACAGAATTGAGTTTGCTACAGTCCAAGTAGATCCAGAGGTCTACTTTGTCAGATGATGAAACTTTTGTTTATTCGTTATGTTGGGGATTAAGGGGGGATTCTGGTCTTGAAACTTTTTCGTTGCTTTGGTATTAATGTAGAATTTGTATAACAATTTTGAAGATTATGACTTAGAATAGTAGAAAAAATTAGTAAAAATAAAATTTCAATGCATTGCCATGGAAACAATAAAAAATGGCCACCAAACACAAAATTTCAAATTCCTAAGGCTCTGAAGTTAATGAATATAAATGAATTCTGTTTTCACTCTAAGGTGAGCAATTGTAATATCTAAAAATTACACATGATTTTTAGGATATATTAAATATTACATTTTTAATGAATTTTTGGGTAAACACACCCCCAAAAACAGCTATTTTTGACCGAATTTTGAGGGAATTTTTACCAAACAATTTATAAAAATTAAATATTTAATATATCCTAAACATCATGTGTAATATTTTAGATATTACAATTGCGCACCTTAGAGTGAAAACAGAATTCATTTACATTCATTAGATTCAGAGCCTTAGGATTTGAAATTTTGTTTTTGGTGGCCATTTTGTATTGTTTCCATGGCAACGCTTTGACATTTTTTTACTAATTTTTTTTCTACTATTCTAAGTCATAATCTTTCAAAATGCTTATACAAATTTTACATTAATATGAAAACAACGAAAATAGCTTCATGATCCCCATACCCCGAATCCCCCTTAAAGACTTTAAGCAGAGGCACGACACTTTCAACCTAAAGCGAACCTTGTTTTGGTTATATCAGAGCATGTAGGCCAACATAAAAAATAAGAATTAACTCTTTTTGGAGAATCCAAGTTATTATTGAGGATGAAAGGTATGCTTGATGGTGATACTTAAAGGGTCTAAAGTCAAAGGATTTACTTTATTGCACTGGGTTTTACCCCATACAGCTGGGTCCCTCTCCACAGAAATGGCACGCCAACTGTCGAGAGTATTGCACAAACTTCGTAGATCCTGCAACAATCATAGGGGTCTCTGGAATTAAATATTTGTGAACAGAACAGCGTAGTCCGGATTGCAATCCGCGACCTTTGGTTCGCAAGGCAAAGACATAACCACTTAGCCACAAAGACCCCCTTGATTGGGATACTTACCACTCTCAAGTTACACGCTACTCTTCTGTCCTTACAGAGGAGCATTTTCAATATAGATCTATGTGGAAAAGTGTCTAAATCATTTGTCAACCGTTCCAAATGTTGTGGGTTCAAATCTGGATTCCATTTTTCAGTTCACGAGTGCATTTTTTCTAAAGATCCCTAGGAATATTTCTAGAACTATGAAGTTCAGACTTTGTGCAATTCTCTTAGCAAGTTGCATATCATTTCTGCAGAGAGGGGTCAAGCTATATGGTGAAACCAGATTCAATGAAGTAAAATCCTTGAGTTTTTGAAATAGATGCATTATTTATTAACTAATCACAAACTGACATCATGACTATTCATGAAAAATCTCTTTGTTGTTTTGATCACAGTGTATCCTAGAATGAATGGTAAACTCCGTTTCGCTTCTATTTCTAGCATAAGCCATAATAATAATTCCTCTCGCACCATTATACGTTACATTGGGCCTGCAAGCAATTTCTCCATACTGTTCTATCCTGGGCAACTCGCTCAATCTCCTTCATGGAAGTTCAATATTTCTTGCCTCTAGCATAAGTCATGTTGATATGTATTCATTATCGTTTACACTTCACTTTTAAGTAGTTTTCCAGCTAGTATAAAGGTAGAATAGGAATGGAAAGTAATTGAAAAGCAATGAAATATTTCAAATCTTTCAAACAATAATACTTCCCTGCGATAAACTGATCTTTTAAAACCACAGTGCATACACAATTAATTAAAATAGTTATAGTTTTTTGTTATAAACTGTTACATTGGTTAACTCTTTCTGTACCTTTGTTTTGTTTGTGTTTTAGCAACTTGTGTTTCTTGCTGTCCCTGCCAAAGTTATCTGATCATAGTGACTACCAAAACTGGAACCCAAGTAATGCCAGAGTAGAGTGCTTTCGACAGGTAAGGGGTAGTTAGATACCTCCTGACTTTGCAATAATAAGATTGATTATTGGTTGGAACTGATGTCACAGCACTCCGGACAGAACCTAGGTGCTCACTCTCTCCCAACAGACGTTGAAGAGTATGCATAATGATAGTTTGTGTGGCTCGCTAGTTAAACAAAATCCTCTCCCTGTCCTTCAAGTATCCAGTTCTACTTGTACAGCATGTAATTCCAAACTCCTTAATTCGCTGGATTGATTCAACATCAATTTTAGTATCCTCATCCAACAGTACTTCATAAGGAGACCGAAGAACGTCTCCTGTAACCATCCTAAACTCCCCAACAATCAATTTTTTTAATGCAAGTCTGCCCGCGCTCTCGTTGCCACAAATACACTGCATGCTCGGGACAGTAGATCCATGTGAGTATCTTGAGTTTGGAAATCTCTGTAGACAACATCCACTCATACCACAGGCTGCCATTATGGATCTTCTGAAGCACCGACTGACATCAGGAACAACAATGACCCCAGTAAACAGAGTCCCAGAGAGCCACTGGAAAACAGCAGTAACTGCTTCAACCTCCATCCTCATATTGGAAGTAGTTGTCCTGTATCCTCCATATAAAATAATAAGATACTGAAATCGAACTCGGGTACTCTTCTTCATCTTCTGTGTTCTTTCTATAATAACCACTTGTAAGCCACTCTTTGCATTGCGATTTTTCTGAGTTTTTTCATTCACCCACTACGAATTTAGGTGTAGCCATGGCACCTCTGACTGATTTTTGGGCGTTCTTTCCTTATCACTGGTTTCCAACAGTTAATCCAATGCAGTGGATACAAAACAAAAGACCGTCCACACAAAAGGTGGACCTCAGAGATAACAGGCGATGAAAACACTGTTTATGAAGTGCAAACAAAAGCCTTTTAATGTCTTATTATCCTGACGCTGTGAGGCAAAATAGGATTAGAGAAAAGAAGAAGTTTTTCCAACATATCTCCATCTTTTTCTTCTTATAACAGTTGTTACTAGTGGTTGGCCTGACATTTCTCTGATTTCATCACTTCTGACTTGCTCTCATTTTTCACAGATGTTAATTTTCAAATACATCTTTAGTCATTTTCCAACTCTCACTGGCATATGTTAGGATTGATACAACAGTGGTATTGAAAATTTGTAATTGAGTTTTTAAACTATATAACTTGCAGTTCCAGTTTTTATTTGTATTTTTTATGCTGATGTTGCTTTGGCAATTTGTAGCATAAATTTTATATTTTAGTATCCCTCATACAGTCAAAACTGCTACCCAAATATGTGAACTGTTCTGTTATTAGAGAGAGTTGGCTATTAAAGAGCATAAAATAAAGGAAAATTTTATATTTTGGACACATCAAACAACATGAGTGCCTGGAGAAGATAATTTTGGAGGGAATGGTACCTGGTAGAAGAATGAGAGGACGACCTAGAAAGGCGATGTATGCAAGATGTCATTGACGATCTGAGAATGACTGCTGCTGACGCTAGTCAACTTGCACAGAACAAAGTTCTTTCAGGACTGCTGTCATGGGAGCCAAGTTCCAGAAGTGACAAGCTACTTGATGATGATGGTTTGTGTAATCTCTCTGTCTTCATATTTTCCTTCTTGTCATTACAGGTAGAGCCTCTACTACGACCATACTTACCAATTGAGAAAAAAGATGAACAGAAGAACCAAATGAGCTGCAGCGATCGTCTGATGCAGCTACTTCTCAAGGGTATGCTGTATGAATCCTGTGTGGATTTCTGTCAACAGCAGGTAACTTTTGTTGGCAACATCCACCTTTAGCCTTGTATCTGGTTGTCCCAATTTGCTCTCAACCTCCATTTATCATTATTTATATATATATATATATTCCTCTTGTACCACTCTGTCCTGGACAACTGGCTCAATTTTCTATGGAATCAAACCCAATATTTTTTTCCTCTCAACGAAGTTTGTTTTAGGGTTTCCCTAGGTCATCCTCTCTTTCTTGAACCCTCTCACTTCAATGCCTGTTTTCTTTTTTTCTTCTTTCGATCGTTCTAAATTTTTTTTTTTCATTCTATTGTGATATATAGACAGCCAAACAGAACGTAATGTACGTGCACCAGCCTTCAGCGCCTATTGTGGCACAGTTGCTTATCCTTGGATGGGGTGTTCGATTTCAGCCAGCGTTTGTGTGCGGTACGCTTTCCGCTAGCCTTTGACTGTCCCCAGCCACAAACCCACACGGTAGCGGGTTGCCATTTTATTTCAGGGCAGCAACCCTTCGACGGCCTGCCCTCCCGGGCTTATGAGCGCCATCTGGCCAGCAAAACCGGTCGTTTTAATGAACACCTTGGTTTGCCACCCGTTCAGGTTTACTCCGCTAGCCTTAGATTGTCCCCAATCAAACTAAAGGCAGCAGTAGTTCCCTGCAGCGGAAACGCCACTGGCTTTACATTTGGGTGGGACGCACACCCTCCTTTCTGCCGTGCTTGTCGCGCTTGCACTGGTTTTGCCTCTGCTCTGCTTTCCAGTTGTTCTGCTCATGTGGGTGGGACGCCCACCCTCTTGCCTACCATGCTCACTGCTGCAGTGCTTGCCTTGCTTTCCGCACTTGCCGTGCCGGCATGCCCCTCGATGGGTCCCACTATGGCTTTGCCAGTGTGTGTGCTTGCGCTGCCCTGGTGCCTACCTCACCATTTCCGTCAATTCCCGCTGGGCTGTTCGACTCGAGGAGCAGGATCCGAATTTTGCCACATGGCCCACATGCAACTCAACTCGACTCCCAACATACTCATCAGCTCTAGGGTAGTGGCTCAAGAGAAAGTATGCGCGGGCTCCGAATTTCACCACACGCGGTCAACGTCCCTTCGATGGCCTTGATTCATGCACCCATCTCTGTGATGGGGGCTAGACTTTTGACCTATGTGGACCAACGCGTGGCCCAACTCGTCACCCAGCATACTCATCAGCTCAAGAAAGGAAACTCAAGAGAGAGAATGCACTGGCTCCAAGCTACACCCTGTGAGGTTCCACATGTATCCTTCTACTTTTTCCCATCGGCCGGAGAGGCGAGCATTAATAGTCACTCTGGGAGTTCGCTCGTCTATGTTGCGAGCGGATCCCATCAAGCATGACTACCTTTGCGTCTCTACTTGCCCCAGAGTAGCTCTCCCACGGCACCTGCCCTCTTAGCCAGACCAGAACTACCATCTGTTACCAGGGTCACCACATGGAGGTGAGAGCAGGGGATTAGAGAGCCATCTCCCTAATCCTGGCGCACCGCTTCCTTTCGCCTTTGACCCCAATGCCTGTTTTGATATTCTTTGATCATTTCTTCTCAAGGTATGCCCAATATATCTCTATCTTCTCCTTTTTATAACAGATATTACTAGTGGTTGGCCTGACATTTCTCTGATTTCATCTCTTCTCTGAGAGGCAGAGTGAGAGATGTGTTTAATCAGCGAGCCACAGGAACCATCAGTATGCATACTCTTCGATATCTGTTGGGGAGACTGAGCACCTATGGGTCTGCCCGGAGTGCAATGATGTCAGTTTAGTAACCAATAACCAATAGTCATTTTCTAACTCTCGCTGGCATATGTTAGGATTGATACAACATTTGAATTGAAAATTCGTAATTTAGTTTTAATACTATATATATCTTGTCATTTATCGTTATATGACCAAAAAAATGATGAGTGCCTCTTTCTTATGTTGATAATGAGTTTTCTCTGTGAAATGATAGAGAAAACTATTCACGACAGAGATGAAGTGTCTACGCAGATTGCTGGGAGTATCAAGAAGAGACTGGTTTAGAAATGAAGACTTCAGGGAAAAAGTGGGTACAACATCAGTACTGAACTACATCAAGAAACAACAAATTTAATGATTCAGTTACATAATCAGATTAATAACAGACAGTGCACCTCAAAGAGCAATGTTACTCCAACACAGTAGATACAAAGCAAAAGGCAGTCCATGCAAAAGGTGGATCCACGCCAAGAATTTTTTTGTCAAAGCTGATTACTAAACCTAGAATTTACGTAGCACATGGTCACTAGTAAAGCAATATCGGTGACCTCTGACATAGCATAAGTTGAAAACTTTATAAAAGGAAGAAAAAATGGAAGCAGAAGCACCAACGTGCAGATCTTGAAGATCGCTGCCGCAAAAATATTATTAACAGAGCAAACCATTTTCTTCAGACTCTTAGTTGGACTCTTCTGTGGAGAGAGATCAAGCCATATGAGAAAATTGCCAGCGTCTTGCCAGCATGCTCTTCTTGATTTTGAACTGCCAAGGGCTCTTTTACTTACTCAACTTGAGCACAGGAACTACATTTTATCGTTCGTACCCAATAGGACTAGGTGCTCGATCTCACCTACATTGAGATCAGGGATCTCTGGAATAATATCCTGATAGCTCCCCAATGTTTGGCGTGGGACTAGCTACCCCATCCAGTTAAAATACTCAACTATAAATCCACAACCAAGTGCAAGAGAGCTTGCAAGGCCTTGGTTGGGGACCTATACCTCCTGTGGGGCAAAGGGTTAAAGAAGAAGAAGCTCCACAAAGGAGCAAACCGATTACCTTTGGAACGAGAGGCGAGCACCGACCCCCTTCGCCACAAAGACTCTCATAAATGATGTTTGGTCAATATGTTGATTTAGTTTGTTTTTGTGCTTTGCAAAATTGTCTTACTCTGTAGTTTGATGTCCTGCAGTGTGATAGTTTTAATATAGTCCGTCCCTTTATCCTTTAACAGGCAACAGGAGGTAATGGAGGACTGACATACTCAACACTCCTAAATGATACAGGATTCAGTGATGCTGATTTGTCCCTGCTTGCCTGGCTGCAGTGTATTCCGTTTGAAGTATTTTCATGTCCATTTGAGCAGAGGGCAGTCAACGTTGACATTCGACCCCTCATCAAACCCTCGTTGGAAGCATCCTGGTCAGAACAGATTCTCGTCACCCCAATCAAACCTAAAATGTTTCCTCATTCTGCAGTTCCTGCTGTCAGGCCAAGATCAGCAGAGCTGATGACCCGGTCACTAAACCCTCAGTTTGATGGACTGTCAAGTGGGCTGTGGCAAGGTAAGAGTGGGTTTCCAGATTACATAATGATAATGATAACATAATAATATGTGTATATTACCTGGTCGACTTTGGTAGTGAGCTATGAAGACCTTGGAGTGTTGTTTGCATCTGAGTGCAGCTGTTAGAACATTTTCCCTTATATTTAAACTTGTAGGACCTGGTTTCATCTCTAGCTGCTACGTTTAGTGTTTGGAGTGACACTGTGATCTATTAAGACTTTGGAGTATTGTTTGCTTCTGGGCGCGGCTGCTTGAACATTTTCCCTCATGTTTAAACTTGTGCCAGGGCATGCAGCTGTAAGGGACGTGAATGCACCAATAGACTTGCAGGTATGGCTGCTGTAAAATGCGGGCGAGTATGGGACCAGGCTGATATTCTAAATTCCCTAAGGGAGAGAGGTGGTGTAAATAATTCAAGTAATAGTGATGAATCTACAGTCCTAACTAGACTGCAAGAATACCAAGTCAAATGTGGTGTAGCTAAACAAGAGCACTATACTGGTAGCCAAAAAAGAATAGTAAACATACAAATAACTGGTGTCATTAGTTGCCACACGCTAAGAGACATACTGAGGAGGAGACTGAAACACTTATGTACTAATTTGTTTGATGTCCAGTGATGATGATCCGACAACTAAAACTAAACTTGTAGGATCCGATTTTGTCTCCAAACTACTAAGTTTAGTGTTTAGAATGACGCTGTGAATTTCATTAGCAATGATCGCCTGAGTGGTTACCGGGCCCAAATTTGGGGTGTAAAGAATAGAACCACTGTTACCTGCCACACATGTCGTAAGAGGCGACTAAGAAGGTTTGGCTTAAATCGGATGCATGTGTCCTAAACGTGTAGAAGTCTATGCGTTTAGGGCCTACCAAACCAATGTGCAACGTATACACGTTCTTGGCAAAGATCAAACATATCACAAAGAGTGATTAAAATTGGTCATAAAGAACGAACGCAAAGAAGAAGAAGATTAGCAATGATTTTTATTTGTGCCCATGCTGGTTGCGTTAAGTAATGTATATTCAGAAAGTGTCAGACAGCTTGTCACCAGTGATCTAGCAGCCGCCTTGTACAGTAATGCCTGTACGGACAGCAGTTTTTTATCGGGACAGCTGTTTCCTTCAACGTGAATTGCAAATTCAAGTACTGGACAATGGTGTTAACACTCTTGCGGCTGCCGTATGCAACTAATTTGTGTGCAAACTGCTGGTTTGTGTCTGGGCTTCTGTCTGCTTCCCTGGATGACATGAGACAGTGATGGATAATGCACATTTTGAATGATCTCCATCATCAGCAAAGATTGGACTCAACAGCCAACTGTACATTGTAAATGAAACTACTACTAACTCTGGATTCTTCTTTGAACACTCCATATCGATCACTTGTTAACCACTCTTTGTGATTTGTATGTGATCTGAGCCTAAGAGTGATTGTATGTTGTGCCAGTTATGCGCCTACAAGTAGGCCAGCACATCCGATTTCTGCTAAGCATTTTATTTACTAAGGTAGCTTCCCTAGGTCCATACTTCAGTCGCCTCTTACAATATGCCTTGTAGGTCCCAGTGTTACTATTCTTTGCTCCCCTTGTGAACCCCGGCAAGACATAGACAACTCTGAATTCGCACGTAAAGGATCCCAGTAATAAGATTTGAATTCGGTTTTTTTTCAAAGTATCATGCCATTTTATATTTTCTGTGCACTTATATTATATTCTTCTTCCAGGCAACAGGCTGGAGTGGTCCACACACCCTCTTCAAGAAGCTTTGTCTCAGTCCATGATCCCGGGCAGCAACCTGATCAATCCCAGAGATCCCATGCTTATGTCCATGGATAAACTTTTCTCGGAAGGGGAGGTTATTGACACACATGCATCAATCTCGGAAGATGTGAAGGACTCACCACGAGTCAGTATCAGTATGTCAAAGGTATAAAAAAGCCTCTTTCAAACTCTCTCTCTTTCTCACCTTTTAAACCCCAGTTGGAGCATAGGCACTCAACCAACTTATGCTAGTTTATGGTTAGCTGGGGTTTGTAGCTTAAGTTTTTTACAGGTGTTACCAAATCCAAACCTGGACAATGAACAAAGCGCAGTCGCAAAAAATAACCACATGGGAAATGCGATGTCTACAAAAAGTCACCAACACCAGCAGAAAAGACATGAGTCCCCAACATCAGCATAAGAAAGAAAGTTGGCACAGAACCTTGCTTGAATTACATTGAGAAACAAACAATGAAGTGGTTTGACCACTTAATTTTTTATTTGTATTTTCCGATCCTGAAGCACTTGAGCTTTCAGCTCTTCGACTAGATGCCATGGACATCGTAATCCTTCAGTTCTGTGCCACGAACACCGTAAATTTGGAGAACCTGTGACTTTTCTGCCAGCCCACGGAATTGAACCGCACTCATATGGGGCTTGTCACCGTCATCTACGCCTACGAACACGCTGGGCAGGCGTGCGGGACCACTTAATAAGAATGCATCTAAATTCCACAGTATACAGAGTCTTCTACAACAGAACATCAGGAAAGAAGGTGAGAGGAAGACCATGACAAAGATGGATATATGGCTTAGCAGAATCATGTCAAAGAGCAGAAATAATCACCCACGCCACTAAAACAGCACAAGACAAAAACAGAAAACCATGATACTGGGCAAAGAATTAAATAAGAAGTCAGCCCAAACACAACAGCATACAGGTGTCTCTTTCACACTCTCTCGTCTATTAAACCCAATTTGGAGCATAAACCTTCAACCAACATATAATAGTTTATGATTAGCTCGATTTTCTAAAGTTATTTTTACCGAGGTAGCCATCCCAAAGCCAAACTCCACAGCACACAGGTGTCTCTTTCACTCTCTCTCTTTCTCCTTTTAAACCCCAGTTGGAGCATAGGCCCTCAATCAACTTATGCTAGTGCATGGTTAGCTGGATTTTGTAAGGATTTTTACCGGGGTAGCCATCCCAAAGCCAAACTCCACAGCACACAGGTGTCTCTTTCACTCTTTCTCCTTTAAAATCCCAGTTGGAGCATAGACCTTCAATCAACTTATGCTAGTGCATGGTTAGCTGGATTTTGTAAGGTTTTTTACCTTGATATCCATGATATTCTAAGAACGCTTGTGTAGCATTTACATTCAAAGGCATTAACGATCTTCGTCGCTTTGTCAATGGTCCATGTCTCACAACCATACGTTGCCCAAGGAAAAACACAGGTTCTTAACCACTGGTTTTTGTTCTTATGTCAGTTCCCTTCCAAAGGTTTGCTAGTTCTCTTAGTTTTAGTCAAAGCAAAATGCTGGCCACGCAAAAGATGGACAGAGATAACAGAGGTGAAGAAAGACACTATTTATGAAGCGCTCACAAGGGCTCGTTCTAGAAATCTCTTCTTATCATCTCTTCTTATCCTGACGTTGTGAGACAAAACAAGGTTGAGAAAAGGAAACAAGAAAGAATGCTCAGTCTTCTTTTAATTTCTGTTATAGCATTCCCGTTGTGTTTCTATATATATATGAATTTCCTTGTTATGTTTGTAAAATGTATGAATTTCATCAAACAGCCAGGAAGTCCTGCCCTAGCAACGAGGACCCCACTAAGGTCTTCATCCCCAACAAGATCTGTCCTGGCAGGCAAGTCTCATCCTAGCCCCCAAGTTTCTGAAGTGACACCCAAGGGTTCCCAGACGTCCAGTGCCAAGGACTCCAGCAACGAGTTGTATAAAGAGTACCAACGACAGCGGCAGATACTCCAGGAACAGTTAGTTCTACAGGTCGGGTGTTCTCTCTCACATTTTTATGTTGTGGTGATTGAAATGTTTCACTAAGAGATTATGCATTCAGTCTGTGATTTTGACAGTAGTCTGTCATTGTGGCAGTAATTAATCATTATAGCAATCATCTGTCATGGCAGCAGTCTGTCAGGATGAGGATTTGTCATTTTATGACAATAATCTGTTATTTATCAGTGCCTGATACATCAAAATGAACAAGATCTACATCATATTGACACCTTGAACAAAAATTGTGTAAAACATGACATGAAAATCAACAACACTAAAACAGAAATAATGAATATGGGAAGAAAACATAATAATCTAGACATCCATGTCAATGGCACTAAAATAAACCAAGTGAAAGAATTCAAATACTTAGGAAGCATATTCACAGAAGACGGAAAACTGGATAGAGAGATAGAGGCTAGAGTACAAAAAGCAAATGCTGTAACCTACCAGCTAGCCCCATTGTTAAGGCACCCAAAAATTTCACAGGCAGCTAAGCAACAGATGATCAACAGCATTTTTATACCTACTTTGTGTTACCAGAGCCAAACATGGACATTGAGCAAAGCGCAGTCACAAAAATAACTACATGTGAAATGCGTTGCCTGCGAAAAGTTACCAACAACACAAGAAAAGACAGAATCACCAACATCAGCATAAGAAAGAAAGTTGGCACAAAACCATGCTTGAATTACATAGATAAACAAAGAATGAAGTGGTTTGGCTACTTAATAAGAATGCATCCAAACTCCACAGTATACAGAGTCTTCTACAACAGAACATCGGGAAAGAAGGCAAGAGGAAGACCACGGAAAAGATGGTTAGATGGCGTAGCAGAATCCTGTGAAAGAGCAAAGATAACAATCACACAAGCCACCAGAACAGCACAAGACAAAAACAGAAAACCACAAAACTGAGCAACAACTCGGTAGCAGTGTGACGACAAAAGAAGAAAGAAGAAGAAGAATCTGTTATTTGAAGAGAACAAATAGATCTATCCAGAAAGAACTCAGAATCAAAGAAAACTGACTGATGCTACAAATAAGAAAGAGAAAATTTAGGTATTTTGGACATATAAAAAGACACGAAGGGCTGGAGAAAACCATCATGGAAGGAGGCATACCGGCAAACAAAAGAAGAGGAAGACCACGGAGAAGATGGATTCAGGATGTAACTGATGGTTTGAACGTGGCGCTGCAGAGGCAGACATCTGGCCAATGATAGAGAGAAATTCAGGAGGACTGTTGGGGTGGCAAAGTTCTGCTCAGGACAAGCTATTTGATGATGATGATTCTGTCATTATGGTAGCAGTATGTCATGATAATAATTTGTCATTGCTGTCCAGTAAGTAACCATGTGTGCTTCGATATCTTTCTGACACTGGAAGATCTCAGCGCAGTGCACAAACTCCATAGCACCTGTGAGGTCCACGGTTGTAATTTAAAAGAGGGTGAAAATATTTTTATGGAAATTTAGTTTTTTTAAATACTTCTAATGAATTTTCCCCGGCAGCAGCTTTTCAGCATAATCTTCTCAATTTTTGAACGGCCAAGGGTGCTTTTATGTGCTGAACTTGAAAATGGTACCTACGTTTTATTGTCCGTCTCAGATAGGATTAGGAACTCGATATCACCTACAGGGATCTCTGGAAAAATATCCTGATGGCTCCACGATGAACCGAGTACCTCAGTGGCAAGAGGCGAGCACCTAACCTCTACGCCACAGATACCCCCGTAGTGTACACTATGATGAAGCATGGACACCTGTTGGTAAAATCTGTTTGTTTACCTACAATTATTTAAAGAATAGTAAACCAATAAGGAGCCAGTGTCGTTAGTTACCACATGCTGACAGACATACTGAGGAGGAGATCGAAGCACTTATTGAACTATTGATTCGATGTGCAGTGATGATGATCCGACGACTAAAAATAAAATTCATATTCACAGAGAACTTATTTTCCATGGAAGACTTTGTCTTCCTCATTTGTCTGTGATATTTTTGCTAACAAATCTCTGTGCCTCATTGTATTTCTCAGGAGAAACAACGAGAGCTATATCAAAGAGAGTTGATGGAAATTGAAAAGAAAGCACAGCAAGCGATGGCAGATAACAGGTTGTCTGAGGAGGCCTTTTCTAATAATGAAGCCACTTCAACACAGCAGACTGGTAAGTGAAAATGAAAATCGTGGCATATCCTTTACACTATAAACCACAGTAAATGAGTCGTTGATTTTCTAGGCACCACTTATACGTTTAGTAGTTTCTCATTGCTTTCTGAACGGAGACTGGTCAGTAGATACATTTAATGTTGTAGAGGTTAGGTGCTTGCTTCTCATTCCAAAGGTACTCGGTTCGCTCCTTCGTGAAGCCATCAAGATATTTTTCCAGAGATCAAATTCCTAGTCCTATCGGAGACGGACAATAAAATGTTGGTCCTATGTTCAAGTTGTGCATGTAAAAGAACCATTAGCAGTTCAAAATCGAGAAGAGTAGTCTGAAAAACCGCTGCCAGTTCAAAATTTATTAGTAATATTACAAAATAAAATTCCTACAAAATATTTTCACTATCTTCTAAATTACATTGAGGACTCTCTCTCCAATGCTAGGAGTTCGTGCTCTGCCACTGAGATCTTTCTGTGTAAGAAAGAGATCGGAGAATACATTGTTACTCACCGAAGTGCAATGATGATGGTCCAATTAATCATGTAATGTCATAGAAGTTGAGTGCTCGCCTTGCGTTCGAAAGACAAGACAGTTTGAGAGAATACTTCTGAAAATGTGACTACGTGTTGTTTTTCAGCCAAAAACAAGTTTATAAACAATAAAAATGTCTTTGTTATGGGAAACCTCCCTGACTTGCAGTGTTGAAGGAAATAGTGGCCCACCTGCCCAGCGCGATCGTAGAGCGATGGACGACGGGTGACAAGCTCCCTGTGAGTGCGGGTTCAATTCCGCAGTCTGGCAGAAAAGCCACAGGTTCTCCAGATTTACGGTGTTCGTGGAACCGGACCGAAGGGTTACGATGTCCATGGCACTGAGCTGAAGAGCTGAAAGCTCAAGTGCTACTGGATCAGGAAAAATATAAAAAAGGAAATAGTGCGTTCTATAAAGGACAATATAAATCTATCTCATAATGCTACAAAATACAAATAGTGCATTCTTTACTTAACAGTATAATTCTCAAAATGCTACAGAATATAAGTAGTGCATTCTATAAATGACAATATAAATCTTCCAGAATACTGCATTCTATAAATGACAATATAAATCTTCCAGAATGCTGCATTCTATAAATGGCAATATAAATCTTCCAGAATGCTGCATTCTATAAATGGCAATATAAATCTTCCAGAATACTGCATTCTATAAATGGCAATATAAATCTTTCAGAATGCTGCATTCTATAAATGGCAATATAAATCTTTCAGAATGCTGCATTCTTTAAATGGCAATATAAATCTATCTCACAATGCTGCACAAACATTTACTAGTTAAATTGCGTACATGCACAAGCATATAGTAGTTAGACTGTGTGCGGGGCTCTCAGTGGCTAAATAATTAAGCGGTTACCTTGCATTCTGAATTTCATGGGTTTGAATCTGAAACCGTGCTGTTATGTTCATTAGTACAATTTTTTCCCAGAGGTCTCTAGAATTGTTGCAGGAGCTATGCAGTTCGAACTTTGTGCACAACTTTTTGCAGGTGGTGTGCCATTTCTACAGAGAACGGCCGTGCCATATAGAGTTATGTTATGCGATAGACGTCATGGCATATTGGTCATTCCCATTCGTGCTCTGTCCTCCGCTACAGCAGCCATCCCACAGTCCATTTGTTCACTGTACTCGTGAGAAGTTGATTACTATATCTTCTCTCTCTACCACGAAGACGACACTGTCTGGCATGTACAAACTTAACGCCTAATTCTCAAACTCGTTCCAGTGTCTTGAGACTTGCCCATGTCACATAATTGAGAGCGTACCGCATATAGAGTAGAGCCCAATGCAATAGAGTCAATTCTTTGTCTTTGGGCTGACCCCGCCCTGTGTACTAGCACACCCATTTAGTTGATGGAGGCTATACATTTTGATATACAGTATGCTGACAGGCTGCATATTTAAACAGACTATTGTGTTTTTTTCCGAAAAACCAAACTTATTCTCCCATAATCCTACTTTTAAAATAACCCAGTCCAGATTTGCACATTATTTGAATTTCTAGTGATGTAGTTGCAGTAGTAAGTGTGAAAATCAGAAGACGACTGGATACGAAACCAGTCATGCAATTCAGAAAAGAACACCAGATCAAATGGTTTGGAAACCTGACAAGTATGCCCTGGTATCTTCTACCACAGAGAGCTACACTAAAAAAGTATAACGAGTACAGAGCAATAGGAAGACCATGGAAACGATAGTTACAGCATCAAGAACAGCCTTTAGAAGATGAATACGCAAGATCACTACATTCCCCCTCCCTTCAAAACACTTCTATAAAGAAGTGAATGGTTTGAAGAGAAGTGAGATTATATTTCAGTATTTCTGTCGCTATTTAGTTTTTACAACATTTATATAGCAGTACATAAACTAGAAAGTGACTCGATACGGAGACCGTGTTCAATTCACGAGTCGGTCAAAGATTATGCGACCATTAAATACCTCAGGCTCTTGTCCTACGCCGTCCTAAAAAAGTGGTACTACAGGCAGCAGCGACAGATAGATTCATAGCAGTTTGGTTTCTGTTGTGTTATATATTTTCTTTCGTTAGTTCTGCTTTCAATATTTTTTATTTATTTGTTTGTGGTACAGGATGCACTTTTGTAGAGTATTATCTTCTTTAATTTTTCAGTGTAAGTTTAGTTTCTAGTTTTTCATTGAATTTATGAATATTTCATTGTTTTTTAAGGGTGGATTCTGGTCCGGAAACTTTTTCCGTTGCTTTCATATTAATGTAGAATTTGTATTACAATTTTGAGATATTATGACTTAAAAGAGTATTAAAAATTAGTAAAAACTAAAAATGTCAATGCGTTACCATGGAAACAATAAAAAATGGCAGTCAAACACAAAATTTTAAATCCCTAAGGCTCTGAAAGTAATGAATATAAATGAATTCTGTTTTCACTCTAAGGTGAGAAATTGTAATATCTAAAAAATTACACATGATTTTTACTATATATTTAATATTACATTTTTAGGGAATGCTAACCGAAACAAATGCTTGCAGAAAACGGATGCACCAGGCCGTAAGGTGCATAACATGGTGCAACGACCACTCACAATGTGGAATGGGATAACGGATTCTGCGGTTGCCAATCTGCCTCTGAGATTTAGCCACGCAGTAAGAATGTCAGACCTACCATCACTAGGGTGGCCAAAATTTACTGCGGGAAGAGGTCGGCACAAACAGGGAAGCAGAAATCATAGGAATTATATCCTACAGAACTGCCCCCAGTATGCAGACTTGAGAAGAAAGAGGTGGCCCACTTACACTAGCGTCCGAGACAAACTGTATGGTGTGGCTGATAATCTGAGGCAGACGGCTGACTTTATTAGAGAATTCGAAATCCCAATCTAGTGAGAACGCAGAAGAAGAAATATTACATTTTTTTTATAAATTTTTGGGTAAACACACTCCCCAAAAACAGCTTTTGACTGAATTTTGAGGGAATTTTTACCCAAAATTTATTAAAAAAATAAAATATTTAATATATCCTAAAAATCATGTGTGGGGGAAATCCCACTTCAAGAGGTGGAATCATACACATATTTGGGCAGCAACGTAGACAAAGAGGGTGGAACAGATAGAGATGTTAAAAAAGAATACAGAAGGCAAGAGGAGCTTTCATTGCACTGGGAAACCTTTGGAAGTCCAAAGAAATCAAATCTAGAACAAAATTTGGATATTTAACTCTAATGTTAAAGCAGTTCTACTGTATGGGTCAGAAACATGGAAAACAACTAAAACAATAGCGCATAAATTGCAA
This sequence comes from Arion vulgaris, assembly GCA_020796225.1. NCBI lineage: Eukaryota > Metazoa > Mollusca > Gastropoda > Stylommatophora > Arionidae > Arion > Arion vulgaris. Next base: position 46,245,091 of record CM036758.1, read on the forward strand.
ACATTCATCAAGTGGTGTCTGCGCAGAATGAGAGGGAATAAGATGGTATGATAGGGTCACAAATGAGGAACTTATGGAGAGAACAAGACAGATTCCAGTGAACGAACAGGTTAAAAAAGACGCTGGCGCTGGATAGGACACACTTTGCGAAAACCGGAAGGGAATATAACAAGAAGGGTCCTTGCCTGGAACCGCAGGGACAGCGAAAGAAGGGAGGCCGAGAAATACATGGAGACGAGATTTGGAGGCGGAGATCAACAATATAAAGAAGAGCTGCAGGAGATAGCTAGAGATAGGAAGAATTGGCATGAGTTGGTTGAGGGCCTATGCTCCAACCGGGGTAAAAGGCAAAGAGAGAAAGAGAAAATCATGTGTAATATTTTAGATATTACAATTGCGCACCGTAGAGTGGAAACAGAATTCATTTACATTCATTAGATTCAGAGCCTTAGGGATTTGAAATTTTGTTTTTGGCGAACATTTTGTATTGTTTCCATGGCAACGCTTTGACATTTTTTTTTACTAATTTTTTCTACTATTCTAAGTCATAATCTTTCAAAATGGTTATACAAATTTTACATTAACATGAAAACAATGAAAATAGCTTCATGATCCCCGCACTACCGAATCCCCCCTTAAGCATTAGTATTATTAGCATTCTGTCCCGGGGCTCGAAGGGAGAAAAGAATAGTAACACTGCGACCTAAATGCATGTTGTAAGAGGCGACTGAGGTAGGGACCTAGGGAAGCTGCCCTAGTAGATAAAAAGCATCACAGAAATCGGATGTGCTGACCTACTTATTGACAAAACTGGCACATCATACAATCGCTCTTAGGTTCAGATCACATGCAGAGTGGTTAACAAGTGGTCAATATGGAGTGGTCGAAGAAGAATTCTGTCAGAATGACACCATGCATCCAACATATTAGAAAAGGAAAACCAAGTAGTCCATAAAAAGACAGGTTTTTTTGGGCAACAATCCGGGAGTGCAGGCTGTCTAAGGGTCGCTACCCTAAAGAAAATAGCAACCTGCTGCCTTGCAGGTTGGCTGGGGACAGTCAAAGGCTAACGGAGAGCAATCCTAGTAAATGCAGGTTGAAATTGGACATGTCACCAAGGACAAGCACTAGGGCTCCAATTGGTACTGAAGATTGTGACGTAAAACTTATGTTCTTGGCAAAGGCTGTTTGTATCACAATAAGAATGATAAAAATGGTCGAAAAAGAATGATAGAGAGAGAGAGATATAAGACAACAAATAAAATGGTGCGGTCTCCTAATGAAACCAGATCTATTGTATTTATTCTTTTGTATTTCAACATGTCCATTTCAAACTATTGTTGTATTCAATTCATATCTGTTGTACATTTGTTGTGCAGAGCTCAATATCAAACTACTGTTATATATATCTGTACGCCGCCCGATATGTTTTCTATATTTCTGTTTTGTGCTATGCATGTATTTTTTTATATGTCTCTTTGTTGCGCTATTTTTGTATTTTCTATATGTCTGTGTTGTCTTCTTCTTCTTCAATCTTCGGCCCTAGGTAGGCATAGGTCCCTCAACCAAGGTCTTCCACGTCCACCTGTCCAATGCTATATTTTCTAGATCTCTCCACTCTCCCCCCATTTTCTTGCATTCCGTCTTCAAGTCCCATCGCCAAGTGTTCTTGAGTCTTCACTTACTTCTATTACCCTGAGGGTTCCATCGGAGAGCCTCTTGATGCTGTCAGGGGGTCTCCTCGGTGTGTGTCCTATCCATCGCCACCTTCTGTCCCTTATCTCTTGTTCCATCTGCCGTTATCCTGCTCTATCCCACAGTTCCCTGTTTGTGGTCCTGTCATACCATCGCAGATGGAGTATCCTGTGCAGGCATCTATTGATGAACGTTTGCAACTTTTTGGTGTTCCCCATAGTTTTTCTCCATGTCTCCACTCCCTATGGAACAACAGCTTTTGACATTTGAATGTCATTATCTTAGTTTTATTCCTGATCATTCTTGAACTCCATATGTTCTTTAGAATGGCAAATACTGATCTTGTCTTTTATATTCTAATCCTAACATCTTCATCTGTGCAACCTTAAATGTTGAATTGTTGTATTTAGTACATTTCTTTCTTGCACTATTGTTGTATTTTATTTATAGATGTAGCAGAGAAAGATAACCGCTCGGTGGATGATGATAGTGACAGAGAACAGAAAATCTTGTCCCCATTTGTTTCCTCCCTTCCTAATCCTTCCCCAACATCCGATTCTCATGATAAAAACTCAACAACTACTGTGCCGCCACAACCACAGCAGAATGATAACTTTCAAGTTATCGATCATGACCCTGATACTGATGATAATTCTCAGGAACCAGGTACGGTTTCACCTAGCAAGACAGGTAATTTATATTTAGATTTCACCTCACCTCCGACCAGCTGCAGGATCCCGAAGATCAGAGGCCCTGCTGATAGACCTACACCAACTACATCAACATGTAACAGTGCCCCTAACTCTCCGATGGTTCGTAGAAGACACAGTCTCCCGAAGCGGTCAATGACACCATTAAACTTAAATAGTAAGAGTTCGACATCTGTCGCAACACCTGCAACTGTTCCCAGCACGCCTACGACTCCACGTCTTCAGAGAAAGATCTTCAATTCCTTAGGAGTTAACGCAGATGATTTCAGCAAAAGAAATGTTGCATTTAGCCTTCCAGAACATGCCTTTGTTCTTCCTGATTCCGAAGATCAAGAGACCTTCGCATCCGATGAGTTGGACGTTCCAGTGGAAGTTAAAGGAAATGGACTCTCTAAAGGAGAAGGTAGTTCTTGTAGGTATGCAAAAAAAACTCTTGATGGGAAATCTGAGAATAACCAGACCGGGTTATCAAAAAAAGGAAGGAGTCTGTCCTTTGGCGCATCCACATTAGCGCGGCCAACACTTAGTTCTGCAGGTAAAGGCAACACTAGAAGACCAGTTACACCAGACGCTATCGGTAGAGCGACTGCAGCTCGCGCGAGTTAAACCCAAAGGTTTAACCTCACCATGCTCATCCACCTCCTCCTCAACTTCTTCCCTGGCGAGCTCCAGAAAGATCACCAGCGGCTCCAGCACCTTACCAAGACGGACCAACAAAACTGCTACCACGCCCACTACTCCTACCACGCCGACAATTCCTAGTAAAATCTTTGGCTTGTCTAGGACAAATTCAAAGAGCGTGAATATGAAGGATGAAGATGCAAGATCCAAAACACTTCCTTTGCCAGGTATACCGAATGTCCTTTATTTCTGCTGTTTCTACCAGCATGGCTAGTTACTGACTGCAACTTTACAACCTACCAAATGCATTGAGTGCATAAATGTACTAACACAAAGTGCCTAGTGAGAGCCCTTTTCACAAAAGTTGTAGAGTGAGGTTTTTTGATTAAAAAATATCTAGTGAAAGTCTTCTCGATTAAGAAAAAGTCTAGTGAGAGCAATCTTAACATAAATTGGCTAGTGATAGTCTTTTAGACAAAAATTGTCTAGTGACAGCCTTTTGGCAAAAAAATGTCTAGTGACAGCCTTTTTGGCAAAATAATTGTCTAGTGAGAGCCTTATTTCACAAAATTTGTCTAGTGTAAGCCTTTTTGACAAAGCTTGTCTAGTTGTATGGAACCTTCTTAACATGAAATGCCTAATGAGAACCTTTTTTGAAAAAAAATGTCTAGTGAGAGCTTTTTTTTTGTGACCAAAAAGTCTAGTTGGAACATTCTTAGCATAAAGTGACTAGTGAGAGCCTTCTTGATAAAATATATCTGTGACCAAAAAGTCTAGTTGGAACATTCTTAGCATAAAGTGACTAGTGAGAGCATTCTTGATAAAATATATCTAGTGAGAGATGTCTTGATCTGTAAGAGCAGCAGATGGCGAACACATTCAATATGATTTCTTCTTGCTCTTCATCCCTATGCAGATCCATGGGTGCCCTTACTAAGGATGAGAGCGACTGGAATAGGTCTCAGTACTCTATCCAGCTTAGTATTAGAGGCATGAGTTATGCTTGAAACTAACATCAGCTTCTTCATGTGCCATATCGGCTGGCGTAGGGATCATGGATTTCCACAAATCTCTGTCCCTGATGTTTGCTATCATCTCAGATGTTGACACTCTTCCTTTCTATGATGTCAGGCTATCCAACATTTTCTCTTTCTGTCTTCCTCTTTTTCGTCTCCCCTCGATTTTTAGGGTTGTCACAATGTGTTCTAAACCTCCCCTTCTCATTATATATCCGAAAAATGATGGTCTTTTTCTTATATTAATAGTAAGCTTTCTCTGTGTCTTGGTCTCATTCTCTCTCTCTCTCTCTCTCTCTCTCTTGCGGTCACTGCCCAGACTGATGTACCAGATCTCCCCATAAATTCTATTCATGTGGAAATCTGATTCATGCAGCCTTAGCATTGGTGTATTTTACATCACATCTTCAGCACCATTTGGAGCTCGGGTGCTTATCCTTCGGCAATGTGTCCGGTTTCAGCCAGCGCTTACTCGGTGCGCTCTCCGTTCTGTAGTCATCTAGTGTTTTTACGGTGTGGGGTAGCTAGCCCCATGCCCAACCTCCTTAGTCGCCTCTTATGGCATGCATGGCAAGTAACAGTGGTTCTATTCTTTACACCCCAATTTGGGCATCGGTAACCACTTGGGCGGGTCTCATTCAACATCTCCACATTTGTCATTTTAGCAGTCCATGGGATTCTCATCATTATTCTGTAAAACCACATCTCTGTGGCCTCCAGAGATTTTTCTATCTGTTTGTTTACTGTCCATGACTCACATATCAGTATTGGTTTTATATAGCACTGAATAACTCTCAATTGACAGTGAATTTTTGCATATAATACTTCTCATTTTCTAGAACGCTCGCATCCATATGTCAGTATTAGCTCTATGTAGCACTGAATAACTCTCAATTGACAGTGAATTTTTGCATATAATACTTTTAATTTTCTAGAACGCTCGCATCCATATGTCAGTATTGGCTCTATGTAGCACTATAACTCTCATTCTGACCTCAATTGACAGTGACTTGTTGCATGTAATGCTTCTCATTTTCTGGAACTCAGCTTTATCATATAAAATATCAATAATTCTGACAGAAACTAACACTTTAAGAGTATATCAAAACCAATCACCTTTTTGCCAAATGTAGACTCTCTAATGCACCTGCTGTTGCATGCTATTAGAATACACCTGTTATTGCATACCTGAGGCAAAATGTAGACTTTCTAATACACCTGTTATTGCACACCTGAGACAAAATGTAGACTTTCTAATACACCTGTTGTTGCACACCTGAGACAAAATGTAGACTTTCTAATACACCTGTTGTTGCACGCCTGAGACAAAATGTAGACTTTCTAATACACCTGTTGTTGCACACCTGAAACAAAATGTAGACTTTCTAATACACCTGTTGCACACCTGAGACAAAATGTAGACTTTCTAATACACCTGTTTTTGCCTGAGACAAACTATAAACTTTTTAACTCTTCATGGACAAGGGCAAAAACCGTGTTTTTACAAGCCATTTGTTTTTACAAGCCATTTGTTTTTAGAATAAACAATGTCCTTTAGTGTGGCTCCTGGTAAAAAGGCGTCCATCCCAAAGCCACATAGTGTGGCATTTGGTCCACAAAGAGTTAATACACTTTTTTTACACTTTTTGCTGTGCTTTAGCTTACTATTAGTTTTTGATTTGCTTATTTTGTTTCTTATCTATATAGTCAGTGTGTGATTTTCATTATTACCATTAGTTAGATTTTTATTGGATTATTATATTTTAGTTGTCTTTTGTTTTGTTTCTTTGTTTAGACAACATGCAATAAGGGTGTTGTTTTCGTCTGTGCTTGTTGTCACTCTATTTGTTGCAGTAGTTGCATTTGTGGCTCTGATTGTTGTAGTCTCATTGTTGTGCCATGCAAATAATATATCTAGTCTACTATGTATTTGTTAAATGTCTCCGCAAGATTATGAACATCAGGGGATATGACAAGATAACCAACTCGGAAGTACTGCAACATGCAAACTTGCCTTCCATATCAGGGGCATGCTCAGCAGTAGAAGACTAAGATAGCTAGGCATGCGAGAAGAATGGAAACTTGTCGCTTACCAAAACAAATATTGTTCTGTGAACTTTCAGAGGGGAAGAGACACTGCTCAGATGTAAAGATGTATACAAGGCATCAATGAAGAACTTTTCTATAGGTCCCAACACATGGTAAAAACTAGCTGTGTGGAAAACGATATTGCGCAAGGGCACAGTCTTTTGAGAAGAGACTTATGTATGAGCTGAAAGACAAGACAGAAAAGCAAAAATTCAGAGGTTTTGTCACAGTAAAACACTTGCCAATTGACCGTCTGTAAAGACAATAAAGGCCATACATATATGTGTGTGGTGTATGTATGTATGTGTTGTGTGTATGTATGCATATGTGTTTTCGTGCATGTGTGTGTATGAGAGATTGAAAATATCCCATATCCGCTGCAGACTGTACAGTGTGAAGTCTCTGTTACTTCACATTTCTAATGTTAATACTGTTGTAGGTGAAAAATCGTAGCATATCCTTTACAGGACTTGGCCATCAACCACAGTAAACAAGTCATTGATTTTCTAGGCTCCACTTATACATTCAGTATTCTGCCATTGCTTTCTGAACGGTGAAGTGTATTTTTACCATTTGTAAATTCCACAGGTACATATTTGCTTCCAAACTGTCCGCCACAGAGTTTGAGCCAGGTACTCTTGCGTTGTGATCGAGCTCACTACCGCTTAAGCTACGGACGCACACATGTGCGTATATGGGATTGAAAATGTCCCATAGCATCTGCAGACTGTACGGTGGGAAATCCCTGTTACTTCAAATTACTAATTTCAATTCTGTGGGAGGTAGGTTGGCCAATTCCCTTTCTCACTTGAGACGTGAAATGGCCATATAAGTGAATTGGACCCACAGCCTTTTTTTGTTCAGTTCAAAAAGCGAATGTGCTACGTTTTGTACTATTCCATTCCCTATACATATATATGTAGGAGGGATTAGCGTAATGCATAAGCGTTTGTCTATCCACTCGGACACAAGAGGGTTGTGGGTTCAATCCCACACTCGACATTCTACGTGTGAGGAAATGAGTTGGCCCTCCTATCTCCTGCACGCTAAGTGCCTAGAAATGTGGAGTGAAGTGACTTCATACCCGTAGGTATGAAAAGGCTACGGAAAATTGTATGTTTGTTATACGCTCACACACACATTCATTCTCCTCTTGTACTTTTAGGCGTTACATAGGCCTGCAAGTAATTTCTCTACACCACTCTGTCCTGCCCGACTCGCTCAATCTTATCCATGGAATTGAGATGGATATTTCTTGCCTCCTTCAGTAAAGTTCATTTCAGGGTTTCCTAGGCGTCCTCTCTTTCTTGAACCCTTTGCCTCCCACTTCAATGCCTGCTTTGGTATACTTTGATCTTTGCCTCCCACTTCAATGCCAGCTTTGGTATACTTTGATCTTTGCCTCCCACTTCAATGCCAGCTTTGGTATACTTTGATCTTTGCCTCCCACTTCAATGCCAGCTTTGGTATACTTTGATCTTTGCCTCCCACTTCAATGCCTGCTTTGGTATACTTTGATCTTTGCCTCCCACTTCAATGCCTGCTTTGGTATACTTTGATCTTTGCCTCCCACTTCAATGCCTGCTTTGGTATACTTTGATCTTTGCCTCCCACTTCAATGCCTGCTTTGGTATACTTTGATCTTTGCCTCCCACTTCAATGCCAGCTTTGGTATACTTTGATCATTGCCTCCCACTTCAATGCCAGCTTTGGTATACTTTGATCATTGCCTCCCACTTCAATGCCTGCTTTGGTATACTTTGATCTTTGCCTCCCACTTCAATGCCAGCTTTGGTATACTTTGATCTTTGCCTCCCACTTCAATGCCAGCTTTGGTATACTTTGATCTTTGCCTCCCACTTCAATGCCTGCTTTGGTATACTTTGATCATTTCTTCTCAGGGTATGCCCAACATATCTCCTTCTTATAACAGTTGTTACCAGTGGCTGACCAAATATTTCTTCTCAAGATATGCCCAACATATCTCCATCTTCTCCTTCTTATAACAGATGTTACTAGTGGTCGACCAATATACATACATATCTTCATTATAGAGCTGTTTGTCTGGCACAGTAAAAATTTTAGTACGCCAACTCTGGAATCATTAAATTTGGACTGTATATTTCTGCAGAAATTTGTTGGTCAGTGTGACCATTTTCAACTTTTGATGTGCTTACTTTACCGAGTTATGAGTTGAAGTTGGTTAAAATATTGTAATGGCAGTTGTAAGCGACTGAGAGTTTCTCAGACGGGCTGTGATGAAAGGGGTATTCTGTAAAGATATTAGATAGATCAATATTCAGTTTGTAGGAGAAAGGATGAATCATCGATTTATGTCCGAATTTATCAGTCATCCATTTGTTAAGAAGGTATTATTCATCAATTTGTTTGAAGGAATTGATCATAAGTCTGTTTTGAAGGGATCAATTATCCATTTGTTTAAGAGAGCATTCTTCCATTTGTTTAAGAGAGCATTCTTCCATTTGTTTAAGAGAGCATTCTTCCATTTGTTTAAGAGAGCATTCTTCCATTTGTTTAAGAGAGCATTCATCCATTTGTTTAAGAGAGCATTCTTCCATTTGTTTAAGAGAGCATTCTTCCATTTGTTTAAGAGAGTATTCATCCATTTGTTTAAGAGAGTATTCTTCCATTTGTTTAAGAGAGTATTCTTCCATTTGTTTAAGAGAGCATTCATCCATTTGTTTAAGAGAGCATTCTTCCATTTGTTTAAAAGAGTATTCTTCCATTTGTTTAAGAGAGAATTCTTCCATTTGTTTAAGAGAGCATTCTTCCATTTGTTAAAGAAGGTATTATTCATTCATTCATTATTTGTTCATTGTCATCTTATTGAATATTTAACATGGGCAACACTGTAGGCAAATCCAAGACGAAATATGGAAGTAGTGACACAAGAAACACAAATACCTTAAGCAGGACTAATTCGGTTAAAGGTAAATGGGTGCATGAATATGCATGGGCAAGACTATCAGTGTGACGTCACAGTCTAGGATTGAACTCTCCCTGCATGGTCACTGAGTTACTGTTCCGGATTGACCCTTTGATTCGTAACTAACAACATGTGCAGGTGTATTTCGTCTGCATGAATGCCACTACATATCTTATTGTGTCTTTTTTCTTCAATTTCTCCATACCATTCTGTCCTGGATAACCTGCTCAATCTGTTCTGTGGTATTCAGCCGGATATATCTCGCTTCTCTCAGTGAAGTTCGTTTCAGGGTTTCCCTATTCATCCTTTCTTTCTTGAACCATTTACACCCCACTTCAAAGCCTGCTTTGGTATTCTTTGATCATTTCTTCTCAAGGTTGCAGTTTGGAATATCTTCATTGCACTCCGGACATGTCCATAGGTGCTCCGATCACCTTTGCAATATCTTCAACAGTGTCCAGCGACTGACCGTACCAGTTCTATTTTGATTGATGAGCCTGCTCGTATACCTGTTGTACCATTCTTTTCTTGCCACACCAATCTTCAAACCCAGTTCTCACAATCTTGTAGTTGACATGGATTGGTTTAGATGAAGGTCTTCTCTGCGGCCACGCTCTATGAGGGCGTTCACGATGTCAGCTCTGTCCATTGGCTGGCCCTCTGATATAGCGGCAGAGCCAGCCAGCCTGTCTACTCTCTCATTGCCAACAACACCCATGTGCTCCGGAACAAAGGCAAGTGTAATTCTGCAAATTGTCTCAAGGTGTGTCCAACATATCTCCATCTTCTCCTTATAACAGTTGTTACTAGTGGTTGAGCAAAAATTTCTCTGATTTCCCCACTTCTGAATTCGTTCCATTTTATGTTCATTATATTTCACCTACATCTATTTTCAAATGCATTCAACTTGCTTTCTATATCTTTAGTCATTTTCCAACTCTCGTTGGCATATGTGGAGTGATACAACATTGCAATTGAAAATTCGTAATTTAGTTTTTAAACTATAAAAACTTAGTGTTCCAGATTTGATTTTAAAAGTTGATGTTGTTTTGACAATTTGTAGAATAATTTCTTGTGATAATGTCCAAGTACAATCATAATTGCTACCTAAATAGGTCAACTACTCTGTTATGTTTTTCATTTTGGACTCCAGGTTGAAATCTGCATTACTTGACGTAGGTGTCTTCATTATATTTGTCTTTTCATAGCTTATCTGCAGTCAAACATTTGATGCTACAGATGACAAGTTGTCTGTTTTTCTTTGTATATCTTGGTTATCAGTTATATGAGGACTATCATCATAGCACTTTAGACATGTCCATAGGTGCTCCAATCTCCGCCTACGGCCCAACACACCAGTTCGATGTTGATTGATTAATCATTTTGGATATTTGATATGTTGTTCTTTTCGGGCTGTATCAATATCCACACCCATCTCTCTCAATCTGGTCAATGACTGGCATTCACAACCCAGGAACTCCTCTGTTTGGAAAGACTCAATGCGTTAAGAATGTAATTTCTTGGTTGCTTTTACTTAACAAGGCAAATCATATATAGCCTTGTTAATATAAACAGGATGTATATTGTTTTTGTACTTCGTAAAACTACAATGCTTTGTTTTTACTTGTTTCATATGTTGCACATAGAGTGTTTTAATTAACTTGGTTATAATATTTTTTGGTCACTGATGTATGTAACATTTAACACAGCTTTTCCTGGTTTCTAATATTAGTACCATGTAGGTTTCACATTGTATTTAGTTTTCCCCCATTTATATGTTATGTTATGTAATGTTATGCAATCGATATCATGTCACATTGGACATTTCCATGCGTGCTCTGTCCTCAGCTGCAGCAGCCATCCCAAATTCCACTTGCTCACTATACACATGAGAAGTTGATTAATATACTTTCTCTCTCTACTATAAAAATGACACTGTTTGGCATGTACAAACTTAACTCCTAATTCTCCCAGTTGTTCCAATGTCTCTAACATTTATAATTCCCCATTGATAACTCTGGTAATATATTACTTTACCAGTGTCAAAATTAGACAAAGAAATGGAAAAAAAGAGAAATTCCAAAACCAGAAATTACAAAGCCTGTGAAAAATAACAAGGAGAGATAAGACCAAAAATGAAACTATTAGAGACTTGGTAGGAACAACACCAGTACTAGAGCATATTAAGAAACTATACCAAATGGTTTGAGCAAGTAACATGATTACCATCCAACAGGATACCACGAGCACTGCTATGATTTGACATGTAACATGATTACCATCCAACAGGATACCACAACGAGCACTGCTATGATTTGACATGTAACATGATTACCATCCAACAGGATACCACAACGAGCACTGCTATTCAGATACAAAGGTGTCAAAGGTCGCACACACAAACAATGGACCTCAGAAATGGCAGAGACAGTAGATAACACCATATATGGGGCACACTCAAGGACACTTGCCAGAACTATTCGCATTCCCTGAATATTGAAACAGGAATAGAAGATACATAGATGTAGGGATTGATAGATGGGTGTGTGTATGGATGGATAGATAGATTGATACAGATAGACATACACTTTATTGCTTCCAAGTAACAACTGTTATAAGAAAGAGACGATGTAGATATGCTGAGCACATTCTGAGAAGAAAAGATCAAAGAGTTGTAAAGCAAACATTTAAGTGGGGGACAAATTCCAACATTTTTTATTGTGTTATTTGTATGTGACGGTAAACTAACTCTTTATTTGCTTACCTCCATTGTTTTGGTTTTTTTTTGTAGAAATATTGCCTTGTATAACCCTCACTGTCTTTTGTAGCTAACACATCTCTATATACTGATTAGTTAATTACTCTGTATGGTGATATCTTCTGTCATCCCATTACTTCTTCTTCTGTCACACTATTACTTCTTCTTCTTCTGTCACACTATTACTTCTTCTTCTGTAACACTATTACTTCTTCTTCTGTCACACTGTTACTTCTTCTTCTGTCACACTGTTACTTCTTCTTCTGTCACACTGTCACTTCTTCTGTCACACTGTTACTACTTCTTCTTCTGTCACACGGTTACTTCTTCTTCTTCTGTCACACTGTTACTTCTTCTGTCACACGGTTACTTCTTCTTCTTCTGTCACACTGTTACTTCTTCTTCTGTCACACTGTTACTTCTTCTTCTGTCACACTGTTACTTCTTCTTCTGTCACACTGTTACCGGGTTTGTTACCCAGTGTAGTGGTTTTCTGTTTTTGTCTCCGAGCCATACAGCAACACAGATTCTCAAGTTAGTTTGGAATAATTTGTTTTTGGTTTCTGTAACTAGGTCCTTTTTTAAATGGATGGGTAGTAGGCATCAAGGGTAGACGAGACAGAGGAAGACAGAGAGAAAATTTTGGATAGCTTGACTTCGTGGCATGGTAGAGTGTCAACATCTGAGTTGATAGCAAACATCAAAGACAGAGATTTGTGGAGATCCACGATCGCCTACACCAGCCGGCATGGCACCTGGTGATGATGAGTTAGCCCATTGCTCAAAACCCAACCTGGAGGACCAAGAGGCTACATTTAGTCTGACCTAATGCTTTGACCTGTCTGGCTTGGGTGACCCTGCCAGCATAACAGCTTAATTCTCCTATATACTTCTTGGTTGGACAACTGGTTCTGTACTTTTATTCTTCTCCATCTGCTGAGACTATGAAACTGTCTAAAGTTGTGTAGACTTGATCATGTTTATATAACCAGCGCCTACAGGAAGTATCAGCATGCATGCACTGTACCACCTGCTGAAAGGGACTATGAGTCTGCCTAAAGTTGTGTAGACTTGATCAAGTTTATATAACCAGCGAGCTACAGGAAGTGTCAGCATGCATGCACTGTACCACCTGCTGAAAGGGACTATGAGTCTGCCTAAAGTTGTGTAGACTTGATCATGTTTATATAACCAGCGAGCTACAGGAAGTGTCAGCATGCATGCACTGTACCACCTGCTGAAAGGGACTATGAGTCTGCCTAAAGTTGTGTAGACTTGATCATGTTTATATAACCAGCGAGCTACAGGAAGTGTCAACATGCACACACTGTGTCATCTGATGATACTATGAGTCTGCCTAAAGTTGTGTAGACTTGATCATGTTTATATAACCAGTGAGCTACAGGAAGTATCAGCATGCATGCACTGTACTACCTGCTGAAAGGGACTATGAGTCTGCCTAAAGTTGTGTAGACTTGATCAAGTTTATATAACCAGCGAGCTACAGGAAGTGTCAGCATGCATGCACTGTACCACCTGCTGAAAGGGACTATGAGTCTGCCTAAAGTTGTGTAGACTTGATCATGTTTATATAACCAGCGAGCTACAGGAAGTGTCAGCATGCATGCACTGTACCACCTGCTGAAAGGGACTATGAGTCTGCCTAAAGTTGTGTAGACTTGATCATGTTTATATAACCAGCGAGCTACAGGAAGTGTCAACATGCATGCACTGTACCATCTGCTGAAAGAGACTGAGCTCCTATACGTCTGCTTGGATTGTAAGGACATCGGTTCTGTTAAATAATTGTATTTACTATTAGACCGCTGTCACGTATCTCTAACTATCATTATCTTTTGTCAACAGAAGCAAGACAGTCCAACAAAGCTGTCGTGTCTTCACAGTCTTCTGTTAGAAGTTCAGCAGACATGAACAAGGGTACTAACAAAGTATGTCCTTCGGGAACAAAAATTTCAAATCTTAATTCTAAACTTATTGTCTATTTGTGCCTGTGTGGTGCAGAGGCCCACAAGGGATGCAAAGAATAGTACCACTGCGACCTACAAGGTGACTGATGTAGGACCTAGGGAAGCTACCCTAGTAAATAAAATGTGTAGCAGAAATCTGATGGGCTGGCCTACTTGTAGACACATAACTGGCACAGTGTACAATCACTCTTAGACTCAGATCACATACAAATAACACAGAGTAGTTAACAAGTGGTCAATATGGAGCATTTGAAGAAGAAGATTGTCTGTTTGTATGCCACAGAAAAAACTTGAGAGTGTCAAACTCTGAAACCATGAAATTTAGACAGCTTATTTCTGCAGAATAAGTAGTGGGGGTCTGGTTGAATGAATTAGAATTCTGGTTACCATGCCGGAGGCCGCCTTAGTTCAATCCCGGAAAGCCAAGGAGTTTCTTTCTGTTGGGTCATAAAGAAAAATCTTAACTTGAACAGTTTCGCTGCGACAGCACTAGACAGGTGGCCATTTAAATTCCACAGGCACATGTCCCCACCTTCCTAAAAAGCGGTATTACAGGCAGTGACTACAGTTTATTTTTATTCCTGCAGAAATGTGTATGTCATTTTTTAACTCTTTACAATATTTCTTTACCAAGTTATAAGTTAATTAATTAATTTGTGTTTTAAAATGTATACATTTCATAGCATGTTCAGGCAATCATTATACTAAGTCATTGAGCATGCACAGCTGTAAACGGGGAAAAAACTTAGTTGCACCATTTGTGAAAGAGGAATATCAATTTTAAAATAGGATAAAATTTTCTTTGCTTATCAAAACTAACAAAATTTCTTGTAGCTTTTTTCTGTAAAATTTAATGGCATATACATTTTGTAAATATCACAAAGTAAAGTAACCAGTTTTCTTAAGTTGAATACTAAATAAGTTAGGTTCGTAATTTTTCTTTGACCTACGTCACGCTGTGTGTGGTGTAGTCAACATCACAGCTGCCACTTTTACTTCTCTGTGTCAGAAAGGTGGGGAACACTGATGATAAAGAAAGCAAGCCTTAATGCAAAAATTCTTCAGAGCTGTCATGTTAGTCACCTTTTTTTTAACTTATGTCATGAACAGGTGGGATTAACTTATTAAATTTTATCAAATTATACCATCAGGTAGATTCTCTCTAACTTTGCTTGCTTTCCTGTTCTTGTCACAGCCTCGATTTATTCCTGTTACCAAACTTGATGATGGTCAAGCAGTTCGAACTGTTGCCTTTCATCCTAGTGGGAACTTTTATGCCATCGGATCCAATTCTAAGATGTTGAGAGTTTGTGCTTTTCCCAGTATGGGAAATCTAAGGTATGTATTGTGTGATCCTATTACTTTCTCTACCTCTCTGTTCTTATCGTTTTCTTAACACTCTGCTTCTTCTATGTTCACTTTTTTCTCTTGTATTTTTGTTAACATTACTCTTAGAAGAGAATGTAGAGATTGGGGCAACATGAAGGTTGAACTCGCAATTAAGCAGCTATTAAAAGATAATGCAAAGGATGATGATGTTGTTGTATATACTTATAGTCTGTGCAGCGTGGTGAGAAGTCAGGCTGGGGATTCTTGGCTAGTGTGCATGGTAGGGTTGTTGTAGAGCTAAGTGGAACATACATGACAACTACTTCCAGTATGAACATGGAGGTTGAGGATGTTACTGCTGCACTCTATTGGATCTCTTGGACTCCGTTTACTGGGGGCATTGTTGTTTCTGACTCTCAGTCAATGCTTCGAAAGATCTAGAATGGCAGGTTGTATATGAGTGAATGTCATCTAGAGGTTTCCAACCTAAAAAGACTCATGTGGATCTACTGTCCTAGGCATGCAGGTGTTCATGGCAGCGAGAGAGCGGACAGGCTTGCATCGTAAGCATCTCATGTTGGGGAGTTTAGAATGGATACATTGATGTTCTTCAGACTCTTGGCAGCCTACTGTTGAATGAGGACACTAAAATTGATGTTGAACCAATCCAGGTTTTTTAGAAGTTTGGAATTAGACGTTGTGCAAGTAGAACTGGATGCTTGAGGGGCAGACAGAGGAGCGTGTTTAACCAGCGAGCCACAGGAACCATCAGTATGCATACCCTGCAACATCTGTTAGGGAAGACTGATCACCTATGGATCTGCTTGAGGGCTATGATGTTAGTTCTTCTTCTTCTCGTTCGCCCGCTATGAATTCAGACGTAGTCAGTGCGTCCAGTGTGGTGCTTTGGGTTTATTTTTGCGTGAAGTCTTACTTTCCCTATTTTCAGTGTCCCTCGCCATTCAGGTGAGCCTTCTCCGACTTCAGAGGTTGATGTTAGTTCAATAATCAATCTCTTGCATTTTTGCTTTCTATTGAAGTGTTATAAAACTAGAAATGAAAAAAGAATTGCGACAGGAAGTAAGGTCATCGATAACAGAGTTGTTAACACTCTGCACTAGTGGCCACCCCAATAAAAATTTCAAGTTTTAAAGTCAGCTTTGGCCAAATTTCTTAGTATGCACATTGTGCACGCTTGGAGTACAGGAGACTTCTGAAGTTGGAGTAAGGCTTGCCTTAATGACGAGGGACACTGGTGATAAGAAGAGCAACCTTTTGTTCAAAAATCAAAGGTTCTGTTTACACGGGTACCCAATGGTTACACCTGAGTTTGTTTATGACGAACGCACCAAAAACCCAGATTCATTGCTGTCGAAAGGGCTGAAACACGTAATAACAAAGTACTGTAGTTTTACAAAAAACAATAACAAAATACAGAAACAATTCGACCAAAAGGCCTTTCACAAGCAAATGATACAGCAGGAGTGACGAATTTCACAGCACACTACATATAGATTACGACAGACACATTCCAATATTCCTAAATAAAGGCAGATTCAGTGCTGCCAAATGAAAGGAAAAAACCAGATTCATTGCTGCCAAACGTGAAAAAAAGACATCATTACTGGCAAGAAAACAAAAATACAGAAAATAAAAATCAAACAATATGTTTTAGACACAGAGAGAGACATGTCAGATTGATCAACACTTTATTAGAGTGAAGATTGAGGGACAGTGAGCAGGAGGTAAATCGAAACACAAGTGGTAAACAAATTACTCACAAAATAGATGAGACTGCAGTAAAACTATTTGATTGGCAAAACACGTCATCACAAAGTACTGTAGTTTTACAAATTACAAAAACAATGACAAAATATAGCAACGTTTCGACCAACAAGGCCTTTATCAAGCAAACGAACAACAGGAGTGACAAATTTAAAAACAAATGGACGACCAAAACAAACGTTTCTAATGAAAATCTGGAAATAAAACGAAAATCTGGGAATAAAAACGAATAACGAAATAAATGTAACAAATGTAACGTGTTCCTCGGATGATCGCAGTCGATTTGCTCTGGAGAATCGGTTGATTTCTTTGTATGGTACCTTGCAACCATGTGGGCTCAACGTATTACATTCCTATGCTTCTTAGTACTTTCTCTTCCCATGCCTTGTAATCTATATGGGTATATGTTGTATGTATTCAAGTTATATATTTACTAGATTTTTCATTGTTTCTCTTCCATTCTATTTCTAGTTTTTATGTGTGTTTTTGTGTTACATTTATTTCGTTCTATGTTTTTATTCCCAGATTTTCGTTTTTATTTCCAGATTTTCATTAGAAACGTTTGTTTTTGGTCGTCCATTTGTTTTTTAAATTTGTCACTCCTGTTGTTCGTTTGCTTGATAAAGGCCTTGTTGGTCGAAGCGTTGCTGTATTTTGTCATTGTTTTTGTAATTTGTAAAACTACAGTACTTTGTGATTATGTGTTTTGCTAAACAAATTACAACCTGGTAGAGTGCAACATCACGACGTGAGACACATATGTTGAAAGTCCACTGCTATGTCAACTTTCGATGGGGAAATGGCATCTGATGATGATTTTTTTTACCCTGTTCTTCATTTAATCCTGAGAGCTGCAGTAGTGTAGTTGTTAGTGAACTTACTTCTTATCCTTCTTGTGCATGGTCCGGGTTCAATTGCACAGGGGACTTGGAATATTTTCCAATCGTATCGACTCTCATGTAGACCCAGCTTCAATTTGGTAGTAGAAAAAGCACTGGGAAGTAAAGGTGGCAGGCGTGATGTTGACCACATCACCCATCCTGTGCCTGTGCTCTATGAAAAATATTGGCCTGTCACCATTTTCCCCAATATACCTCAAGATATGAAAAAGAAAGGTAAATTAAACCTTTAACAGAACCATTCAGAGTTAATACTCTGATATACACATCATATTGATAAATCTTCTTATTTTACCTGTTTCTACTCTAGTCTTCTTTTTTTGTTTCTTCTTTTCTCTCTGTTTTGTCTCACAGCTTCAGGATATGATTTGGTTTGCATCAATGTTGGATTTCGTTAGTTATTCTTCCATTTGTTGACAAACACATGAACACATCATATATATATGGTCTTCTTCTGCGTTCGCACGCTGTGTATTCGGGCGTTAGCCATGATGCTGGTATGATTTTGCGTGAAAGCCTGCTTACCATTTGACTGGTGTCCCTTGCCATGCAGGCGTGCCTTCGCCAACTTAAAAAGTTATATATATATATATGATAAACATTATTATTTGACCTGTTCTAACAGAGAAGAACATGTTGCATATGAAACCAGTGTTGTGTACAAGCATGCCAAGCATCACAAGGGCTCTATCTACTGCTGTGCCTGGAACCCTGTAGGAGACCTCCTGGCTACTGGCAGCAATGACAAAACAATCAGATTAACTAAGTTTAATGAGGACACACTCAGTGCCGAAGGTAAACATTTATGTCTTTAGTATAAAACATGTTTGTTATCATATGTCTTATTTTGATTAATTGAATTGCTCGTGTGTTGCCGGGCCGAGAAACAAAAATAGTAACACTGCAGCCTGGAAGGCGTGTCATAAGAGAGGAATGAGGTGAGGGCCTAGGGTAGCTACCCTAGTAAATAAAAAGCGTCACAGAAATTTGATGTGCTGTCCTTCTTGTAGGCTCATAACTGGCACAACATACAAATGCTCTTAGGCTCAGATCACATACAAATCACACAGAATGGTTTAACAAGTGGTCAATATGGAGCTTTCGAAGAAGAAGATTGATTGATTGATAATACCATCATCATCGCTCTGTGGTGAGTAACCATGTGTGCTCTGATATCTTTCTTACACAGGAAGATCTCAGTGACAGTACCCGAACTCCGTAGCACTGGGAGGTCTCCCGATGTAATTTAGAAGATGGTAAAGATATATTGTAAGGCTTTTATATTTAATGTTTTTCTAATGAATTCTCCCATGGCAGCGGATTTCCAGTCTGCTCTTCTCAATTTTGAACTGCTAAGGGTTCTTGTAAGTGCTCAAATTGAACAGAGGACCTACATTTTATCATCCATCTCTGATAGGACTAGAAACTCAATCTCACCTACACTGAGATCAGAGATCTCTGAAAAATAATCCAAATGGCTCCATGATGAAGCGAACTGGTTACTTTTGGCATGAGAGGCACACACCTAGCCTCTATGCCAAAGATACCCCTACCCTAGTACTATTAACTTACCTACTCAATAACTTCAACCTCTTTTCTTTTGTTACTAGGTCCAGGTATGGAGCTTAGCTTCCATGATGGTACCATACGGGACTTAGTCTTCATGCAGGATGTGTCGAGCCGTAGTTCAGTTCTTATCAGTGGTGGAGCAGGAGACTGTAAGATCTACGTTACTGATTGTGAGTCTGGTGCTCCAATCCGAGCAATGGCAGGACACACTGGTAAGTGACTCCCTCTGCAATTTTCAAAGATTTTCAGTGATGGATTTTTTTATGGTTATCAAAGGTATCTCAGTAGACTGGACAGAGAGATTGAAACTAGAATCCAGCAAGTCAATAACATTACATACCAACTTACCCCAATCTTGAAACACCCAGCAATTCTAGTAGAGACTAAAACACAGATTATAATTGCAATCTTCATACTGTGCTACCAGTGCCAAACATGGGCACTGACAAAAGAACAAGAAAGGAAAATTACCACCTGTGAAATGAGATGCTTGAGGAAAGCGGTAAATAAAACAAGAAGAGACCATATAAGAAATGAGGAAATTAGAAGAACAATCGAACAACGTCTGTTGTTAGATTCATTGAAAAACAGAGACTCAAATGGTTTGGTCACCTGGTGAGAATGAACCCGAATACACTAGTTGCAAGAGCGTACACCTGAAAATGGAATCATCAAGAGAAAGGGGCAGACCAAGACAAAAATGAATGATGGAGTTATAGACATCTTAAGACTTCACAATACCACAGCATATCAAGTAACCGAGCATGCACTATCTCAGAAACCGATTGTCAGTTAAACCTGCAACGCATAACGGCAAAAAAGTAGGAAAGGGCTGAATAATGAAGAAAGGTTGATTGTTCACATAAATTATAAGTAGTAAGTTGTTTTCATAAATTATAAATTGTAGGTTGTTTTCATAAATTATAAGTAGGTTGTTTAAATAAATTATAAGTACTAGGTTGCTTTAATAAATTATAAGTTGTAGGTCATTTTAATAAATTATAAGTAGGTTGTTTTAATAAATTATAAGTAGTAGGTTGCTTTAACAAATTATAAGTTGTAAGTTGTTTTCATAGATTGTAAGTAGTAGACATGCCTGCTGACTGATCCTGATGCAGACTTGTTTCATATTATTTCACTGTGTTTCTGACCACAAATTGAAATGATGTTAGTTCTGTTAATTAATATGTGTACTAATAGTAGTACAGTTACAGTGATAATGCTAGTTTCAAATGGTTTCTTGTTTATGCAGGTCACATCTACACACTACACACCTGGGGTGGCTGCATGTTTGCCAGTGGATCACAGGACAAGACAGCCAGGTTCTGGGATCTGAGAGCCTCTGCTCCAATAACAATTGTTCCATCACCTTCAGGTTTGATAATTTGCTGTTTAGGTTGTTGTACTCATTCTCATAATTGATGCTAGTGATGCTGTCATGATTGACTGATTGATAGAACCATCATCATTGTGCTTAGGTGAGTAACAATGTGTGCTCCGATCTCTTTCTTACCCAGGAAGATCTCAGCGACAGTGCATGAACTCCATAGCTCCGGTGAGGGTCCCCAATGTAATTTAGAAAATGGTGAAAATGTTTTGTATTAATTTTTGTTTTTTATCTAATGAATTTTGCCAGGGCAGGGCCTTCCTACCTGCACTTTCGATTTGGGACTACCAAGGATTCTTTTACTACCTCAACTGGAACACAGGATCTACATTTTATCATCTGCCTCTGATAGGACTAGGAACTCAATCTCACTAACTCTGAGATTAGGGATCTCTAGAAAAATATCTTGATGGTCCAACGAGGGAGCGAATCAAGTACCTTTGGAACGTGAGACGAGCACCTAACCTCGATGCCACAGAGATCCAGTTACCAGTATTGATTTTAGTGATGCTGTTATGATTTATGTTCACATAATTTGTAACTCCCATCCCTACACTTAATGGCAAGAATGGACAGCCAACTCCATCTTTCACCTGGGAATAGTCAATGTGTAGACGAATATATGTAGATCCAAAGGCGAAGAATTGACTTCATTGCACCAGATTTCTGCATAATACTCCGTCCCTGTCAGCAGTTATGACAGGCAATCTGCCCGAGAGCATAGCCCGAACTCTGTAGCTCCTGCAACAATCCTAGGGATCTCATGAAAAAATTGCACATGTTTTCTCTGCCCAGATTCGAACCCACAACCTTCAGTACTACAGGCAAACGTCTTAACCACTTCACCATTGAGACCCCCAAATATATATGAAATATATGTAGATAATGGTGTTTGTATGGTAGTGTGTAAATAAAATATATGTAGTACATTTTTGTATATTTTTATAAACATTAAAAATATTTATCAACATGTGCGGAGCTCATGGGCTGTCACTGCTCAAGTCAGAGGGGATGTTTTGAAGGAAGACAGTGGTGGTTATGCCGTGACTACAAGCACTCTCACTATGGAAATCATAGCAGTAACTAAAGCAATGGTCTGGCTGGAATCACAGGCCTTTGTCCATGCATGTTTTCTCAGTGACTCAATGAGTATGCTCAGGAAGATTGAAACAGGCTGGACTCAGAGACAATGGTTCGAGTCGCTGAGGAATTCTAGGCTGACAAAAATCCTGGGATTTTTTGTGCCAGGGCATGCAGGTATAAGGAGAAATGAACATGCCAATAGGCTTTCAAGTATGGCTGCTGTAAAAAGCGGGCGAGCAATGGACCTGGCTGATATTATAAATTCCCTAAGAAAGAGAGGATGTGTATATGATTCAAGTAATAATAGTGAATCTACAACACTAACCAGACTGCAAGAATTTCAAGTCAAATGGGGTGTAGCTAGACAAGAACACTATGCTGGTAGCCAAAGAAGGGGAAAAAAACAACAAAGAACTGGTATTGTTAGTTGCCACACGCTGAGAGACATACTGAAGAGGAGATCATAGCACTTATAGACTAATTGGTTTAATATGCAGTGATGATGATGATCCAATGACTAACCAAAAAAAAAAAAGTTAGATGTAGATAATAGTATGTAGATAATAGTATGTAGATGAATATTGTGGCCATCTATGGCTTAGTGGCAGTGAGCTCGATCACAGTTCAAGAGTACCTGGTTCAAACTCTGCCGCTTTCAGTTTTTCAGCAAATTTGTTCCAGTGGATTTTTACGAATGATCAAATAGACAGCGCCGTTCAGAAAGCAATGGCAAACTTCTGAACGTATAAGTGATGCCTAGAAAATCAACGGCTCAATTACTATGATTGATGACCACTGTAAAGGATATGCCATGATTCTCATTCATTTCAGATAAATCTATGTAGTTATTATTATTTCTGTATGTTTGATTCCAACAGGCAGCCCTTTTGCTTCAGTATGTGTGGATCCTTCCGGCCGTTTAATGGTGTCAGGACATGAAGATGGTGTTGTTATGTTGTACGATATTCGTGGAGCCAAGGTATGTATTACCATATTGAGATCTTTATCTGTGTTCGTGTCATTAGAGGGTTTTTAAAGGGTTTTAAAGCCGAAGGATTGACTTCGTTGCACCGGGTTTTATCCCATATGGCTCGGCCCTCTCCACAGAAATGGCACACCACCTGCCGAGAGTATTGCACAAAGCACGAACTCCGTAGCTCCAGCAACAATCCTAGGGGTCTCTGGAAAAACTGCACTCGTGAACAGAACAGCGCGGTCCCGATTCGAACCCACGACCTTCGACTCACAAGGCAAAGGGCTTAGCCACAGTGGCATTAGTCAAGCTAGATCATCAAAGCACAGCTGCCAGTCATTTCCAGATCATTACTGTTGTCATTGGAAACGCCTGTATGTTGTTGGGGTTCGCAAGGGAAGCAAAGAATACTAACACTGCGACCTACAATGCAAGTCGCAAGAGGTGACTGAGGTGGGGGCCTAGGGAATCTACTTTAGTAAATACAAAGCGCCACAGAAATCTGATGTGCTGGCCCACTTGTAAGCACATAACTGGCACAGCGTACAATCGCTCTTAGACTCAGATCACATACAAATCACAGTGAGTTGCTTAACGGTTTATATGATGTGTATGAAGAAGTCATTGAAACAAAGTCCCCCCCCTCCCCAGTTTTGTCAAGATCATCAAGACTGGTCATCGGACAAAGCCCAATTTATATCTTTTTGAAGCTCTTCATTTTCTATAGTATTTGGCCAGAAAATCTGCAGGATTGATGAAAAAATTTTTGAGGGAATGTCTCCAGCTTGTGTATAATGCGAGTCATTTTCCAGGACTCATTATGGAAATCATGACAGTTACTAAAGCAATGGTCTGGCTGGAATCACAAAATTTTATGCATGCATGTTTTCTCAGTGACTCAATAAGTATGCTCAGGAAGATTGAAACATGATGGCTCGGAGACACTGAATGGAGTCGCTGGGGAGGTCTAATCTGACAAAAATCAGTTTTATTTTTGTGCCAGGGCTTGCAGGTATTGCTGCTGTACAAAACGGGCTAGCAATGGACCAGGCTGATATTATAAATTCCGTAAGGGATAGAGGATGTGTGCATGATTTAAGTAATATTGGTGAATCTACAACACTACCCAGATTGCAATAATTCCAAGTCAAGTGTGATGTAGCTGGACAAGAACACTATGCTGGTAGCCAAAGAAGAATAGTAAACCAACAAAGAACTGCGGTCGTTAGTCGCCACAAGCTGAGAGACATGCTGAGGGGGAGATCAGATCATTTATGGACTAATTGGTTCAATGTACACTGATGATGATCCGACAACTAAACTAAAACTACCAGAACACTGCTTCTATATATTTATAGTTTTGTTTTAAGATTCAATCCATTGGCTTTCCAGATTTTGTTGAGCATGGCAAACGTTTAACTTTCTTTCTTGATTTTCTCAATGATGTCCTCTTCTGAATCACCATTCTGTGATACTGTATTTTCCAGGTATACAAAATGCTGAACTTCCTTTATGATTTCATTTTGTAACATAATTGGGCTTTCTGATTTTTGGTTATTCATCATTACTTTTGTTTTAAGTTCTATTGTTTGAGCAGTTCTGGAAAGTGTATCTATTTTTGATTGAGCATCCTGGTATCGACAGTCCAAAAGACCAATTACATCTGCCTAATCCAAATCTTCCATTACTAAGGTAACAGACAGTGAACAAGTATTAAGGGCTTCTGGAAACAAAATTACCAAACACAGGATTCGAACCACAAACCTTTATTTCTTACAGTGCCCATTGACTAGTCCTACAGACAAGCGATTTTAAAAAACACAACCAGCTAGCTCTCCAAAAAAAGAGCTTCACTAAGCTGTGTCTTTCATAAACAGCATGGTCTTTTGAATACAGAATCATTAGGACAGAGCTTATCAATTGTGTTTGTGCAAACACTGTTCGATCTAATGATCTGGCCTATGAAGGACAGAAATTCTGAAGGACTGTTAACGTGGCAAAGTTCTACTCAGGACAGACTATTTGATGAGGATAACATACTTATTCTTCTTCTTTTGTCATCACACTTTTACTTGATTGTTGTCCAATGTCTTATTTTCTGTATTTATCTTGGTCTGTTCTAGTGGGTGATAGTTATTCTTGCTTTGTGACAGGATTCTACTATACCATCTAGTCAACCTTTTCATAGTCTTCCTCTCGCCTTCTTTCCTGATGATCTGTTGTAGAAGACAATGTATACTGTGGAGTTTGGATGCATTCTTGATAAGTGGCCAAACCACTTCATTCTTTGTTTCCCAATGTAATTCAAGCAAGGTTCTATCCCAACTTTCTCTCTTCTCTCAATGCTGATGTTGGTGACTGTCTTTTCTGGTGTTGTTGATAACTCTTCATAGGCATTACATTTCACATGTTGTTTTTTTTTCAACTGTGCTATGTTCATTGTCCATGTTTGTCTCTGGTAACAGAAAGTATGCATGAAAATGTTGTTTGATCATCTAATATATTGTTTAGCTGTCAGTGAGATTTGTGGGTGCCTTAACAATGGGGCTAGCTGGTATGTTACAGCATTTGCTTTTTTGCACTCTTACCTCTATCGACAACTTTGAATACCTTCAGGTGTTGCTGACAAATGACAGGAATTCTATAAAAGAAGGCTGAGCATTGCTTTGCAAAAACCAAAAGAACAACTAACCTATGGAAGGGAACTGACATAAGAACAAAAATCACATGTTTAAGAGTCTTTTTTTTTCCCTTGGCTATGGTTGCAAGACATGTAACATTGACAAAGCGGCAGAGAAGATTATTAACACCTTTGAATGCAAATGCTATAGAAGAGTACTTAGAATATCCAGAGAAAAGAACAAATGCTTCTGTTCGGCAAAAGCTTGTTATTAAAGAGAGTTGTCTATTAAAGAGCATAAAAACAAGGAAAATTAAATATTTAGGACACATCAAACGACATGAGTGCCTAGAAAAAACAATTTTGGAGGGAATGGTGCCTGGAAAAAGAATGAGAGGAAGACCTTGAAGATGATGGGTGCAAGATGTCATTGACGATCTGAGAATGACTGCTGCTGACACCGGCCAACTTGCACAGAATAGAAAGTTTTTCAGGACTGCTATCATGGGAGCCAAGTTCCCGGGAAAGGGACAAGCTACTTGATGGTGAACCTCTATCTCTCTGACGACATAAAACCTTCTTAAATTGCTGGATATCTACTGAATTATGTCATCAAAAATGTTCTCATCTATATTAGGTTGTTCAAAGTTTCCAGCCTCACATTGGAGAATGCAGATCTGCAAGGTTCTCCAATAATGCATATTATCTGTTGACTGTGGCTTATGACAACAGAATTGTCATCACAGATTTGCATGGTGAGTGTTTAATGTTGGTTTTTATGCCTGGTTTTTAGTTAGTTAGTTAGTTAAACCAAAGCATATATGCGGGTTACTTCGGATAAGAGACATCCACTGCACAAGAACACTAATGATGTTAAGGTCACGAGAATCAAGCGTGGCATGTCGTGGATGGCCCAGGCTGAGAGAACAATTGGCCAGGTGACTACGGTTGCGACCCTACCAAAAGGGAAGAATGGATCCCAGCAGATGGTAGCATGACTAACTATCTCAACGTTATCAATACTTTTGGAAGGGAATGTAGATATTGGGGCAACATGAAGGCTGATCTCGCAGTTAAGTAGCTGATAGAAGATAATGCAAGGGATGATGATGTTGTATATACCGATGGGTCGGTTCATCGTGGGGAGAAGTCCAGCTGGGGTTTCTTGGCTAATACGTATAGTAGAGTTGTTGCAGAGCGAAGTGGGGTATACAGGACAACTACTTCTAGTATGAGGATGGAGGTTGAAGCCGTTGCTGCTGCCCTCCATTGGATCTCTGGGACTTCATTTACTGGGGCCGTTGTTGTATCTGACTCTCAGTCGATGCTTCACAAGATCCAGAAGGGCAAGTTTCGGTATGAGTGGATGTCATCTATAGAAGTTTCTAACCTCCAGAGGCTTATGTGGATATACTGTCCTGGGCATGCGGGTATTTACGGTAATGAGAGGGAGGACAGGCTTGCATCAACAGCATCGATTGTTCGGGAGTTTAAGATGAAGTTCTTCGGTCTCTTCGTGACTGTCTGTTGGATGAGGACACTAAAAATCGATGTTGAATTGATCAAGCGATTTAGGCAGTTTGAAGTTACCCATTGTGAAAGTCTAACTGGATGCCTGAGAGGCAGAGTGAAAGGTGTGTTTAATCAGCGAGCCACGGAACTATCAGTATGCATACTCTTCGATATCTGTTGGGGGAGACTGAGCACCTATGGGTCTGCCCGGAGAGCAATGATGTCAGTTTAGTAACCTATAACCAATAGTTAGCTAGTTAGTTAGTTAGCTAGCTAGTTAGCTGGTTAGATATATATTTAGTTAGTTAATTAGTTAGATAGCTAGTTAGATAGCTATTTAGTTAGTTAGTTACTCAGTTAGTTTCTAAGTTAGTGAATTAACTAGTTAATTACTTGGCTGGTTAGTTAGTTAATTATCTGTTAGTTAATTATTCATCAGATTATCATCATTGCACAAAGAACAAGTCCATAAACACTCTGACCTTATAGTCAGTATATCCATCAGCATGCAGATAGTTCAAGTCCTAGGGTGGTTACCATGACACCTGAATCCACTTTCAACACCAGAAGTCCTTCTCAGGACTCCAGATCACAATACTCAACTATCAGTCATTTTTAGGACTGTCCCAGGCCACATGGCAGCTACACGGAAAAAGGTCAATACACTCTGATATAACCAAAACAGAAATAGGGGAAGACTGCAGTAAAACTATAGTACTTTGTTTGTACGTGTTTCGCTATTAACCAAAAAAGACATCTGTCTTAGGTTGAAAAAGGTCATGCGTTGAAAAAGGTCATGCCTCAACTACAGTCTTAACCCTTTCCCCCTTCTGAGACGATATAGTGGCTCGTGATATATTTTTACAATGACGCAAAACTAATACACTGGCTAAATCACTATACGTTACAATATAAATGCGCCTAGAGGTTAAATAAATTATGAATTGAGCGGGTTAATCTGCCACTTAACGAACAAACAAACGTCCCACACACATATTTACCTATATGTTTTCTTTCATCAGGTGACCTCTTACGACCTCTACCTAGTGTTGTGGTTGGAGAACACAAGGACAAAGTGATCCAGGGTAGATGGCACCCGACCCAGTTTGCTTTTGTCACTACTAGTGCAGACAAGACAGCCACATGTTGGGGCCTGCCTTCTGTACAATAATCCCTGTTGCAGCAATGCGTTGGAATACACTACACACTTGATTACTACTCATTACTTTAACTCGCCACTCTTCTTTTCTATTGTGGGTTCCAGTCAAGAAACATTTTGCTTGTAAAAAAAAGAATTAATTAACTGCTATGATATTTTTGTTGTTTCACCGAGTCTCAGTTTTGCTATTATTGCTTACATCACATGTACCAGCTAGTACCAGTTTAAGTGTCATTTGTACATATTTGTTTTTCAAGTACTCAGAAGGCCTACTTATTTTCTGCACAGATTTTGTATCAGAAACAAATGCATACTGATTGTAAAAATAAAATCAATGTCGCCTGTGTGTTGCCAGGACTCACAAGGGTAGCAAAGAATAGTAACACTGCGACCTACAAGGCATGTTATGAGGTGACTGTGATAGGGGTCTAGGGAAGCTACCCTAGCAAATAAATAGCGTTTGCAGAAATCAGATGTGCTGGCCTACTTGTAGGCGCATAACTGGCTCAACGAACAACTGCTCGTAGGCTCAGATCACATACAAATCACACAGAGTGGTTAACAAGTGGTCGATGTGAAGCGTTCAAGAAGAAGGATGTGCTGGCCTAATTGTAGACGCATAACTGGCACACATACAACCGTCAGTAGGCTCAGACCACATGCAAATCACAAAGAATGGTTTAACAAGTGGTCGATATGAAGCGTTCGAAGAAGAACAAAATAAATGGACAGTGTGACACGATTTTTAGAAGAGAATAAAGAGTTTTACGAACACCAGGTGAAGTACCAGATCCAATAAATATGATCAAGAAATAGATAGTGAACAAGTATTAAGGGCTTCCGGAAAAAAACAAATTACCAAACACCAGATTTCAATCCCAAACCCTTATTTCTTACGACATCCATTGCCTAGTCCTACAATATGCGCCTAGGGGGGTCTACAAGTAGGGGGGTCTGTGGTTAAGCCCATGCCTTGCGAGTCGAAGGCTGTGGGTTCGAATCCAGACTGCGCGGTTCAGTTCACCGTGCATTTTTTTCCAGAGACCCCCAAGGATTGTTGATGGAGCTAGAGAGTTTGTCTTCTTCTTCTTCACTTTTCAACTCCCAGCGGAGCACAGGTCTTTAACAAACTTATTAGAGAGTTTGTACTTTACGCAATACTTTCAGCATGTGGCATGCCATTTCTGCGGAGAGGGGCTAAGCCATATGGGGTCAAACCCAGTGCAATGAAGTAAATCCTTCGTTTTTAAAACCACTTTTAAAACAATACGGACGCTTTTAAGAATACAAGCAGCTAGCTCTCTAGAAAAAGAGCTTTACTGAGGAGTGTCTTTCATGTATGGCTAGGCAAAGGGTGTCTTAGGACACCATTTTTACGGTATTAAAAACTTGGAGCGATTGTAAAAGTTAGACTTAAAACATGTCGTGTTTACTGTAGCCGATAATCAAATGCTTTTTTTCTTTGGGGTAAAGGTTATGTGCTCGCTAAATGACATCGAGGACCATCGGCGGTGCTATGGAGTTTGTGCACTGTTGCAGAGATCTCCCTGTGTAAGAAAGAGATCAGAGCACACAGTGTTACACACTGAAGTCCTATGAATCAATCAATGATACACAGATCTCAACCATAATTTGAATTCTAATTATATTTGCACATTTTTGGACTTTTAACTTTGTATATAGGTGGTGCTTTGCGAGCTCCCATTTGGGAGAATCATTTGGGAGTAAGGCCAATGAGTTTTCCTGTCAGGGGCATAAATAAAAATCCTAACCTGAACAGTTTTACTGCGACTGCAGTAGCCATCCTGCCATTAAATTTTACAGACTCATGCCCCCACACTCTTCCTGTCCTACACAGCCCTAAAAATCAGGTATTACAGGCTGTAAACCTTTTTTTAAAATTAACTTTGTGTGTTCATTTGGTCTATGACTAGCTTTACGGAGTATTGTTCTTACAGTGATTTCGATAACCAATGTCTCAATTATATTACAGTTGACTGACACTGATCATTTTTGTGTAAATTCTTCTTCAATGATCCCCCAACAGCACTTGAACTCTTGCCCATCGACCCAATGCTATGTAGTATTATTTGCATGTGTTTATAAGTTGTATTTTTTTGTGTTCCATATAATGTGTTCCATTTATCTAGTTTTGTGTGAATGGAAACTCTTTAGATAATTTTTTTTTTCTAACTACTGTACATATTTTTGTTTCTGTCTTTGCACAGTTTTTTTTTTAAGTATTGCAATGTCAGATTTATATTATTTTTCATATCAGCCATCGTGTGCCAACGTTCAATTAAAAATACGGGCCTAACACTGTATTATCTTTACACCCCTGATTTGTCCCCGGTAACCACTCTGGCAATTACCTCTGAAGACGGCGAAGGCTGACCGCTTGACAAGGGACACCAGTAAAATGGTAAGCAGGCCTCACGCTAAACTCTGTCAGAAGCGCAATACCAGGCGTCATGACTTATCGAGGTATAAAAAAGGGCTTCTTTTTTTATTTTTTCCAAGATTGTTAACTCACAACCAAATTTTTGTTTACCACCAGACGCATTTATTTATATTACAATGTGTATTGAGTTAGCCATCATACTGACTTTGAGTCATTTACAAATATATTATGAGCCAGTATATCGACTCAGCTGGGTGAAGGAGTTAATGGACATTTAATAAAGCAGTGGAAAAACATGTGTGTGCTTTTGAATATAAGTGTTACAGAAGAGTCCTTCGTATATCATGGACAGAGAAAAGAACAAATATATATATATATTCAGAAGGAACTCAATTTCAAAGAAAACTGGCTGTGCTACAAATAAGAAAATTGAAGTATTTTGAACATATAAAAAGACACCAAGGGGTGGGAAAGACCATTATGGAAAAGGTCATCCTGTCAAAGGAGACCACGGAAAAGATGGATTCCGGATGTGACTGATGACTTGAGCAGCAGAGGTAAAGGACATCTGGCCTATGAGATAGAGAGAAATTCTGAAGGAATGTTGGGGTGACAGAGCAGATCCCAACAGTCCCAGCGATTATTGTACTTACAAAATACCAGAGCACAGAGTAAGATAGCTTTCTTATAGTTTTTTTCTTCACCCTTTGCCCCTAGGGAAGCATAAGTTCGCAACCAAGGCTTTCCAATCCCTCTTATCCAAGGCCATTCTTTTCCAGATCTGTCCACTCTCTCCTCATTTTCTTGTATTCCATTTCTAACTCCCACCTCCAGATGTTTCTGTGTCGTCCCTTCCTTGCACTATCCTTCTTCTTCCTCGGATGATGAGCTATAAATTTCCCTGGTTATGGTTTCTGTAGCTATCTAGCATTTTTTTTAACGAGCTGCGGAAGCTAACCCCACATTCAAAATACTTAGTCGCCTTTTACGACATGCTTGACAAGTAACCGTGGTTCTAGTCTTTACACCTCTGATTTGTCCCCGGTAACCACTCTGGCAATTACCTTTGAAGATGGCAAAGGCTGACTGCTTGGCAAGGGACACCAGTAAAATGGTAAGCAGGCCTCACGCTAAACTCTGTCAGAAGCGCAATACCAGGCGTCATGACTTCCACCTGAATTGACAGCGGGTGAATGAAAACAAACAAACCACTCGAGCAAAGATAATTTTACTAGGCATAAAAACCAGGCTAAAGCGACAGTTCAACCAAAAGATCTTTATCATTTTAACCCTTTCACTCTGTAATTTTTGTTTTACCATTTATATTTGTATTGTTTACTAAATCAACCAGTTTACTGACTTTGCTGCAACTAAACCCTCTTGGGACGATAGGGCCGATTTGTTTTTGGCCGCCATTGATCTAGCGAGAATGCCGGACCAACTGAAATATCAACCGCATATAAAAATGATGTGAATGACTAGTTTTTTTAATAGCCTAGCGATAAAAGTTTACATTTCTTCCTAAAGTGTTTAGTCATCCATTTTGGAAACTACCACACTTGTTGACATGACATTTGACAGAGTATATTATTTATTGTAAATATTTTTCAGTGACTATCGAATATTTCAATCATGGCCAGTACTGAATTTAAGGAGGTAGGATTTAGTGTCTTTGATGTAAGTGAAATTGATAGTTGAGCTAGATAATGACTCTCTCGCGATTACCGCTTAGACTGATGTACCTGATTTCTACTTCCAATTTTTTGTCTTATTCATGTGGAAATCTGATTCATGCAGCCTTAGAATGGATGTGTTTTGTCACATCTTAGTGCCATTTGGAGCTTTAGTGGTATCCTTTGGCGATGTGTCCGGTTTTAGTCAGTGTTACTGGTTCGCTTCCGTCAGCTTTGGCTGTCCCCAGCCGACCTGCAAGGCAACAGGTTGCTATTTTCTTTTAGGGTAGCTACCCTTAGACAACCTTCCCTTCCGGTTGTTGAGTGTCATCTGCCCAGGTTACCAGTCTTTTTTTGGACTACTTGGTTTGCCTGCCGTCCAGTTTTGTGTATTGTTTTCTCCGCTAGCCTCAATTGTCCCCAATCAAACTACAAGGCAGTAGTAGAGATAATGACTCTAGTTATAGGGAAAAATTATGTTCTGAAATAGTAATTCTCGTGTGATTCAAGCATGGAATCCAACCATATTCTGTGAGTACAATGTACTTTTTTATTGTTCACTATTTTTTTAAATGTATCAGTATGCATTTTTTTGGGGTTAATAATATGAAAATTAACTTATATAATTTGTCACAAAACATGAAAAATTAACTTGAAAGATTGATAGAATAATACTTCAGTATATTCTCTCTGTGAGCATCTGTAGCTCAAGCGGTAGTGAGCTCGATCGCAAACCCAATCGTACCTTGTTCAAACCCCACAGCGGTCAAGTTTGGAAGCAAATTCGTTTCCGTGAGATTTTTACAAAATGTAAAAATAGACCTCAGCATCAGAAAGCAATGGCAAACTACTGAACCTATAAATGGTGCCTAGAAAATCAACCACTCGTTTATTATGGTTGATGGCTATGTCCTGTAAAGGATATGCCACGATTTTCATGTCCTCTCTAAGAATATAGATACTTCTATATACCTATTTTGCCCGTGTGTTGCCAGGGCTCATACCGGTAGTTAGGAATAGTAACACTGAAATCTAAAAGGCATGTCATAAGATGCGACTGCAGTATTGTCTAGGAAGCTACCAAGCAAATAAAGCTTTGCATAAACCGGATATGCTGGCCTACTTATAGTCACATAACTGTCACAACCGCTCTTAGCCCCAGATCACATACAAATCACAAAGTGTGGTTAACAAGTGGTCAATATGGAGCATTCGAAGAAGAAGAAAGAAGATATACCTATTTAGGGTTCTAATATTTCTTTCAATATTACAGAGAGCCAGTATATTGACTTGAAGGGGTTATAAGATACTTCTTCTTTGAACGCTCCATATCGACCCGTTGTTAAACCACTCTTTGTGAATTGTATGTGATATGAGCATAAGAGGGATTGTACAGTGTGCTAGTTATGCGCCTACAAGTAGGCAGCATATCCGGTTTCTGCGACACTTTTTATTTACTAGGGTAGCTTCCCTAGGTCCCCTACCTTAGTCACCTCTTACAACATGCCTTGTAGATCGTAGTGTTACTATACTTTGCTCCCCTTGCAAGCGCCGGCAACACACAGGTGGTTACGGAATACGAAACGATAGTCCTACTAGGAACACAGCATACGCACAATGACCTACTTAGTAGTTTGATGTGTAATTTTCTTGCCCATTGTTGTACTTACAATAATTGTTTGCATTCTTCTGTGTCCTAAATAATTTGCAAGATAAATAATGATCACACTTTTGACAACTTTCAACCATGCTCCATCACTGATTTAGTCAAAGGGACCAGGTAGGACTGAATTTATTAAAGTATTTTGGCTGTTTTTTCTGCAATTAGAAAAAACTATAGACTGATATGATTGGATGATGTGATATTAACATAAATTAGAACAGGTTTATGATTGGATGATGTGATATTTACATAAATTAGAACAGTTATATGATTGGATGATATGATAATTACTATCATGGACCCCCATAAATCTTTGTCCCTGGTGTTTGCTATCATCTCAGATGTTGACGATCTTCTGTGCCATAAAGTCAGGATGTCCACAATTTTCTCTCTGTCTTCATCTGTGTCGTCTCCCCTCGATTTTACCAGTTTTTACAATGTGTTCTAAACTTCTCATCACATGTCCAAATAATGCTGACTGCCTCTTTCTTATATTGATGATAAGTTTTCTGTGTCTTGACCTCATTCAACACCTCCACATTTGTCATCTTAGCAGTCCATGGAATTCTCATCATTCTTTTGGAAAGCAACATCTTTGTGACCCTCAGAGATTTTTTCTTTCTGTTTGTCTACTGTTCATGACTCACATCTGTAAATCAGTATTGGTTCTATATAGCATACTAATCAATAACTACATTTATTTTTAAAATATGTGTTTGGATGAAATGAAATTAACCTGGCATCCTTGAATTATATGTATACATTTATATTACTTTTCTGGCTAATATTCTGACCACTAATCCTGCATAAAGAGATTGAACAAGTTGCCCAGGACAGAACAGTATGGAGAAATTACTTGCAGGCCCTATATAATGTATAACAGTACAAGAAGAATATATAGATAACCCTGCATGTCTGTCTCATCATATATATAATTTATTGTGTCTTTGTTGTGTTGGTGTAGTTTGTGTGTTTTTAATGTTATAATTTATTGTGTGCTGTACAGTGATATTTTCTGAACTATATATTCAAGATTATCTGAACTATAATGGCATCCAGCTAGTCTTAGGAGTATACTGTGGATAGTGTCCATAGGTTAGAAGTAGAATAGCTCAAGCAAAAGCAGCTTTTATGAAAATTAAAAACTGAATTCAAGATTATTTGTGCTACAGTCAAGATTACCGGTGATATAGTCAAGATTATAAGTCTATAGTAAATGTTGTGTTGAGCTATACAGTCAAGATTATTTGAGATATATGGTCCTGATGCTCAGAGTTGTATTGTCAAGATTCTGTGAAGTGATCAGTCAAGGTCCATTAATCTGTACAGTTTAGATAATCTGTTTTGTCTAATCAAGGTCCACTGAGCTGCCCAGTCAAGGTCCACTGAGCTGTCCAAGCAATATTCTCTGAGCTGCCCAGTCAAGTTCCACTGAACTGTCCAAACAATATTCCCTGAGCTGCCCAGTCATGGTCCACTGAGCTGTCCAGTCAATATTCTCTGACTTACCCAATCAATGTCCACTGAGCTGTCTAGTCAATATTCTCTGAGTTGCCCAGTCAATGTCCACTGAGGTGTCCAAGGAACATTCTCTGAGCTGCCCAATCAATGTCCACTGAGCTGTCTAGTCAATATTCTCTGAGTTGTCCAGTCAATGTCCACTGAGGTGTCCAAGGAACATTCTCTGAGCTGCCCAATCAATGTCCACTGAGCTGTCTAAGCAATATTCTCTGAGCTGCCCAGTCAAGATCCACTGAGCTGTCCAAGCAATATTCTTTGTGCTGCCCAGTCAATGTCCACTGAGCTGTCCAAGCAATATTCTCTGAGCTGCCCAGTCAATGTCCATTGAGCTGTCCAAGCAATATTCTCTGAGCTGCCCAGTCAGGATCCACTGAGCTCTCCAAGCAATATTCTCTGAATTACCCAGTCAATGTCCACTGAGCTGTCCAAGCAATATTCTCAGAGTTGCCCAGTCAATGTCCACTGAGCTGTCCAAGCAGTATTCTCTGAGCTGCCCAGTCAATGTCCACTGAGCTGTCCAAGCAATATTCTCTGAGCTGCCCAGTCAATGTCTACTGAACTCTCCAAGCAATATTCTCTGATCTGCCCAGTCAATGTCTACTGAACTGTCCAAACAATATTCTTTGAGCTGCCCAATCAATGTCTACTGAACTGTCCAAGCAATATTCTCTGAGCTGCCCAGTCAATGTCTACTGAACTCTCCAAGCAATATTCTCTGAGCTGCCCTGTCAATGTCTACTGAACTGTCCAAGCAATATTCTCTGAGCTGCCCAGTCAATGTCTACTGAACTGTCCAAGCAATATTCTCTGAGCTGCCCAGTCAATGTCTACTGAACTGTCCAAGCAATATTCTCTGAGCTGCCCAGTCAATGTCTACTGAACTGTCCAAGCAATATTCTCTGAGCTGCCCAGTCAATGTCCACTGACCTGTCCAAGCAATATTCTCTGAGCTGCCCAGTCAATGTCCACTGACCTGTCCAAGCAATAATTCTCTGAGCTGTACAATCAAAATGTTTTAACTGTCGAGTCAAAATTCGCTGAACTAGACAATAATGAATCAACTGCTGTCATCTATTTTGTGCTGGTGTTGTGATAAACTTAGTTAGTTACGTTGTTAATTAGATATATAGTTAGTTAGTTAGTTATTGATGGTTTCCATTTCACGTCTATGGGCTACCCCATATTTGCATCGTTTATGTGCCAGCGAAAACCATTCAAAATGTTAATCATTGTCTGAAGGAAACAGAAATCCAAACACAAACCAGCAACTTGCACACACATTATTTGCATAAGGGCGCCAACACCAACCTCCTGCCACTTGAATTTGTAATTCATGTTGAAGAAATTGACCATCATAACAAAAGGCTGCTCATGCAAAAGGTGGACCTCAGAGATAACAGGTGAAGAATAACACTGTTTATGAAGCTTACATAAAAGCCTGTTCTAGAATTCTCTTCTTATCCTGACGTTGGGATACAACACAATATTAAAGAAAAGAAGAAGAGGTAGTCCACACAAGCATTACTGCATAAGGCAGCTGTTAGATCACTGGCGACTGGATGCCTGCAATTTTATGAATATGTAATTCACAACACAACTCATAAGGACACAAACGAAAAGCATTATAATGAAATTGACAGCTCACAGTCTCACATCAAGCACTAAGCTCAGTAGCGCTCATGTCAGTAGTTGGGCGATGAAACCGAGTCCTCATATAAGGAAAATTGCGCTAGCTACCGCTCCCAGTATCAAACAATACTCCAGAGTATTAACTAATTGCTCACTGGTCTTTCTGCACTGTACTAACCAGTTTTGGACATGTAAAAGACGCAAGGGCTGAGAAGACCATCATGTGAGAAGGCATCCCAGCAAAGAGAAGAAGAGGAAGAAAACAGAGAAGATGGATTCAAGATGTAACTGATGGTTTGAACATGACGGCTGCAGAAGCAGGACATCTGGCCTGTGAGAGGTAGAAATTCCGAAGAACTGATGGGGTGGCAAAGTTCTGCTCAGGACAAGCTATTTGATGATGATGACTGACCAGTTAGTCCTGATAAACATTGTGATTTATTTTCTCTCAGTATTCAACTACGGTCCCATTATTCTTCAGTATTGTCATCTTGTATTCATTTTAACTATTTTGTTTGGCATTTTTTGAGTTCCTTCTGTGCTATTTATGGTGCTTTATTTGTATTGTATATGATTAAATTTGCTATATTTTTATGTTCGCCATGTTTGTATTTAACAAACAACAATTTTTCTTTAATGAAAATGCTGTTTAGAAATTATTTACGTTTTTGCCACAGGTATAAATCTTTATTGGTTTTTTGTTTACATTTTTTTTAATTACCTCCACATTGGGCTTTTTTGTTTTTTTTTGCAAGTATGCTGTGATTTTTCTAATGTATTTTTTTTATTGATCTGTTCAATACCTAATTCTTATATTTCATTTGGTTACATTCTGTTTTGTTATGTTTGTTTGGGACGAGGAATATGGCTAGAATTTAGAGATAGAAAGTAGTTAGGATGCACTCTCAGAAGACAGCATCGCCCGAGTGGTTACAGGGGCCCAAATTTGGGGTGTAAAGAATAGAACCAGTTACCTGCCACGCATGTCGTAAGAGGCGAATAAGGAGGTTGGGTGTGGGGCTAGCTACCCCACACCATAAAAAACACCTGATGGCTACAGAATGGAGAGCGAACCGAGTAAACGCTGGCTGAAACCGGACACATCGCTGAAGGATAAGCACCAGAGCTCCAAATGGTGCTGAAGATGTGACGTAAAATACACCAATGCTAAAGATGCATGAATCAGATTTCCACATGAATAGAATTTATGGGGAGGTCTGTTACATCGGTCTGGGTGGCGATTGGAGAGAGAGAAAAGACAGCACAACACTACAGCTAGGCATATGTTTGACTGGAAGTCACAAGGAAACAGAAGTGAGGAAAAGTCTTAAGAACATCTAGCAAAGATGGCTAGAGTCACAGAACTGAGAATTCTGATCCTACCAACCCCTGTGAAGTCCTGATTTATTGGTTACTAAACATACGTCATTGCACTCCGGGCAGACTCCATATCTCCCCAACAGAAATAGAAGAGTATGCATACTGGTGGTTTCCGTGGCTCGCAGGTTAAACACACTCCTCACTCTGCCACTCAGGCATCCTGTTCTACTTGTACAACGGGTAACTCTAAACTGCTTAAATCGCTAGATCGATTCAACATCTATTTTAGTGTCCTCATCCAACAGGCTATCGGGAAGATACCGATAAACATTCCCCTTATCCATCTTCAACCTCCCCAACAATTTATGCTGTTGATGCAAGCCTGCCCGCTCTCTCATTGCTGCATGCCCAAGACAGTAGATTTACAAACTTAAACAGTCTTTAGTGGTTGGTCAGAATCTTTAGTGCCCTCTGTTCATAGATATTGTGACCCATTATCTGAACAATAATCAAGAAAGAGAAGAGGTGAAATGATCTGGAATGAACTATGGGGTCTCTTTGGCTAAGTGGTTTACATGTCTTTATGAAAGTTGTTGGTTCGAATCTGGACAGAATCACATGAGCAATTTTTCCATGAGATCACTAGGATTGTTGTTGGAGCTACAGAGGTTGTTCTATGTGTAACACTATGCTGATGGCATGCCATTTCTGCCAATAGGGACAGAGCCATATTGGGAAACTTGGTGCAATGAAGTCAATCTTTTAGACCATAAATTCCCAAACTTTTTCGGCCTACCGCCCACTTTGCACTACATAAACTTTGTAACGCCTCCTCCCCATTATAACAGTTTGCCAACGTCACCCCCACACACACACATGTATATACATGCTCTATTTTCACTTTGACATAGAAAATTGAAATATATATATTTCTGTCATACATGGTCAATTTTCAAATGATTATATACATAAAATAGAAAATAGAAAAAAAAATGAATCATGTAAGATGGGCATAACATGAATTAAAATGCAGAATTAAAATTTTTTATGATTATTCAATCGTAAAATCACGAAACCTCCCACCCCACCCCACCGGAAGGCTTCAGAGCCCACGCATATACACCAGTGTGAGGCTGACAGTACAAAGTCTGTCACTCAAATCCCAAAATTAATCTGATGAGTAGTGGGCATCTGTGGCTTAGAGGTAGTCAACTTGATCACAACCAAAGCGTACCTGGTTCAAACTCCACAGTAGACAGTTTGATAGCAAAGTTTGATCCTATGAATTTTTATTAACAGTAAAAATAGACCTGATCGTTTCAAAAGCAATGGAAAACTACTGAACGTATTAGTGGTGTCTATAAATTCGACAACTTCTTTACTGTGGTTGATGGTGACGTCCTGTAAAGGATAAGCCGCGGTTTTCGTTTCAGTGATTAATGAGTATTATCATAACAGCACTCCGGACATGTCCATAGATTCTCTGATTTTCTCCTCAATATGTTTAGTTTAGTCGCCGGATCATTATCACTGCACATCGAACCAATTAGTCCATAAGTGCTCCGATCTCCCCTCAGTATGTCTCTCAGCGTGTGGCAACTCAACGACACCGGTTCTTTGTTGGTTTACTATTCTTCTTTGGCTACCAGCATAGTGTTCTTGTCTAGCTACACTACATTTGACTTGGAATCATTGCAGTCTGGTTAGTGTTGTAGATTCCACACTATTACTTGAATCATGTACACATCCTCTCTTAGAGAATTTATAATATCAGCCTGGTCCATTGCTCACCCGTTTTGTGTTCAGTATGTTTACTAGCATATAAGGACTAATCACACCCATTCTGTGCTGATTAAGGGAGGAGACCCAGCCAGAACAGGTGTTTTTTTTTTAATTACCAGAAAAACAACTAGCAAACATGTTGTCATAAAATGTGGCCACATGTTGCAAAAGATATTGTTTTTGATGATAAACAATAAAGTTTAGTTTGTAGTGACAAAAGTTGAAGCATATAGATAGATAGAGATAGACTACTAACTAATGTTCTTTGATAATGCTGTTCTACTTCTCAAGTAGTAGTATGTTCCTTGCTAAACGTTGCTTTCATCACAGCCTGCCTGAGAAACTCTCTGTTTCTAAGCAAGTTCTCCCACCTTCTCCAGTGTCATGTTCGAGTAGTAGCATGTCTCTTGCTGAACATCGCTTTCATTACAGCCTGCCTGAAAAACCTCTCTGTCTCTAGCAAGTTATCGCTCCTCCTGAAAACTCTCTGTCTCTAGCAAGTTATCGCTCCTCCTGAAAACTCTCTGTCTCTAGCAAGTTATCGCTCTGCCTGAAAAACTCTCTGTCTCTAGCAAGTTATCGCTCTGCCTGAAAAACCTCTCTGTCTCTAGCAAGTTATCGCTCAGCCTGAAAACTCTCTGTCTCTAGCAAGTTATCACTAAGCCTGAAAAACTCTGTTTCTAAGCAAGTTCTCCCACCTCCTGCAGCGTCATGTTCGAGTAGTAGCATGTCTCTTGCTGACATCGCTTTCATTACAGCCTGCCTGAAAAACCTCTCTGTCTCTAGCAAGTTATCGCTCTGCCTGAAAACTCTCTGTCTCTAGCAAGTTATCGCTCCTCCTGAAAACTCTCTGTCTCTAGCAAGTTATCGCTCTGCCTGAAAAACTCTCTGTCTCTAGCAAGTTATCGCTCTGCCTGAAAAACCTCTCTGTCTCTAGCAAGTTATCGCTCTGCCTGAAAAACCTCTCTGTCTCTAGCAAGTTATCGCTCTGCCTGAAAAACCTCTCTGTCTCTAGCAAGTTATCGCTCTGCCTGAAAAACCTCTCTGTCTCTAGCAAGTTATCGCTCTGCCTGAAAAACCTCTCTGTCTCTAGCAAGTTATCGCTCTGCCTGAAAACTCTCTGTCTCTAGCAAGTTATCGCTCTGCCTGAAAAACCTCTCTGTCTCTAGCAAGTTATCGCTCTGCCTGAAAAACTCTCTTTATATTGCAAGTTCTCCCGCCCCCTCCCATGCCATGTTCAATGTTTCTTTAATGTCCTTCGGCTTGTTCGTCTTTGATAATGCTGTTCGTGTGCCATGTCTGCTCTTGAAAAATGCCATGAATGTTGT
Source organism: Arion vulgaris (assembly GCA_020796225.1). Taxonomy (NCBI): domain Eukaryota; kingdom Metazoa; phylum Mollusca; class Gastropoda; order Stylommatophora; family Arionidae; genus Arion; species Arion vulgaris. Next base: position 46,286,547 of record CM036758.1, read on the forward strand.
GAACTTCTATTAATTGACACACACAAAGATCTATAATTCTCACAACTTCTAAAGCTTGATTTTTGAATATTTATTCTTATTAAGACTATTGTTTGGTCTACTTTTTACTATTTATCTAGAACTATTTTTTGGACAAATATTTTCTTGCATATTACTACGCCTATTATTTTTATATCATAATTATGACTGTGATTTATTTGTGACTCAAATTATTTATAACATTTTTTTGTGACTTCATGATTTTTTTTCTGAATGTGTTCTATTAATACCTTATTTGATTGTAACTTGTTGTGTTGTGTAAGTGCGCTACAAAATCAATCATGTTTCATTATTTAGTCATTATATTTTTATTCTTTAAACAAGCAGGGGTGTCTTTATATCTGATAGTACACTTTAGATTGATTGATTGATAGGACCATCATCATTGCACTTTGGTGAGTAACCATGTGTGCTCTAGTTTCTTTCTTACACAGGAAGATCTCAGCTGTAGTGCATGAACTCTGTAGCACCGGCAAGGGTCCCTGATGTAATTTTGAAGATGGTGAACACATGTTTGTAGGAATTTAATTTTTATTTTTTATAACGAATTTTGTCCAAGCAGTGGCTTTCCAGCCTGCTCTTCTCGAATTTGAACTGCCAAGGGTTCTTTTATGTGCTCAAATTGAACACGGGACCTACGTTTTATCGTCTGTTTCCAATAGGACTAGGAACTCGATCTCACCTGAGAGATCGAAACTAGAATCCAACAAGTCAACATCATTACATACCAACTTATCCCAATTTTGAAACACACAGAAATTCCAGTAGAGACTAATAGACAGATTATAAATGCAATCTTTATACCACCACTGTGCTACCAGCGCCACACATGGGCACTGACAAAAGAACAAGAAAGGAAAATTAACACCTGTGAAATGAGATGCTTGAGGAAAGTTGTAAATAAAACACGAAATAAGAAATGAGGAAATTAGAACAGTCGGAACAACAACTGCTATTAGATTCCTTGAAAAACAAAAACTTAACTAGTTTGGTGAGAATGAACCCGAATACACCAGTTGCAATAGCGTGTAACCTGAAAATGGAGACCAAGAAAAGATGGAGTTACCAACATCTTAAAACTCCACAATACCACAGCATATCAAGCGAATGCGCATGCACTATCTCGGACACCAATCATCAGTTAAACCTGCGACGCCTAACGGCAAAAAGCAGAGAAGGACAAAAGAAAGAAAGATTTAAAAACATGGAAAATAATTGTACATTAAGACCAGGATTAGGAAAACCTGACAAGACTTTGCTATCCTGCACACTGTGTGGAATTTCAAGAATCCATGATGGCCTATGTTAAGAAGAGGAAATGGCGATGGGTCGGCATACCCTGCGAAAGATACAATCGAGTGTCAATAAACAAGCACTTGAGTGGAACCTGCAAGGAAAACAGAAAAGGGGACATCCTAAACAGACCTGGAAATGAAGTCTTTTTTGAGGAACTGAAGGGTGCTCGACTATCCATGGAGACCATAAAGAAAACAGCAGAGACTGGAAAAAGTGGGGAACATCTGTTGAGGCTCTATGAGGAGATTAATAAATGTCAAAATGAAATAAGCAGAACTGTGGAGAGTTTAAAGGTCCTGGTAAACAAGTAAAAACTAAGTGCCATGCCTGCCGACGTAGGGGATCATGTCTCCCCACAATTCTCTCTCCTTAGTGCAGTTAATCAATTCTGATGTTGATATTTTGTCGAACCACGATGTCAGACCATCTAACATCTTCTCCTCTGTCTTCCACAATCTCTCCTTCCCTGTATTTTACCTGTTGTCACCAAATGTTCTAAACCTTCTCTTCGCATTATATGCCAGAAGAACCTTGATTGTCTGATTCTTATTCTTTTGATAAGGTTTCTTTGTGTGCAGGCCTGTTTTAAAACCTCATCATTTGTTTTCTTTGCTGTCCATGGAATTCTCAACATTCTTCTGTAAAATCACATCTATGTGGCATCCAATGATCTTATTGATTGCTTGTTCATTGTCCATGATTCGCTGCCATACATAAGTATTGGTTCAACATAGCACTGGAGTACTCATTTCCGCAGCGTCATTTTTAGTGAATTCACACATAATGTGTTTTTTATTTTCATAAAAACTGCTTTCTCTTGAGCTATTCTACTCCTAATTTTTAACTGTAGTTTTACAAAGTACAAAAACAATATAGATTGTCGTTTTGACCGAAAGGCCTTTATCAAGTAAAGGATACAACAGAAGTGAACAAATTTAGACTTCTTTTATTGCAGACATAACATATATAATCTGACAATAAATCTCTAATGATCCTAAATTGAAAATATATGACCTGACATGGGAAAGAATTTGTAGAAAGGTGGCAGCAATGGAAATCTCTTGTGGAATCCTTTCTTTTCTAATCCTTTTTGCCTCACAGCATCAGGCTAAGAAGAGATTTCTAGAACTGGATTTTTTTGTGTGCTTCAAAAATAGTGTTTTCCACCACCTCTGTTATTTCTGGGGTCCACCTCCAGCATGCCAGACCATCTTGACCAGAAGTCCTTATGTGTCAAATGAGTATATAGAGATAGATTTAGTAATTTCTTGTTAGTCATTATAGAAGATAATGCACGGGATGATGATGATGATGTGGTATAAACCGATGGGTCGGTGCAGCATGGTGAGAAATCAGGCTGGGGTTTCTTGACTAATGCGCACGGTAGGGTTGCTGTGGAGCATACAGGACAACTACTTCCAGTATGAAGATGGAGATTGAGGCTGTTACTGCTTCCCTCTATTGGCTCTCTAGGACACAGTTTACTGGGGCTGTTGTTGTATTTGACTCTCAGTCGATGCTTCACAAGATCCAAAATGGCAGGTTTCGGTGTGAGTGGCTGTCATCTATAGAAGTTTCTATCCTCCAGAGGCTTACATGGATCTACTTTCCTGGGCATGCGGGTATTTGGCAATGAGAGAGCGGACAGGGTACAGCATCGATTTTGGGGATTTGAAGATGGATAAGGTGTCCTCATCCAACAGCACTCGAAGAGACCGAAGAACATCTCCTTTTTCATTTAAAAGGAAATTTTTCGGTCTCTTCTCGGCTGGAGTAACCTGTTGTACAAGTAGAACTGGATGCCTTAGTGGCAGAGTGAGGTGTGTGTTTAACCAGTCAGTCACGAGAACCATCAGTGTGCATACTCTTCTATATCTGTGGAGTTTGTGCACTGCCGTTAAGATCTTTCCATGTGGGAAAGAAATCGGAGCACACATGGTTACTCACCGAAGTGCAATGATAATGATCCTATGAATACTCTAGAAATGTGTCTAAGCATTTAAAACTAGAGGATCATCACATTCTGACTATCTCTAAAGTTGGAGTAAGGCTCGCTTGAATGGCGAGGACACTGATGATAATGAAAACAAGCCTTCACGCAAAAATCAGCCAGAGATGCCTTATTAGGTGCCATGACTACGCATGAATTCATAGCGAACGAGAGAAAAAAAATCACATTCTGAGTGATTGCTCCTTTACGATAGATGTCAGTAATCTCAGGTCGTCTGTAGTTCAAGCGGTAGTGAGCTCGATCACAACCCAAGAGTCTATTATCTTTACCCAGGTGGATGATGGAATTGATGATCCACTCTTGCCTTTAAGCGTAGATATTGTCTCCCCCCCAGGTGGATGATGGAATTGATGATCCACTCTTGCCTTTAAGCATAGATATTGTCTCCCCCCAGGTGGATGATGGAATTGATGATCCACTCTTGCCTTTAAGCGTAGATATTGTCTCCCCCCCAGGTGGATGATGGAATTGATGATGCACTTTTGCCTTTAGCGTAGATATTGTCTCCCCAGGTGGATGATGGAATTGATGATCCACTCTGCCTTTAAGCGTAGATATTGTCTCCCCAGGTGGATGATGGAATTGATGATCCACTCTGCCTTTAGCGAGATATTGTCTCCCCCCAGGTGGATGATGGAATTGATGATCCACTCTTGCCTTTAAGTGTAGATATTGTCTGCCCTCAGGTGGATGATGAAATTGATGGTCGATTCTGGCTTTAAGCATAGATATTGTCTCCTCAGGTGGATGATGGAATTGATGATCCACTCTTGCCTTTAAGCGTAGATATTGTCTTCCCCCAGGTGGATGATGGAATTGATGATCCACTTGCCTTTAAGTGTAGATATTGTCTCCCTCAGGTGGATGATGGAATTGATGATCCACTCTCGCCTTTCAGAGTAGATATTGTCTGCCCTCAGGTGGATGATGAAATTGATGGTCGATTCTTGGCTTTAAGCATAGATATTGTCTCCCCCCAGGTGGATGATGGAATTGATGATCCACTCTTGCCTTTAAGCGTAGATATTGTCTCCTCAGGTGGATGATGGAATTGATGATGCACTTTGCCTTTAGCGTAGATATTGTCTTTCCCTCCTTCAGGGGATGATGGAATTGATGATCCACTCTTGCCTTTAAGTGTAGATATTGTCTCCTCAGGTGGATGATGGAATTGATGATCCACTCTCGCCTTTCAGAGTAGATATTGTCTGCCCTCAGGTGGATGATGAAATTGATGGTCGATTCTTGGCTTTAAGCATAGATATTGTCTCCTCAGGTGGATGATGGAATTGATGATCCACTCTGCCTTTAAGCGTAGATATTGTCTCCCCAGGTGGATGATGGAATTGATGATGCACTTTGCCTTTAAGCGTAGATATTGTCTCCCCCCAGGTGGATGATGGAATTGATGATCCACTCTTGCCTTTAAGTGTAGATATTGTCTCCCCCCAGGTGGATGATGGAATTGATGATCCACTCTCGCCTTTCAGAGTAGATATTGTCTGCCCTCAGGTGGATGATGAAATTGATGGTCGATTCTTGGCTTTAAGCATAGATATTGTCTCCCCAGGTGGATGATGGAATTGATGATCCACTCTGCCTTTAAGCGTAGATATTGTCTCCTCCAGGTGGATGATGGAATTGATGATGCACTTTTGCCTTTAAGCGTAGATATTGTCCTCCTCCCCAGGTGGATGATGGAATTGATGATCCACTCTTGCCTTTAAGTGTAGATATTGTCTCCCCAGGTGGATGATGGAATTGATGATCCACTCGCCTTTCAGAGTAGATATTGTCTCTCTTTTCTTCCCCCAGGTGGATGATGGAATTGGTGGTCGATTCTTACCTTTAAGCATAGATATTAACTATTGTCTTTCCCCAGGTGAATGATGGAATTGGTTGTCCACTCTTGTCGTTACGCGTAGGGGTGGGAGCTTTAATTTGTGTTCCAGGGCCAGATGAGTCGCCTTGTGTTATATCCGTGTTTATTTAGTGTGGTCTTGATATTGTCTATCCATCTTTTTCGTAGTTTTCCCTTGGCTCTAGTACCTGATCTCTTTTTATTGTATTCCATTCTCCTTAAATGTCCAAACCACTGCATTTGTTGTCTTTCAATGTATTCAGTGCATGAAGTTATGTCCACTCTGCTTCTGATGTCCTCGTTTCGTAGTCTTATCTTTCCTGGAGACCCCCACCGTCTTCCTCAAACATTTCATTTCACATGTAGTAAGCTTTCTGTGATGTGTTGATGTCAGAGACCAAGTTTGACCATTTCACATGTAGTAAGCTTTCTGTGATGTGTTGATGTCAGAGACCAAGTTTGACCATTTCACATGTAGTAAGCTTTCTGTGATGTGTTGATGTCAGAGACCAAGTTTGACCATTTCACATGTAGTAAGCTTTCTGTGATGTGTTGATGTCAGAGACCAAGTTTGACCATTTCACATGTAGTAAGCTTTCTGTGATGTGTTGATGTCAGAGACCAAGTTTGACCATTTCACATGTAGTAAGCTTTCTGTGATGTGTTGATGTCAGAGACCAAGTTTGACCATTTCACATGTAGTAAGCTTTCTGTGATGTGTTGATGTCAGAGACCAAGTTTGACCATTTCACATGTAGTAAACTTTCTGTGATGTGTTGATGTCAGAGACCAAGTTTGACCATTTCACATGTAGTAAACTTTCTGTGATGTGTTGATGTCAGAGACCAAGTTTGACCATTTCACATGTAGTAAGCTTTCTGTGATGTGTTGATGTCAGAGACCAAGTTTGGCACTGGTAGCAAAGTGTTAGTAGAAAAATTATTTTTATCGTCTGTCTTTTCATTTCCAGCTTGATTTTTGGGTGTTATAGTAATGGTGCCAGCTGGTAGGTCACTACGTTAACACAAGAGTACCTAGTTCAAACTCCGCGGCGGGCAATTTGGAAACAAATGTGTTCCTGTGGAGTTTTACGGACAGTAAACATAGACCTCAACGTTCAGAAACCAATGGCAAGTTACTAAAGGTATTTTTTATTATTAATTGCATATCCTTTACATGACTTTGCGAATCAACCCCAGCTTTTTAGCGTTGTTTGTGATTTTTCTAGGCATTAGTACGTTCAGTAGTTTGCCATTGTTTTCTGAACGGGTGGTGTCATCGTCTTTTCGTAAAAATCCACGCGAAACAATTTGCAACCAAACTGCCCGCAGCGCGATTCGAACTCGGAACGTAGGGGTTAATGGACGGAGCCATTATCCCCTAGGCCACAGACACCACCACTAAAGGTATTAGTGACGGAAAATCGGCGGCTCTTTTACTGTGGATGATGGCTAAGTCCTGTAAAGGATATGCCACTATTTTCATCCTCATGTCTAGTCATTATAATTCTAACTTCATTCCAACCTCAGAGCATGTATGATTATTGCCCAATAGGACACACATGTGGCCTCATTATTGTCTTCTTCTAACGCTCCATATCGACCAGTTGGTAATCACTCTTTGTGATTTGTATATGATCAAAGCCTATACGTGATTGTACGTTGTGCCAGTTATGCGCCTACAGGTAGGTCACATCCGATTTCCACGACGTTTTTTATTTACTAGGGTAGCTTTCCTAAGCCCCTACTTCAGGCGCCATACGACATGCCTTGTAGGTAGCAGTGTTACTATTCTTTGCTCCCCTTGAGAGCCCTAACAGCACACGGGTGTGCGTCGTCATCAAATAGCTTGTTCTAAGCAGAACTTTGTAACCCTAATAGTCCGTCTTCTTCCCTGAACGCTACATATCAACCACTTATTAAACCACTCTTTGTGATTTGTATGTGATCTGAGCCTACGAGCGATTTACGTTGTGCCAAGTTATACGTCTATGGTGACTAGACCAGCACATCCGATTTAGAGCCAGCATTTTATTTACTAGGGTAGCTTTCCCTAGAACTGTGGGACGGATGGGGTTGCCACTTGGACGTCATCTTGCTAGAGAAGGATTATCGGCGTCCAAAAAGTATAGCCCTTGGTCAATTCTTGCGTTTGTACCAGTCAAGCCTTTGCATTATCGGCCTTACTTTTCTATCCACAGTGAGTTTGTTCCTGAGTAGGGCTATTCTCAGCCGTTTCGAGGCGCATGTTGGCAATTTGCAATGTCTACTCTTCATTTTCCCTGTCCCCGGGAAATGCTGGGGCTGCGCACGGATATTCTAGAGGGTTGTCTTAATCGACGCTAACAACGCACCTGAAATTTTGCACTCGCCAACATCACCCACCTCAGTTCTTCCGGGGATGTTAGTTGTTAACGCAACAGTACCTTTCCCGGTTGTCCCAGGGGGGAAGTTTCGTTAGGCACTAAAACGCAACTTTAGGATTTTCGCTTGGCCAGCCTTACCTAGTAAATGTATATGCGTTAGGCCTTTGATACGGAGTTTGCCGCAATCTTCCTATGTGTCGTCACGATACGTTACAGTGTTTTCATAGACAGTCGCCGAGACTGTTGATTTGTTATGCATCGTTCTCATTGATTCTTGCCCTACAGCTAGCAATTTTGGTGCTGCCATTTGCTCTAATGGAGTTGGCATTCGTTCACAGACAACTCGTATCCTGCTATTTCTTACGTTTCAGCAACTATTTTGATAACTTTTCATTGGGCTTCAACCAGGAGATTCGTGCATTTTGTTCAGTGTTTTTGGACCTGCATTACTTTTCCGTACTTGCACTACTACCACTACCTGTAGCTCTCCTTCGATCCCTACCCGCTTAGCCAGACAGGATCACCACGTGAAGGTGGGGTAGGATCTTGAATAGTGCCAGCTCACTAAACCTGGTGTGACGTTGTTCCTAGAACTGCGCCTTTGACCCCTAACAGTCCTTTTGAATTTCATTATCTCTCGTAGGACAGATGTACCGCCTCTGCGGCTATCATGCTAAACTCATCATCAAATAGACTGTTCTAAGCAGAACGTTGCCACCCTAACAGGCATTCTGAATTTCTCTCTATCATAAGGCCAGATGTCCCCCTTTCTGCAGCGGCCATGCTAAAATCATAAGTTATATCATGAATTCATCTTCTCCGTAGTCTTCCTCTTTGCCGGGATGCCTCCTTCCATGATGGTCTGCTCACACCCCTTGTGTCTTTTTAAATGAAAATCGTGGTATATCCGTTACATGACTTAGCCATCAACCATAGTAAACGAGTTGTTGATTGTCTACGCACCATCTATACGTTCAATAGGTCTACTTTTACCGTTATTTTCTACCGGAACGAATGTGCTTCCAAATTGCCCGCAGCGGAGTTTGAACCATGTACGCTTGGGTTGTGATCGAGCTCACTACCGCTTAAGCTACAGACGCCCACTTCTTTATATGTCCAAAATACTTCAATGCTCTTATTCATCTCTGGGTACATTTTGTACTCCCAGCCCTGTAACTCATCTTATGCCAAGCGATTATCTCCTTTTCGTGTATCTGAAGTGATGTCTTGTATGACATGAAGCTGACGATGAACTGCAGACAGGAGTTAATGAAACTACCAAGGGTTCTTATACATGTCCAACTTGAACACGAGACCTACGTTGTATAGTCCATCTCCGATAGGATTAGGAACTCGATCTCAACTTACACTGTGACCAGAGATCTGTGGAAAAATGTCCCGATGGCTCCACAAGGGAGCGAACCGAGTATCTTTGGAACAAGAGGCAAGCACCCAACCTCTACGTCACAGAGACACCCACATAGTAGTTTTACAAAGTTCGAAAAAAAGATACTGCTTCTTCGAACGCACCATATCGACCACTTGCTAACCACTCTCTGTGATTTGTATGTGGTCTCTCGATCCCCGCTTAGACCGATGAGCCAAATTTTTTCATGAATTGTACTGTTGTTTTTAGGCTCCGTCCGTCAGTACAGCTTCTCGTGAAGCTTTGTGTTATCGGGCCAGTTTTCGTTTCTTAGGCCTGCTAGCAGTCTTGCAGTATGTGCTGCTTTGCCGTCATGTCCGCCATTTCACAGTGGCACAGGCTAGTTGTGTCAATTTTTAATTTGTTGACCATGTGGGCCCGAAGCCTATTATGGCCAGTACGAAGGCGGAATATAGCAACTTGTTCGCTACGGGATAGAACATAGTACACATCTCTGATGCTGTGTTGTGGGTGGTCTTTCGACCACTTTTCTTTGTACTGCCAACCGATGGTTGTTTTGGCGTTCTCATAGCTGATCTTGTGATCAGTCTGCGGTAGTCGCCCTCCTTCTTTAGCTAGCCTGTCTGAATCTTCATTTCCTCTCTGTGATTTGTATGTGGTCTCTCTCTCTCGATCCCCGCCCAGACCGATGAACCAGATTACCACATAAATTCTACTATTGTTTTTAGGGACTCCGTACAGCTTCTCATTTAGCTCGGTATTTTCCGGCCAGGTTTCGTTCCTCCTGTCTGGTATATAGAACCAGTGTCTCCATTTTATGTGTCCAGTCTTGCCCATTAGATCCTATAACCGGGGTCTAAGTGGCTAAGCCTTTGCCTTGCGTTACGAAGGTCGTGGGTTCTAATCTGGACCGTTCGATTCTGTTCACGAGTAAATTTGTTTCCAGTGACCCCTAGGATTGTTGCTGGTGCTATAGAGTTCGTATTTTGCACAATACGCTTTGCAGATGGCGTGCCATTTCTATGTAGAGAGACCGAACCATATGGAGTAAATCACTGTTTAAGGAAGTCAGTGATTCGGCTTTAGTTCTCCCCTTTACCCCCGGGGCTCGCAAGGGGGGCAAATAATAGTAACACTACAACCTGTAAGGCATGTCGTAAGAGGCGACCGAGGTAAGGGCTTAGGAAGCTACCCTAGTAAATAAAAAGCGTCGCAGAAACCGGATGTGCTGGCCTACTTGTAGTCGCATAACTGGAACAACGTACAATCGCTCTTAGGCGTAGATCACATACAAATCACAAAGAGTGGTTAACAAGCTGTCGATATGGAGCTTTCGAAGAAGGAGAAGAACACACACACCCCGCCCCCTTTTTAGATTTGTAATAATGAATAGTTACATTTGTATTATAATGTTTATCACTTGTCTGTACACCATACTTGTATATATTCACTTTTATACATGCTCAACATGTGCACGCCTTCTTGTGTAGAAGGTTCTAGCCAAGCTTTGTTTTTGTTTCATTTCGAAGAATAAATTGGAGATTATTGTTTCAATGATTATTTTGTGCTCTCTGTCTGTGAGATGTCCACAAGCACGTATTAAAATGGCTTTTTTAGAAGTTCAGATGCATTTTGTTTTGTTGTTTTCAAAATCTGTATTGGTTTAATGGCCTGCTAAAATGACTAATGTTGAGGTCAAGACACAAAGAAAGCTTATCATCAATATAAGAAAGAGGCAGTCATCATTTTTCGGACATATGATGAAGAGGGAAGGTTTAGAGCACATTGTAACAACCGGTAAAATCAAGGAGAGACGAGACAGAGGAAGGGAGAGAGAGACAATGATGGAAAGCCTGACTTCATGGCACTGAAGAGCGTCAACGTCTGAGATGATAGCAAACACCAGAGACAGAGATTTGTGGAGATCCATGATCGCCTATGCCAGCCGGCACGGCACCTGATGATGATGATTGGTTTAATATACATGTGTCACTCGTTCTGTTCAGTTTTAGTTTGGAGTATCTTCATTGTACTCTGGACATGTCCATATGTGCTCTGATCTCCTCAATATCTCCAACAGCGACATGTGATTAACCGTACCAGTTCGATTTTGATTGATGGGGCTTCTTGTGATCTTCTTTTCTTACCACTCCAATCTTCAATCTCAGATCTTGCAATCTAGCAGTTGGCGTGGAATGGTTTAAATGAAAATCCTCTTTGCGGCCACACTCTATGAGGAAGTTCAGAATGTCAGCTTTATGCATTGGCAGACCCTCTGATATGGTGGCAGAGCCAGTCAGCCTGTCTACTTTCTCATTGCCAACGACACCCGTGTGTCCAAGAACGAAGATGAATATAATTCTGCAAATTGCTGACGCTTGCAGTGATTCAGTCCATTGCCAGCGCACCGAACCAGTCTTAACTTTTCCGATCATACCCAATGAATCACCCAGAATGCACTTATGAGTGTAGTTTTGTGAATCTAACCAGAGTAGTGCCTTACAATGACAAACAACCTGTGTAAACAGTATCACCCTCTGCCGACTTCTCGCTGACCATTGTCTGCCCCTCTAATTCTACAGCCACTGTGATTTTTCTTTTCTCTGTCCACTGTCATAATGATGGGAAAGATTTAGAGTAGCTCAACCTTTTTTTGCCATGCTCTCATAAAGAGTGGTTTAACAAGTGCGTTAATATGAGTGGTTTAACAAGTGGTCGATATGGAGCGTTCGAAGCAGAAGAATGTACTGTAAATACAGAAAATATTGAATGGCGTGTAAAAGTGCAAACTCGAAACGACGAAAAGAATGGAGATTTCATTTCTAATACAAGCTTCATACCGCTGTCGTGGGTTCAGGTGTTTGTTTAAAAGAATACTAAAGTTCACTACAATAAACATTTAGGTTTAGATATGATGATCTAATGTAGTTGGTTCTCAAACGTTTTGAACTCGTGGCACACTTGAAGTCCATCAAAGAATCGTAGGTGCACTATACACAAAAACTTAATAAATACTTTGCCCAAAAAAAATACAGAAATAATTGGAAAATGTTATATGCCTGTATTCATCATTTAATTTCTGCTTATGAGAAGCATGGACCTGATGTGTCTTTGCGAATTTTTTACCCTGGTGCCCGCTGACGCCTCGTTGCCGGCCCCTGATCTGGGATTTCATAGGTCGCACTTAGGAATGTCACCGGGCACACTGATGCGCCTGTGCACACACTTTGAGAACCACTGATCTACTGTGAGCCATGTGGAGCTTGGTACAGTGGAGATCCAGACATTTAACACGTCTTTGGACTGTCGTAAAAAGGAACCGCAGAGAACTAGTAGTCGTGTATGTCGTATGCTGGAACAAATATCCAATATACAGCGGATGGGAAAAGAAGGACAGGAAATCTAAAGGAAACACGGAGAAGAAATGTAAAAAAGTTGGAAGATTGTGGTCTGACATGGGAAACAAGTGGTACTTGATTTGATTTTCTCCTATATCTCAGGACTAGGCTATGTCTGATTTTTTCTTATATCTCAGGACAGGATTATGTCTGTTTCAATTTGTTGTTTTAAGATTGTTATCTGCTAGAATATTGGGTGTCTCTGCTGTGTAGAGGTTAGCTGCTCGCTTCTCGTTTCAAAGGTACTCAGTTCCTCGTGGAGCCATCGAGATATTTTTCCAAAGATCCCGGATCTCGGTGTAGGTGAAATTGAGTTCCTAGTGCTATCGGAGACAGACGATAAATCGTTGGTCCTGTGTTCAAGTTGAGCACTAAAAGAATCCTTTAAATAATAATTTCTCTAGCACCGTTTTACGTTATATAGGGCCTGCAAGCAATTTCTCTATACCACTCTATCTTGGGCAACTCTCTCAATCTCTTCCGTGGAACTGAAACCAATATGTCTTGCCTCTTTCAGCAAAAGAACCATTGACAGTTCAAAATCAAGAAGAGCAGGCTGGAAAGCGCAGCGCAGCATAATTCATTAGAAAATGGAAAAATAACATTCCTACAAAATATTTGTACTATCTTCTAAAGTACACCGGGAACCCTCGGCTATGGTCTTCTTCTGTTAAAAAAAAAAAAAAAAAAGAGAAAAAAAAGAAATCGGAGCACACATGGTTGCTCACCGAAGTGCAATGATGATGTCCTCATCTTTAAATCAAATGAAATCAAATCAAAAAGCGTCAGAAAGGCAACAATGAAAATTTATTGTATAAGCACGGCCTTCTCTATAGGGGCCAATTCGCTCCCTTTTTAATGGCGGCGACCTGAGGCAGATACATGAGGCAGTGTTCAACAATTTTCAAAAGGATTATTATTCTCCTGTATTACTACTACTGGATTAGTTAGTCTGTTAATCATTGTATAATTATAATTAAATAGTTATAATTTAATAATTATCTTCCTTAACAACAAAATAACGATTGTAATTATATATGTATAATATAAGTTAATTTAACAAGTACCTTCTTCAGTAAACATAACTGTTGTCAGTGTTGTAAACATAACAAAATAACGATGCCTAGCTAGTAAGTAATGTGTACCAAAATGTAGATCAAATTACGATTATAATTATATGTATATAATTTAACAATTACCTTCTTTAATAATCATAACAATGCCTAGAAAGTGTTGTGTACCGAAATGTAGACAAGGAACATGTTCTATTGTATAATTGTTGAAAGCACCAGCTATAGGACTCAGTATTAAAATAGATCAAGACATGTCTTTTACTGTTCACCTAAAGAAAGTTTCCATAGATAAAAGTTCCTTTAACTGGCTGTCAAATAGTGGAAAAATTGAGAGATGGTTTCATGTTGAGAACCTCTTGTCCATGCAAATCATGCAAAGATTTAGAAGAGCACCAACTATTGACTATTACATACAATGGCACATGATAATCTGGTTGAAGCAATTAGTTTATCATCCACAACAATAAGCACTAGTTTTGTGCCAGAGAAAACACTCACCATAAGGAGATTGTCATACAAATTGTAATTACCAGTTACATGAAATTCTCATTAGACAGTACTGTATGTAATTGCGGAGCTCAAAAAGAATTATTTTATTGTCTGCGGTTCCAACATTTTCCTCAACAATGATATAAAAATCAGGAATGTTCAATGCAATGTTCAGCAAGCTGCTTCTTCACAAAAAATGAAAGGAGCAAAATTCAGTAGTAGATAAATATATTTGTGTAATATTGTTTAGTTTATGTGCTAATCAAGCTGTGGTGATGTGCAAACTTGTGACTGACTTATTCATGGATAACTGATGAGAGACTACCATAAGCTGATGTAAGTACACTAGTAATCATATATAAATTACTCTAAGTATTCTATATAAAATTAAACTAAAATAGTATGTGAGAGCAACAACTATAGCTACTAATCATAAAACTTCTTCTGTAATACACACATGCATCCAACAAGTTTCTAACATCTGCAAGATGTATTGTCTAGATCATCGTTTCCCAATAGTAACAGACAATAGTTAGTCTGTGAGAATGCACCGCCTCAGCCTGTGACGTCACATGGCAATATTGCCGTCCGCGCTGAGGCCAGTATTTACGATGGTCGCGGTATAAGTCTTATGTGTCAAATGGTACACGAAGAGGATATAGATAGATATATTTCAAGCGAACAAACGAAAGAATCCATGTAGATTATGAATAAGAGTGGTGACAATAGGCTACTCAGCTTAATTCCGCCCCGCCCCCCTTTTCCCATGTTGTCTAACACCTGACATTGTATTCATCGAGAACCTGTCATAACCCACTTCTATTTATTCTATTGAAGGTTTAAACCCTGATCAATGAAAACAATATTTAGTTCTTTGTAATATTGAATGGTTTTTTCGTTCAACCGAAGTAATCACTTTAGTAATGAATATATATTAAATTTTCGTACGTATGTGCATCACTTCCTTACTTTTCTGAATCAAAACTGTGATTCGCTTAGTAATAGCCCCACCTTACATCTTACTCGTTGTTCTTTTATTTTGGCATACATTTTCCCTACACAGATATAATTTTTTGTGTAATTACTATTTTTTTTTGCTCTGTATCAAATTATTTGTTCCATATCCGATCACCCGTCTGCTTCTGATCAACGTTTTACAATGCACGAGTTACACATCAACAACAGAGCTAGATACATGCTCGCTAACAGTAGATTTTGTCGTCTGCGGCTATTGTCCGTTTCTGTTTGCAAGAAATTATGAAAATGTGATTTATAACAAGAAAATATTCTACATTTGTGTGAAATCATTTCTATTTGCGAAACACATTCTCATAATCTAGCATATTTCGAGTGTTTTAAGTGTCTTTGTGTTACAGTTACCGAATCCTGTGAATGCTCAACATTTTAAATACAAAAAACTATCCGTTTGAGGCGTGCCCAAGATTCAAGGAGATTATAATTCTGACTTACTTACTCACTTAGAATGGTTTGAATTTATCTCTTTGTGATCTAAACAGTAGTTGAGATAAGAAACGTCTTTGTCATAGCTACATTTTGTTTCAAGACATTTACGGGTCTGATCTTGGACAAGACTTGAAAATATTTCAGCAAAATCATGTCTCAGTCTGCTGCATTCAAGCGAGATGTGACCATAAGTTTGGGTGCTTATGACGATGCTCCACGTAAAAAGCAGTCAGTTTTCAGGGTATGTTGCTCCAGTGCTTGATAAAGATAATCATAGTATAGTTACCAACTTTTATAGTTGTGACTTGGCTATATTATTAAAATAATGAACAAATATTATACTCATATCAAGTTAGACTCACCTCTCAAAGATTCAGAAGAATGGTTGGTGTTAGTTGAATTGTTGAAGTCGTCCAATGATTCTCTCTACTGTTCGTCTAATCATGTCTCTTTACTGTATACTTTCTCCAGTATATCTATCTTATTATATTGTTCTTGTTCATATTTTGGCTAGTTTGAAAACTTTGGAAGTCGTCTAATCAGTGGCGGCTCGTCATTAAGGGCCAGTGGGGCCCACCAAAAATAATGGGTAACGTGTATTTATTATTTTATAAATTAAAATATAAACTAACCCACAACCATGATTTTTCCGAAAATTTGTGTCTAGCCCACCAAAAAAGGAGCAGGAGCCGCCACTGCGTCTCTAATCATGTCTCTTTACTGTAAAGTGTATCCTATTCTCAGTGTCTTTGTATTACTCCTCAGTTATATGAGGATTATTTTCATAGCACTCCGGACATGTTCATAGGTGCTTCAATCCCAGCCTCAACAGATCTAGCAGCCCAACACGCAAGTTTGATGTTGATTAATCAATCTTTTTGCATATTTGGTATGTTGTTCTTTTTTGGTTGTACCAATATTGACACCCATCTCAATCTGGTCAGCGACTGTGATTCACAACCCTGAAACTCCTCTGTTCGGTAAGACTCTGTAGAAAGACAGCATTGTTCTTGTTCATATGCAGTCCAGTTTGTTGGAAAACTTGTTGAAGTAGTCTTTTCACTGTATACTTTCTCCGGTATAAATATCTTAATTTGTTCTTGTTGATATGCAGTCTAGTTTGTTGGAAAACTTGTTGAAGTAGTCTTTTCACTGTATACTTTCTCTTTTCACTGTATACTTTCTCTTTTCACTGTATACTTTCTCCGGTATATATATCTTAATTTGTTCTTGTTCATTGTTAGGTTCGTTAATAGTTAGTTCAAAGATTGTTGTTGAAATCTTGTAATCGTCTCTCTTCACTGTACCTAGAGTAGGCGCAGGACTACTTTGTTTCCTAGGCAAGTCTAATTTTATTCATTAGTGTTTTTCTCACACTCTTAACAAAGTGAAACTCTACACTCATGAGGTCAACACCGGTGGCGGTTGTTTAGTTTGCCTAATTGTAACACTGGCACTAACTACCTTATCCTCGTTGATCATCTTTAGCTTAGAATTCTATTGTTCCTACATTTCTATGTTAGAGCATCTGGCTGAATGGATTAGAGCAAAGCTCCCATGCAGGGGACCTGGGTTCAATCACTGGTAAAGCCATGGAGTTTTTTCTGTCAAAGGCATCAAGAAAACCTAACCTGAACAGTTTCACGGCGACTGCACTAGCCATGCGGCCATTAAATTCCACAGGATCATGTCCCTCCTGTCCTCCACTGCACAACAAGCGGTATTACAGGCAGTGATGACAGTTTTCATTTTTTACATCACATTTATTTTATTGGTTACTGAACTGATGTCAAGGGTCAAAGGCGCAATTCTAGGAACAACGTTGCACCAGGTTTAGTGATCTGACACTATTCAAGATCCTACCCCACCTCCATGTGGTGACCCTGGAAACATACAGCGGATCCTGTCTGGCTAAGCGGGCTGGGAATGAGGGAGAGCTGCAGGTAATGGTAGTAGTGCAAGCACGGAAAAGTAATACTGGTCCAAAATCCTGAACAAAATGCACGCATCTCCTAGCCGATGTCTGATGAAAAGTTGCCCAAATAGTTGCTGAAATGTAAGAAATAGTGAGTCGCTCAGAACGAATGCTAACTCCCCGGAGTAAATGGCCGCACTAAAATTGCCAGCTGTGGAGCAAGAGTACATGAGAACGAAGTGTAACCAGTCAACAACCGCACCACAGTTGCCTATTCTTGGCAAGAAGTACCCATGAAAAAATTGTTGTAATGACACATGATAAGATTGCAGTAAACTCTGTATCAAAGGCATATACATTTACTGAGTAAGGTTGGACAAGCGCAAATCCTAAAGTTGCGTTTTAGTGCCTAACGAAACTTCCCTCACTGGGACAACCGGGCAAGGTACTGTTGCACCAACAATTAACATCCCCGGAAGTACTGGGGTTGGGTGATGTTGACGAGCGCAAAATTTATGTTGCGTTGCTAGAGTCGAATGAAACGGTCCTCTAAAATATCTGTGTGCAGTCCCAGTCCAGTGTTTCCTGGAGAAAGGGAAAATGCAGAGTAGACATTGCAAATTGCCAAGTGACGACATCGCGACCGAAACGGCTGAGAATACTCCTATTCAGGAATAAACTCATCGTGGACAGAAAAGCAATGCAGAGGGTCGACCGGAACATACCCAAAACATTGGCGAAGGTGATACTTTTCAGATGCCAATCATCCTACTCTATCTAGTAATATGACGTCCAAGTGACAAACCCATCTGCCCACAGTTTAGGGAATGCAATCCTAGTAAATAAAATGCTGGCAAGAAATCGGATGTACTGGCCTAGTCACCATAAGCGCATAACTTGGCACAACGCACAATCGCTCTTAGGCTCAGATCACATATAAACCACAAAGAGTGGTTTAATAAGTGGTCGATGTGGAGCGTTTGCAGAAGAAGAAGAACTGATGTTACAGCACTCTGAACAGACCCATAGGTGCTCAGTCTCCCTCAACAGATCTTGAAGGGTATGCATACTGATGGTTCCTGTGGTTCGCTGGTTAAACACACTGCCCCTCAAGCATCAAGCTCTACTTGTACAACATGTAAATACACTCTCTAAATTGCTTGATTGATTCAACACCAATTTTAGTGTCCTCATCCAACAGTAGGTTTTCAAGAGACTGAAGTACGTCCCCCTTATCCATCCTAAACGCTCAAACAATCAATGCTTTTGATATACGTCCTCTTCCTAAAAAAGAGAGGATGTGTAAAGGATTCAAGTAATAGTGGTGAATCTACAACCCTAACTAGACTGCAAGAATACCAAGTCAAATGTTGTGTAGCTAGACAAGAGCACTATACTTGTAACCAACGAAGAATAGTAAACCAACAAAGAACTGGTGTTGTTAGTTGTCACACGCTGCGAGAGACATATTGAGGAGGAGATTGGAGCACTTATGGACAAATTGGTTCGATGTGCAGTGATGATGATCCAACAACTAAAGTAAATCACTAATGTAACTTGAACACACAAACACACAGTTTAAATTGTTGACACTTAACCGGTTTTGTGGTTCAAATAGAAGAAGAAGCTGTTTATTATTTAGATTTGCTGACTGTCCCGAAATAAATGCTGCATCTAACATTTTTCTTTCCAGTCCTGGCGTCGACTATCAAGTTTGCAACGTATGATCATTGGGCTACTGTTGCTTTGTACTGTCATCGTTGCATTCTTCATCCTTCCAGGCATTCTTTCTAATGAACATGATCAAATAGCTCTGGATGACTTAAAGGTTGAGCATGATTTGACCCCAAATCCAGTAGGGGAAAAGGTAAATGTCTTTTGTGTTCACAAGTTGGTAACACTCTGTGCTAATGACCACAGGTTGTGGAAATTCTAGGGTTTGAGACTAGCTTGGGCCCAAATATGGTGTAGGGTTTGAGACTAGCTTGGGCCCAAATAGAGAAATCTGGCCAGCAATGGTGGCATGCTGGAGGGCCATTCAGAGTCAGGACTGTTTGATTCTGAACACGACTTTGCTAACGCATTTCCCGCAATTTTAGTTGGGTATTTTCCGGTTTCGTTTGCCGAGCTACTGAGTTAGTCCTTGAGCAACGCTGTGAGCTATGAATGTTACATGGAATGCTTTTTGCTGTGTCAACCGTGCGTTGTTGTGTGTATTCAGAAAATGGCGAACAACGGTTATGACGAACAAGCTCAATCTGCCGTATGCAGTTATATTGCGGGTGCAGAAAGC
This sequence comes from Arion vulgaris, assembly GCA_020796225.1. NCBI lineage: Eukaryota > Metazoa > Mollusca > Gastropoda > Stylommatophora > Arionidae > Arion > Arion vulgaris. The sequence goes on from CM036758.1 coordinate 46,306,138, forward strand.
TGGATTTTGTTGTGATTGATTTTCCCCTTCGACAAGAATTACAATTCAGGTGATGAACAGTTTTGTGTTGCTACATTAGCGATGGCCATATGCATTTTATGCGGTGCAGGTTGCTTTTGTGGCGGTACGCGGCTGTTCCATTCTGGAATTAGTTCCCACAGGAAACATTTCACAGTTGTTAGCATTTCGTGTGATTTTCATTGGCACAGGAACGGAGCAATTATGGGGTGACCCGTTGCAGTGAAGTTGGAACCGCACTTATGAACTATGTTGTAGCTAGACAAGAGCAATATATTGGTAGCCAAAGAAGAATAGTAAACTAACACAGAACCGGTGGTGTACTACCAACTCAATAGAGAAGAACAGGTTGTCATTTTTCGGCTACGAACAGGGCATAATAGGCTTAGATACTATCTGTTTAACAAGTACAAAATAGGCCCTTCTGACATATGCACATGTGGCACCAGCAAGATGACAAGAGACACACATACTGCAAGAATGTCCAACGTACAATGAACAGAGAGAGAACACATGACCAATCGCCATGTCAATCCAAGACAAGCTATATGAAGATGTACATGGACTCCAGTTGACCACTAACTACTTTAGTTTACAAGTCGATGTCAGCCCAAGACAAGCTATATGGAGATGTACATCGACTCCAGTTGATCACTAACTACTTTAGAAGTATACAGGTCGATGTCAGTCCAAGACAAGCCATATTGAGACGTACATGGACTCCGGTTGACCACTATCTACTTTAGAAGTATACAAGTCGATGTCAGTCCAAGACAAGCTATATGTAGATATACGAAGACTCCAGTTGACCACTAACTACTTTAGAAGTATACAAATCGATGTCAGTCTAATACATACGATATGGAGATGTACATGGATCTCGGTTGACCACTCGATGTCAAATCGATGTCTGAAAACGTTGGAAGAAGAAGACATCACTGCATTTAGTACTTTTGGAGCAAATGGTGTGCACCCTAGCTCACACACTACATTCTACATTTACTGCATTCTATAGATGTTGGTCAGACAAATCATGTAGGTGCAGGCATCCTGAGATGTTTCTCATCTGCTGTGTAAAAAAATCTCATATTATATACATCTACACCTCCTCTCATGGGTAGTTTTCCCCTCGATCCCTACTCACTTTGCTTGACTGCATTGTTGTACCTGTTTCAAGGATCACCACGAGGAGGTAAAGTAGTGTCTTGTTCAGTGCCATATCCCTGAGGCTGGCACTGAATTGACACTATTTCTTGCTATTATGTCCCATCAGTTATCTGTTATATAAGGACTATCATTATAGCACTCCAGGCATATCCATAGATGCTCTGATCTTCACTTCAACAAATCCAGCCACGTCCTGCGACCCAACACACCAGTTCAATATTGATTAATCAATCTTTTTGCATATTTGGTATGTCATTCTTTTCAGGCTGTACTAATATCAACATCAATCTCTCAATCTGGTCAGTGACTAGGATTCACAACCCTGAAACTCCTCTTTTTATAAAGACTCTCTCAATGTGTTAAGACTGTCATTTCGGTCCATTGCAGTTCCCTCTGATATTGTAGCCAAGCCAGCCAATCTATCAACTCGTTCATTACCCCTGACTCCGGCATGTTCGGGACAAAAATGAAGGTCATTTCTCATATCCCTGTCTGTACCAGTACCTCCACTCAGTTTCATCTCACTATTCCAGTTTCGACTTTACGAATCATAGTAATGGAGCCACTGAGAATGACAACATGATAGTAGTCCTAAGATGCCAACAAACATCACCGCCTCCGTAACTGCCTGTACCTCCATTGTCAAACTACTTGTGGTTGTTGAGTAGGCCCTACTGGCCTCTCTTACTTTTTTTTCCACTGAGCTTGCTGAAAAAGCCCATGTACTGTATTCCTTGCTATTATATTCCATGTTATCTTCCATATCTGTTATCTATCTTATCATCATTGGCCTCTCTGTCTCAGGAGACAATAGGTTTTGTGTCATGTAGTTTGTTCTGCTCTGAATCACAACTTTCTTGTGACTAATCTATCTATATGTTCTGCATTTTTATCTATTCTCTAATTCTGTTTTGCCTTTCAGCATCAGGTTGAAAAAAGAGACACCAGGAGCGCTTTGTACAAGGGGGAATTTAGTGCCTCAGATATTCCACAAATCCATCGCTTACGTGGTTGTCCTCTGGGTCTGTTGCCATTGTATCTGAGCGCTAGTAATAATAATTTTTATTAAAAAAAAAGCTAGTGCTCTTGTGTGTGTATAGATATATATATATAATATTTAGTTTTTTTTTATTTATACTTGTTTTAATTTTTGTTATAGGCTCAACAAGACGCAGACAAAGAAAATAAAGCAAATGAGAACAGTCTGGTGAATGCCATTGATCAGATGGTAAGCCAGTAGTAGAACAGCTTCCTAGAAAATGTTATGACATTCATTATCATCATCAAGTAGCTTGTCCTGAACGGAACTTTGCCATCCTAACAGTCCTTCTAATTTCTCTCTCTCATATGCCAGATAGGACATCTCTACTGCCATCATGCTAAAATCATAAAATAGCTTGTCCTGAACGGAACTTTGCCACCCTAACAATCCTTCTAATTTCTCTCATATGCGAGATGTCCTGCCTCTGCAGCCGTAATGCTGAAATCATCAGTTAATCATGAATCCATCTTCTCTATGGTCTTCCTCTTCTCCTCTTTGCTGAGATGTCTACTTCCATAATGGTCCTCTCCAACACTTTGTGTCTCTTTATATGTCAAAAATACTTCAATTTTCTCATTCTTATTTGTAGCATCAGACAGTTTTCTTTGATTTTAAGTTCTTTCTGAATAGATCTATTTGTTGTCTTTTTGTCCATGATATACGAGGACTCTTCTGTAACACTTATATTCAAAAGCACATATATACTAAAATCATCATATCCTGAATCCATCTTCTTCATGGTTTTCTTCTTTGCTGAAATGTTTCCCCTTCATAATTGTCTTTTTCAGCCCTTCATGTCTATATGTCCAAAATACTTGAACTTTCTCCAGGGCATGTTAAACGTCAGGAAGTTGTTTTAGTCTGACTTCACCAGTTCTCAGACCCGTTTCCAGAGCCTATCTCTAGTTGAACCTGTCCCTGGCAAACTCCTCGCAGTCTTGTGTATTCATGTGTTGAAGATGTATACAGGTGATGTTCTTCAGTATCATTACGACTGCTTATTAGATTAAGACACTAAAATAGATGTTGAATCGATCCAGCGATTTAAGGAGTTTTAAGTCACCGTTGTACAAATAGAACTGGAGGCCTGAGGGGTAGCATGGTGAGTCTTCTTCTTTGCGTTCGTTCTTACGACCAATTTTAATCACTCTTTGTGAAATGTTTGATCTTTGCCAAGAACGTGTATACGTTGCACATTGGTTTGGTAGGCTCCTAAACGCATAGACTTCTACACGTTTAGGACACATGCATCCGATTTCAGCCAAGCATGGTGAGTGTGTTTTAATCAACGAGCCACGGAAACCATCAGTATGCATACCCTTCAACATCTGTTGGGGAGACTGAGCACCTATGGGTCTGCACGGAGTGAGGTGACATCAGTTTAATAACCAATAATGTCAAGCTCCTTCAAGTCTTGCATGCATACATCTTTGTAATGAAAGGGATGCCATACAGTTTTTTTTGTCAGAGGCCAACGCCCCATATAGAATATCCTTGGGGATCCGGCTGTCATCTATCTAGGTCAGGGGTTAGGTGGTGTTGATGAATACAGGTAACTATACTAGAAATCCCAACATATTCCAACACAGAAGAATGTGTTGACAGAAGAATTATGAAGAAGTGAATCATACATTTTATTCAAGGATGGCTATGAATATGATTCATAAAGTCAAATTGGGAATGCTGTGATGAAACTGGGTGGCGGTACTGGTACAGACAGGGATCAGAGAAATCTCCTTCATTTTTGTCCCTGTATACACAGCAGTTAATGAACGAGCTGATTGACTGACATGACTACGATATCAGAGGGAGCTGAAATGAACCAAAATGACATTCTTAACGCATTGAGTCTTTCAGAACAGGAATTTCAGGGTTGTGAATCACAGCCGCTGACCAGGTTGAGAGAGATGAGTCTATATTGTCGCAGCCAGAAAAGGACTACATACACAATATGCAAAAAATATTGATCAATCAACATCGAACTGGCTGTCGGACTGCTGGATTTGTTGAGGTGGAGATCGAAGCACCTATGGACATGTCCAGAGAGCTATGATGATAGTCCTCTGATAACTGAAGGGTGGCTGACAGAAGAAGTGAATCATCCATTTGATTGAAGGATGGCTGAAAGAAGAATGACTTGACTTATTCATCTCCGCTCCTCATGGAGCATATAACCTCAACAGTTGTTCGCTACTTTTTCCTGGTCTCTGGCTGATTTTTTAAATGGTCTCCCAGGATAGTCGAGCACCCTTCAGTTCATCAAGTAGACTTCATCTCCAGGTCTGTTTAGGACATTCTCAGATGTCTGTGTGCTGCCTGGGCCCACGCAGGAGACAAAGAATAGTAACACTGCGATCTACAAGGCATATCGTAAGAGGCGGCTGAGGTAGGGGCCTAGGGAAGCTACCTAGTAAATAAAAAGTGTCGCAGAAATCGGATGTGCTGGCCTACTTGTAGGCACATAACTGGCACAACTTACAATCGCTCTTAGACTCAGATCACATACAAATCATAAAGAGTGGTTAAGTAATGGTCGATATAGAGCATTGGAAGAAGAGGAGGACATTCTCTTTTCCGTTTTCCTTGCGCCAAAGAAGAATGAAAAATTGAAACATACGGTTGATTGAAGGATGACTGACAGAAGAATGAAGAAGTAAATCATTGAAGATACTAGTGTTATGTTCTAAAGACTGACAGAAAAATGATGAATACATCAGCTTACAAAAGGTGTTGTTACATCAGTGGTTCTCAAACTTGTTTGAAGTCGGGGCACACTTGAAGTCCAACAAAAAATCGTAGGCACACTACACACAAAAACTTAATAAATAAGATGCAAAAAGCAAAGAAATACAAAAATAACTGAATAATGCTACGTACCATTTATTCATCATTTAATTTCTGCCTTTAATCAGCATGGACCTAATGTATCTTGGCGAGGTTTTACCCTGGTACCACGTTGCTGACCCCTGGTCTGGGATTTCCTAGTGCGCACCTAGAAATGTCACAGGGCACACCCTTTGAGAACCACTGTGTTACATCAATTACATATTTATCTTATTTCTGACAACCTATTTAACTTTTTGCTGTAGTTTCCTTTTGTTTCAACTATGCTCTACAGGACAAACCTCTTGAGGATCACAAGTATGTTGCTGATTATGACTTTTTTAACGGTATGAACATTTGTAAGCATCTCATTCTCATCATCTCTGAACAGTGGTTTGTTTTAGGACCTTGTATCTAGTTTGAATCATCATGTATATTTTCTATCATAAGTCAGATTTGACAGCCTTCCCTATTGTCACTCAGATCTGGCGGCCTTTCCTGGTGACCATATGATTGGTCAGGTCTGGCAGCCTTTCCTATTGTCAGTCAGATCTGACAGCCTTCCCCAATGGTAGATCTGACAGCCTTCCCACATGGTAGATCTGACAGCCACCTCTATGTCAGCCAGATCTGACCGTCTCTCCCCACCCCATGGCATATCTGACAGCTCCCTCCCATGGTAGCTTTGACAAGCACCTCTCGTCAGTTAGATCTGGCAGTCTCCCCTATGGTGAGTCATAGGTGACAGCCTCCCCTGTGGTCACTCAGATTTAGTAGCCTCCCAACCATGGTAGATCGGTCAGCCTACCCCATTGTAGATTTGATAGTCTCCTCTATGGTCAGTCAGATCTGGCAGCCTTCCCTATGGTCAGTCAGACCTGACAGCCTTTCGTCAGTCAGATATGACAGCCTCCCTATGGTCAGATATGACAGCTCCCCCATGGTCAGTTAGATATGACATCTCCCTATGGTCAGTTAGATATGACAGCCCCCTATGGTCAGTTAGATCTTACAACCTCCCCAATGGTCAGTCAGACCTGACAGCCTTTCGTCAGTCAGATATGACAGCCTCCCTATGGTCAGATATGACAGCTCCCACCCCCCATGGTCAGTTAGATATGACATCTCCCCTATGGTCAGTTAGATATGACAGCCCCCCTATGGTCAGTTAGATCTTACAACCTTCCCAATGGTCAGTTAGATATGACATCACCACCCTATGGTCAGTTAGATATGACAGCCCCCATTCTCCCTCAAGGTCAGTCAGATCTGACAACCATGTTAGTTAATAAAGTAAGGTTTTCTGTTATGTAAAATCTTACCAGTAGCACCATCTGTACACATTTGTGTCCTATTGGACAATATGCAAGCACTCTCTGTGCTTGGAAAGAAGCCAGAATATACTAACTACACCTGAAGATAGAGAATCAATATCTGCAGTTTTCCCATCAACAGACACGCATTGTCATAAAGGTACAAGTAACTCAGGACATGATGATCCTCCTGCCTTGAATGTTTGAACACATGTCTAGAGTATAGTAGAACTCAGCATGAATTAAAATGATAATCATGGCTTATCCTTTAACAGGGCATCACCATCAACCACAGTAAATGTGTTGTTAATTTTCTAGGCACCACTTATACATTCAGTAGTTTGCCATTGCTTTCTGAACAGTCAGATCTATTTTTACTGTTCGATAAAAATCTACGGGAGCAAATTTACTTCCAAACTGACCGCTGTGGAGTTTGAACCAGGTACTCTTGGGTTGTGATCAAGCTCACTACCGCTAAGTCACAGATGCCCACTCAGCATGACCAGCACGAAATCTAATTGTGGGTGATGATCACAGAGAACCCTACCTTGACTGCTGTCTCATTGAGCAGCACAGAGATCCCCCCCACCTCATTCTCTAGTGCTTGGGTAGTCCAATTCTGCATCCTGTCCAGGATGCTTAGACAATCCACAGATCTCTTCAATGCTATGTACAATATAAGTACTATATGATAATGTACCAAAGAGCAAGAGCTTAAGCACTGTTGGATCTTTGAAGAAGTAGAAAATGATCTAAGCCGATGAGCACTACTCTGGCTGGAGTCACAAAACTACACTCACATGTGAATTTTGAGTGATTCATTGAGTATGATCTGAAAATTCCCAGAGCTGGCATTCTGAACGCCTCATAGAGCGTGGCCGCAGAGAAGACCTTCATCTAAACCAATCCACGTCAACTACTAGATTGCGAGAGCTGGGTTTGAAGATTGGTGGGGCAAGAAAAGAACAGTACAACAGGTATACGAGTAGGCTCATCAATCAAAATAGAACTGGTGCGGTCAGTCGCTGGACGCTGTTGGAGATATTGCGAAGGAGATGGGAACACCTATGGACATGTCCGGAGTGCAATGAAGATATTTCAAACTGAAACTGATCTGAAAGGTGGAAGCTGGCTTTGGACTGAATCACTACAACAAGCGTTAACGATTTGCAGAATTACATTCTTTTCATGTAAAATCAATTAACATGTATTTTCGTTCCTTGGCACATGAGTGCCGATGACAACAAGAGATCAGACAGATTTACTGGTTGGAGATATTGCAAAGGAGATCGGAGCACCTATGGACATGTCTAGATTGCAATGAATAAATTCCTAACTGAAACTGAAGAAGAAGTATAGGGTGTATTTGTTTATGAATTAGTTTAAAACAAACATGACAAAAGATATTTTTTATCAATGTAGAGAAAATAGAAAATGTGAGCAGTTTTGAATATCTCGGTTCATTGCTAACAAAAGATGAAAATAGGATGAAGGAAATTAAAAAAAGAACCGGCTGTGTGTTGCTGTGGCTTGCAAGGGAGCAAAGAATAGTAACACTGCGACCTACAGGTCATGTTGTAATAGGTGACTGAGGTAGGGGGCATAGGGAAACTACCCTAGTAAATAAAAAGTGCAGCAGAAATCAGATGTGCTGGCCTACATGTAGGCGCATAACTGGCACAAAATACAATCGCTCTTAGGCTCAGATCACAAAGAATGGTTTAACAATTGGTCGATATGGAGCAATCAAAGAAGAAGATAATCCTCTATCTTAATAATTAACACAAATCTCTTTATCCTATTTAGGTCAAACTCAAACAGAGAAGCAGAAACAAATAGTGGCTGCCTTCAAACATGCCTGGACTGCCTACAAGAAGTATGCCTGGGGTCATGATGAGCTTCATCCAATCAGTAAGACCTCCTCCGAGTGGTTTGGGACAGGTCTGACACTTGTGGATTCTTTGGACACTATGGTCATCATGGGTTTGAGAGAGGGTCAGTGTATTCATATATTCTGATGGTACTTTTTTCAATGCATTCTGACAGTCAGTCTTCCCATTTTGATTTTTACATACAATTTTGTTTACTTGCATGGCTAATCATTACAACCTTCGTGTTGCTGACTTTCTTGCAAACAATGCCTCGACTCAAGCTGGTAGAAGTATGGACAGAGCCGATGTCATCAATGCCGTACACTTACATTTATGTGATATTGTCGAGTCTCAGACACTGGAACGAGTGCAAGAATTAGGAATTAAGTTTGGACATGCCAGACAGTTTCGTCGTTCTGGTAGAGAGAGAATATATACTAATCAACTTCTCATGGGTTATCATCATCAAATAGCTTGTCTTGAACAGAACTTTGCCACCCCAACAGTTCTCAGGAATTTCTCTCATAGACCAAATGTCCTGCCTCTGCAGCCGTCATGTTCAAACCATCAGTTACATACTGAATCCATCTTCTGTGGTCTTCCTCTTCTTCTCTTTGCCGGTATGCCAGACAGTTTCGTCTTCGTGATAGAGGGAGGGTGTATACTAATCAACTTCTCATGGGTACGGTGAGCAAATGGACTTTAGGATGTGGCTGCTGCAGCGCCGGACAGAGCACGCATGAGAATGCCAAATGTGCAATGACATTGATCACATAATATAACCTTCTTGTTATTTACTTTAATGTTAGATTTCAATTTTAGATAATAAGATGAGGTAATTTGCTGGCATTAATTCTTATCTGGTCATTCTTGCTTTTTTAGAATATGAAGAAGCCAAGAAGTGGGTGGAGGAAAGCCTAACTTTCAATGTTGACCGCTATGTTAATCTCTTTGAGGTGACCATCCGAATATTAGGCTCTCTTCTGTCAACATACCACCTTACAGGCGATGCAATAATGAGAACCAAAGCAGTAAGAATGTTTTATTTTTAATCATTTCTAATATTTATATTTTAATTATTCTTTTTCTTCAAACACTCCATATCGACCACTTGTTAAACCACTCTTTGTGATTTCTATGTGATTTGAGAATAAGAGCGATTGTACATTGTGCCAGTTATGCGCATACAAGTAAGCCAGCACATTCTATTTCTGCTACATTTTTTATTTACTAGGTGAGAACAAGGAATTTTTTGCAAGAACCACAGAGGAAGCAACGGAAGCAACGAATATGATCAACAAACAAACAGTGTACAGGTATCAAGAGCCTCTGAAAAACAAACAGACAAACACTGGACTGAACCATTACCTCATTTCTTACGACATCCATCACTAGCTGATTAGACGTCTAGACACAACCAGCGAGCCATTCTAAAAATGACTCACGGGAGTGTCTTTTAAATGTTGTTAACCAGACACAGAATAATTAGTTACGTTCGATCAACAGTGTTTGCACCAACACATGCCATAAGCTTATTGTGCTTGTATATATTTGTGACGAAACAATATATGTGTATACATGTGTGTATGTATGATATTGTCTCGTCACAAATATATACAAGCACAATAAGCTTATGGCATGTGTTGTGCAAACACTGTTTGATCGAACCTAACTAATTATTCTGTGTCTGGTTGTAACAAGCGTTGAGAAAGACACTTCTCGTGAGTTATTTTTAGAATGGCTCGCTGGTTGTGTTCTTAAGGACGCTCGTATTGCTAGGCGATGGGTGTCGTAAGAAATGAGGGTAAGTGGTTCGAATCAAGGGTTTGTCTGTTTATTTTTACGAAGGCTCTTGATACCTGTAAACTGTTTGTTTGTTGATCTTATTTACTAGGGTAGCTTCCCTAGGCCCCAACCTCAGTCACCTCTTACAACATGTCTTGTAGGTTGCAGTGGTACTATTTTTGCGCTCTTGCAAGCCATGGCAACACACAGGCTACATTTTAATTAAGTACTTGCTCAGAGTGGAGCGTCTCTCCGAATAGATCAGAGCATGGGCTCCCATTTGGGAGACCCGGGTTCAATCCCGGCATGCCTAACAAATTTTTTTTCTGTCGGGGGATAAATTAAAATCCTAACTGGAACTGTTTCACTGCAACTGCATTCGCCATGCAATCATTAAATTCCACAGGCTCATGTCCACCCTGTCTTACACCATCCTAAAAAGCGGTATTACAGGCAGTAACAACTTGCTCAGCATGAAGAAACTATGGCAAGACACAAGCAAAGAAACAAAAGTAAGACTCCTGAGAACATGCATATTCCTTGTGGCTACATATGGATGTGAATCATGGACCATAACACAAACATTAAAGAACAAAATTGTAGCTTTTGAAACAAGGTGCTATAGATAAGTTCTTAGAACATCCTGGACAGAGAAGAGGAAAAATAAAGACAATCTACAAGACCTGCTTATGGAGGAGCATTGGCTTATAAATAATATCATGTCTTGGAAAATATTTTAGCCACGTTAAACGTCACAGTGGTTTGGAGAGAACGGTAATGGAAGGCATGGTTCCTGGAGTATAAGGCAAGGGATAACCAAAACAAAGGTAGCAGCATGACATCAAAGAAACATTGAACATGACGCTGGAAGAGGTTTGAGAACTTGCTAGAGACGAGTTTTTCAGGCGCGCTGTGATGAAAGCAACTTCTGCAAGGCGCCTGCTACCACTTGCTCCGAATTTTTATTATTACATAAAGTATATCTTATCTAGTTTTATTATTACACAATCAAGTATTGTATTTTGTCTTATTGTTTTAGTCAGACAAAAGTCCCACTCGTACTGAGAATTTTGAACCTGGAACAATCCATCTTGAAAGCATGTATTCTAACCACTGAGCTACTGCTATTCTCACTTTATGATTTCTTCTTTTAACGAATCCAGTTTTGCCTCACAGCGTCAGGATAAGATATTTCTAGAACAAGCTTTCGTGTCCACTTCATGAACAGTCTGTTTCCTCGCCTCTGTTATCTCTGAGGTCCACTTATGATTCATCATCATCAAGTAGCTTGTCCCTTCCAGAACTTGACAGCAGTCCTGAAAAACTCTCTATTCTGTGCACAGCAGTCATTCTCAGATCACCAATGACATCTTGCACCCATCGTCTTCTAGGTCTTCCTCTCATTCTTCTTCCAGGCACCATTCCCACCAAAATTATCTTCTCTAGGCACTCATGTTATTTGATGTGTTTGAAATATTTAATTTTCCTTGTTTTTATGTTTTTTAATAGCCAACTCTTTAATATCAAGCTGTTACAGAACAGAATCATTTGTTCTTTTCTCTGTTTACAGTAATCTAAGTCTGTGTTGTTGTTTTTTTCTTCAAATCAGATTGACCTCGGAGATCGTCTCCTCCCTGCTTTTAATCCAGATTCTAAGATTCCGTATTCAGACGTCAACCTGGCTAAAAGTCTGGCTAGAGCACCTAGGTGGGGCCCAGACAGCAGCACTTCAGAAGTGACCACAATACAGCTTGAGTTTCGAGATTTAACCCGGATCACAGGCAGAAGCAAATATGAGGTATGGCCTGTACTACGTGTTTCAAGTACAAGTCAAGTGTTATTCTTGTTTGCTTTACACTTTTATTTTCATCTGGTATTACAGTAGGTGTCTGTAGATTAAGCAGTAGTGAGCTCGATCACAACCCAAGAGTACCTGGTTCAAACTCCTGCGGCGGGCAGTTTGGAAGCAAATTTGTTCTAGTGAATTTTTACGAATGGCAAAAATAGACCTCACCATTCAGGAAGTACTGGCAAACTACTGAAAGTATAAGTGGTGTCTAGAAAATCAATGACTCGTTTACTGTGGTGACGTCCTGTAAAGGATATGCCATGATTTTCATTTTATTTATGGTTGTGGTTATTAGTTACTGAACCAACGTCATTGAACTCTGGACAGACCCATAGATGCTCAGTCTCACCTAACAGATATCGATGGTATGCATACTGATGGTTCCTGTAGAAAAGATTGAGCTAGTCCTATCGGAAGCGGACAATAAAACACAAAAGTCCTGTGTTCAATTTGAGCACGTAAAAGATCCCTTGGCAGTTGAAAAGCAACAAGAGTAGTCTGCAAAGCTGCTGCCCAGGCTAAATTTTAAAATGTTAAATTAAATTCTACAAAATTTCCACCATATTCAGAATTTCAGGGGCCCTCGCCAGTGCTACGGAGTTAGTACACTGCTGCTGAGATCTTGCTGTGTAAGAATGAGATTGTAGACACATGGTTATTCACCAAAGTGCAATGATAATGGTCCAATCAATCAATTCTGTACATAAAGTGTCCATGTGTGTACATGAACTACTCAAGTTAGTTGAACTTGATAGTTGTATCCAACAGTATATAACGGTACGGTTAGTTGCTGGACGCTGTTGGAGATACTGCAAAAGAGATTGGAGCACCATTTACAAGTCCGGAGTGCAATGAAGATATTCCAAACTGAAGCTGTATCTAATCTGAATGAGCATGATCGTAAAGTCGCAACAGGAATTGTGAGACGAAACTGGGTACAGACAGAGATCAGAGAAATTAACTTTATTTTTGTCATTGGGTTTGAAGGAATCAGGGGTAATGAACAAGCTGATAGATTAGTTGGCATGGCCTACGATATCAGAAGGAGCTGCAATGGACCAAAATGACATTTTTAATGCATTGAGGTGTTCCATACCGAGGAGTTTTGGAGTTGTGAATCCCAGTAGCTGACCAGATTGAGAGAGATGTTTGTCGATATTGGTACAGCCCAAAAAGATGGCATACCAAAAGTGCAAAAATATTTATTAATTAACATCGAACTGGCACGTTGGGACGCTGCTGGGTTTGTTGAGGCGGAGATCTGAGCACCTATAAACATGTCCGGAGTGTTATGATGATAGTCCTCATATAACTGATCCAATTTTTGTGTTTCAGAATTCTGTACATGAAGTGTCAATGCACGTACATGACCTTCCAAAAACGGATGGACTTGTGCCTATATTCATTAACGCTAACTCTGGAGATTTTCGACCAGCATCAACCATAACACTAGGAGCTAGAGGAGACAGTTACTACGAGTACTTGCTCAAACAGTGGATCCAGAGTGGTAAAAGCTGACTGTGTAAGTTTATTTTAGAGCTGTTAGGATTTATTGTCTTTTGTAAATGTTATGTCTGCTGTATTGCAGAATACCAAAATGACTTGTATGGTGAGCTGCGAACGGTAAACGCTCCCAGGTAGTCACAAAAGCGATTCAAAGACACACTCAAGATCTCGATGAAATCCTTTGGCATAGATGTCATCAACTGGGAGAATGTTGATCAAGACAGATCAACCTGGCGCACACTTCTTCGACAGGGTTCTTCAACCTGCAAGGCAGGTATAGCTGCATGGATGGAACAGAAATGACAAACTACGTGGCGTGTTCAAATGAAAATGGGACTTGTGGATTTATTTTAAAAATATCATACGCAAATTAACAGTTTCAACGGAATTAAATAAAGCAACCACTTGTGAATAAGAATGCACCTGGGTTCATCAGAAAAAAAATCTCCGTATGCATTTAGGCAAGCATCCCACTGTTAAGGTAGACGCTCACTGAACCATGTGGTCACCGCTGTCTTCACGTCTGCGTCGCTGTTGAATCACTGTCCCTTTAGTGCTTTCTTCAACGGTCCGAACAAATGGAAATCACACGGGGACAAATTGGGACTATAGGCTGGGTAATGAAGAACTTCCCAATTCTTCTTTGCCAATGTTTCCTGCACAATTTTTGCAACGTGTGGACGAGCGTTGTCGTGGAGAAGAATCACACCTTGAGAAAGCTTTCCTGGTCGCTTAGCCTTGATGGCTTTATGCAGCTTGTCTAAAGTGTCTTTATAATGGGCAGCATTGATGTTGACACCAGGTTCCTTAAAATCAGCCAACAAAAGCCCTTCATGGTCAAAAATGCGGTCACCATAACCTTCCCAGCAGAAACCTGTGTCTTGAATTTTTGGGTTTTGGTGAACCTGGATGTTTCCATTGCATGCTGTCAATTTTGCTGCTCGGTTCATAGTGGTGGCACCACGATTCATCACCTGCCACAATGCTCAACAGAAATACATCACCCTCTGTCCTGTAACGCATCAAGTGGTTCAAACTCCACCCCATCCGTTCTTCCTTATGGTGGTCAGTCAACATCCGTGAGACCCACTGTGAACACACCTTCCAATAGTTCAATTTCTTCCGAACAACCATGTGGGCTGTCCCAATTGACATATGGAATTCTTCTGCAAGCGAACGAATGCTTCGACGACGGTCAGTCAGTACTGCTATATCAAGCAAGGCTATGGCTTCTTCTGTTGCAACAATATGCGCCTGACCTGGCCGTGCAAGATCTGCTGTTAACTCACGTCCGTCTTTAAACATACGCGCCATCACTCTTGTCCTCGCCAAACATTTGTCACCTTATGCTGCCTTCATTCTCCAATGAATGTCTACTGCTTGACATCCTTCAAATGAAAGAAACTGGATCACAGCACGCTGATTTACTTTGGACGGGTTCGGAATCACACCGCCATATTGTTAACAGTCTCATGCAGCACATATGCATGCTCGGAAGATGAACACGTGACCGTATGTTAATTATTGGATACTCATTACTAGTGCAAAATATCATCAATATCCGTGCACTCTAGCACGCGTGGTGTAACAAGTCCCGTTTTCATTTGAACACACCTCGAGAAAGGCAGTAAAAATCCCAGCAAGTGCAAGTAATTCTTGCCCACATTGTCAAAGAACATTTCAAGCCTCTATCTGGCTCATGTCATCTACGCATACACAGACAAACATAATGCAACTACATTCCCATGGATTAAAAATGGTGGTCGTTATCAACCATGATGGACGAGTATCATCATGTCTGCCGTATAGGAAGTCTAAATTTCTTCACTTCTGTTGTATCCTTTGCTTCTTCTTCTTGAACGCTCCATATCAACCACTTGTTAACCACTCTTTGTGATCTGTGTGTGATATGAGCCTAAGAGCGATTGTATGTTGTGCCAGTTATATGCCTACAAGTAGGCCAGCACATCCGATTTCTGCTATGCTTTTTATTTACAAGGGTAGCTTCCCCAGGCCCCTACCTCTGTCGCCTCTTATGACATGCCTATAAGTCACAATGTTGCTATTCTTTGCTCCCTTTAGAGTTAGGAATGGCTCAAAATGAAAATAAGAAAATCACCATCACACATGGAGGTAAAAGAGAGCGCAGAGAGAACATCCTATGTATTAGCTCCAGTTTCAGCTGCAGCAACTGTGGCAGGGATTGCCACTCCAGAATAGGCCATTACAGCTACAAGTGTACAAGGGTTATACATGTGTTTCCAGTATATGTACTTATTATTCTTGGATCTATCTATCTAGTTGTTACAGTGTGATGACCTGTGCTACTACTCTTCTTCTGAAATCCTTACAAGACACTTCTCCCTATTCAGCGACATTAACACTATCCACACTATAACATAGAATACAATTCAATTAGATGGCCGTAAAATATTTTGTACATCTATGTGAGAATCAATCTGATTCTCAACTTTTATTTATTTATTTATTTCAAAACAAAATGTAACACATACATATCAAATAATTTTAAATCCTGAAAAGATGTCAACAAGCACTTATATAACAATGCACATAACAATGTAAAATATAGCTACTAACTAAAATTGTAAATGTTCACTAAGTAATATCTAATATCTAGGGAACACTTGTAACATCTGTCTATCTGGTAAACACTGGTAATATCTGTCTATCTGGTAAACACTGGTAATATCTGTCTATCTGGTAAACACTGGTAATATCTGTCTATCTGGTAAACACTGGTAATTTCTGTCTATCTGGTAAACACTGGTAATATCTGTCTATCTGGTAAACACTGGTAATATCTGTCTATCTGGTAAACACTGGTAATTTCTGTCTATCTGGTAAACACTGGTAATATCTGTCTATCTGGTAAACACTGGTAATATCTGTCTAGCTGGTAAACACTGGTAATATCTGTCTATCTGGTAAACACTGGTAATATCTGGCTATCTGGTAAACACTCGTAATATCTGTCTAGCTGGTAAACACTGGTAATATCTGTCTATCTTCTACACACTGGAATAATCGATCTATCTGCCACTCTTTAGTGAACTGTCTATCTTGTAAGCACTTGTATATCTGTCTATCTTCTACACTCTTTGTTTAATTCTAACCTGTGAGTTCTAAGTCCACAATAACTCAAGTAGCCTGATATCTTACCCCACTCAGACAGTCATCAGCATATGTTGTTTCTGTTCAAGTTCTCTGTCTTCTGGTTTTCTATGTGTCTGAACCGAGCTAAGTTCTTCTGCTATGTGCTTCTGCCAAGTTCTTCTGCTCAGTTCTTCTGCCAGCCTTGGCCAAGTTCTTCCCCTAAGTTCCTGCCGAAGAATGTTCTGTCCGCTCTGTGACTGTACCAAAATTTGAATTTCATTGATTCAGTGCAGAACACACTACGTGTCGCAAAACCTTTTGTCTCCTGAGACAAGGCCAATGAGAGAGATTTTCAAATACGTTCAAATGACTTTCTTTTTCGTTAGTCACTTTCCAACTCTCACTGGCATATGTTAGGACTGATACAACATTGGAATTGAAAATTTGTAATTTAGTTTTAAAACTATATAACTTGCAGTTTCATATTTTATTTAGACTTCTTTCTTCTTCTTCAAGCGCTCCATATTTACCACTTGTTAAACCACTCTTTGTGATCTTTATGCAATCTGAGCCTAAGAACGATTGTACTGTGCCAGTTATGCACCTACAAGTAGGCCAGCACATCCAATTTCTGCTACGCTCTTTATTTACTAGTGTAGCTTACCTTGGCCCCTATCTCGGACGCCTCTTACAACTTGTAGGTTGCAGTATTATTATTCTTTGCTGCTATTTTGGGCCCCGGCAACACACAGGAGATTTTGACTTTGTAGCATAATTTTTTATTATCTCCTGTGCAGCCAAAATTGCTGCTTAAATAGATGAACTTCTGTTATTTTTATCATTTTGGGTTCCACCATGTCTGCATTACTTGTTACAGGTATCTTCATTATATTTACCTTTTCATAGCTTATCTCCAGTTCAACTTTTAATACTATGTGTGATAAGTTGTCTGTTTTGTTCATAAAACATGTCTTATTTCTGTCGTTCTTTACGACCAATTTTAAACACTCTTTGTGATATATTTGATCTTTGCCAAGAACGTGTATACGTTGCACATTGGTTTGTAGGCCCCTAAACGCATAGACTTCTACACATTTAGGACTCATGCATCCGATTTCAGCCAAACTTCCTTAGTCGCCTCTTACGACATGCGTGGCAGGTAACAGTGGTTCTATTTTTACACCCCAAATTTGGGCTCCGGTAACCACTCGGGCGCATAAAACATGTACTTCTTATTATCTATTGCATTATCATTAGTTGGTACATAGCACTGCACTATTGTCATCTTTACATTCTGAAACAGTTCAGCAAAGACATTGGGTATAGTTTTGTGCAACAATTAGTGATTAGTAAGGATTATCATCACTCTTGACTATTGATATTCAGTTTAGTTTAGTCTTCAGGTCATCATCACTGCACATCACACCAATTAGTCCGTAAATGCTCCAATCTATTCATTATGTCTCTCAGCGTGTGGCAACTAATGACACCAGTTTCTTGTTTAGATTGTCATCACTCTTGACTTGATGTTTAGTTTAGTCTTCAGGTCATCATTACTGCACATTAAACCAATTAGTCCGTAAATGCTCCAATCTATTCATTATGTCTCTCAGCGTATGACAACTAATGACACCAGTTTCTTGTTTAGATTATCATCGCTCTTGACTATTGATGTTTAGTTTAGTCTTCAGGTCATCATTACTGCACATTAAACCAATTAGTCTGTAAATGCTCCAATCTATTCATTATGTCTCTCAGAGTGTGGCAACTAATGACACCAGTTTCTTGTTTAGATTATCATCGCTCTTGACTATTGATGTTTAGTTTAGTTAGTTTAGTCATCGGATCATCATGACTGCACGTCGAACCAATTAGTCCATAAGTGTTCCGATCTCCTCCTCAGTATGTCTCTCAGCGTGTGGCAACTAACGACACCGGTTCTTTGTTGGTTTACTATTCTTCTTTAGCTACCAGCATAGTGTTCTTGTCTAGCTACACCACATTTTTCTTGGTATTTATGCAGTCTAGTTAATGTTGTAGATTCACCACTATTACTTGAATCATGTACATGACCTCTCTCCCTTAGGGAATTTATAATATCAGCCTGGTCCATTTGCTCACCCGTTTTTTACAGCAGCAATACCTTCAAGCCTATCTGCGCTTTCATTTCCCCTTACACCTGCATACCCTGGCACAAAAATGAAATTGATTTTTGGCAGCCTAAACCTCCTCAGTGACTCCATCCATTTCTCCTAGCCCAGTCTGTCCTATTGATATTAAATGAGACTACAGTGTAAAACTTCTTCAACTATCCCACAGCTTCAAAGATGATTTTGTGCAGAGTGTTGAAGGTGTGAAGAAATGGCTACTGAGAAAGTCTGAACCTAGCAAGCTGTTATTCATTGGAGAACTTCTCAATGGCAGGAATTTCAGTCCAAAATGGTATGTTTTTTATATAGTATTTTTGTGATATAGCATACTATGGTAAATGGTTAAAGATATAGAAAATAAGTTGAATGCAATTAGTTTATAAGGGCTCCGATTCCCTCCTCAGTCTGTCTCTCATCATGTGGTGACAAACGGCACGGGTTCTTTGTTTTTTTACTATTCTTCTTTGGCTACCAGTAGTACTCTTATATGGAGTTATGTAACAGTATAGAGCGGTTGGCATTACTCTCTTATTACTGAATACATTTAACCTCTCCTATAATACTACCCTAAACAATTAGAATACGTAAACATGTGGTATCAAATTATCATATACGTAAGCTTCTTTATTCTTAGATTCTATTTTCTGTATCAAGAAGGTTATCAAGATACTTGCATCTCTAATTCACTTCTCTATGTTACATACGTGCATAAACATTTCATGAAACAATTACTTAAATATTATTTTAAAAATACACACAATTAAAATACACTCTTAATAAATTTCTGAATTAATTATCCGATGTCCTTGGAATTTATCAGTCTATCTCTACACACAAGATGTCACGTTTTGGATTACTACTGCAGTTCTTCTAACTCCAACTGTGTACCAGTTAACTTGAAGCACGAGTTACTTGATGAAGTAGCACCGGATCTGCGTTTCTGACTAAACCAAATGCTGATGCTTGGTCACTGGCCCACGTGGTAACTATAGCTCTGAACAGTTCAAATCAGGTTATGAAATGTGACAAACTCATACGTTCTCAAAGAACGACACTGTAGAATGAAAGTTTAATGAAAGACTCTGTCATCCTAAGATGGAAGTTCTTCTGCCACGTGGTCTTTCACTACACCAAAGGCTGATGCTTGGCAAAACTTGATGAAATTCTATGTCGCCACATGTCGATAACTAGCTCTCTGACACGTTATATCCACGTTAAGTAATAGAACAATTATCATGAGGTTGGCACTTTGATATATCAAACCTAATAAACTCAGCCTTACTTTATCTAACACTTCGTTAACTTATTTTAATATGTTCCTACTACCTGTATCACTTTCCTGCCTAAGTCCGAATCTTCCGTGTTTCTGTGGTGTTCGGAGTTCTCTGTCGTTCTATCGGGTCTCCTCTTTCGTCAATCCTAGCTCTGCTCTTTTCGTAATCTTAGGTCTCCTATGTCCTTCTATCGTAATCTTCGGTCTGCTTCTCGGGATTCTAGCTGCGTGTGCTGACTGTATCCTTCCTTATATAGCACCCTCATCCGGGAATTTGATTGTCCAATCAACAGCCTGCTGCCCATCTGGTCGTCCATGTCCAGTCACATGGTATTCGAATACCTCTGAAAATAAGGGCCGTAATTTAGCGTATCGCCTTTGCTACCCTATTACAGTTATACATATGGAGTACCACTAAAGATATAGAAAGCAAGTTAAATGCATTTGAAAATACATGTCAGCTAAAAATAACGAACATAAAATGCGAGAAATTCAGAAGGGATGAAATAAGAGAAATGTCTTGTCAACCATTAGTAACAACTGTTATAAGAAGGAGAAGATGGAGATATATGTTGGGCATACCTTGAGAAGAAATGATCAAAGAATACCAAAGCAGGCATTAAAGTGCTCATGAAGGAGAGAATACTCTACGGAAACCCTGAAACGAACTTTGCTGAGAGAGGCAAGAAATATCAGACTCAATTTCATGGAAGAGATTGGTCGAGTTGCCCAGGACAGAGCGGTGTGGAGAAATTACTTGCAGTCCTCTTGACCTATATAACGATACAAGAGGACTATATATATATACTTACTAAGGTAAGATTTCTTCTTCATTACATTCTTTCTTATCAATCAAGTTAATCGCTATTTGTGATCTGTGTGATTTGTTCCGAGAATAGAATACATTGCGCCCCAGTTCATAGGTTCATACCACTGCAGACCACCACCATCTGTTCTTCTTTCTAGTAGCAGCTTCTAGTTGTCACTGGCAATGAGAGAGCAGACAGGCTGGCTGACTTGGAAGTTTTCACGCTAGTATCGTACAGTAGGAAGTAGAAGTTGATAGTCACTGAGAATTAGCTTGAGGTCTTCTATAGATTCTCTCAGGTATAGTTTCTTTTCTGTCAGTCATTAGATCACAGCAACAATACTTTAATGAACTGCGCGATTCTCTTTAGATCACACATAGAGCCAATCAGATTTCTATCTATATCCTCTTCGTTTCCCGATTGACACATAAGGCTTTCTCAAGACTTTCACTGTTGCCATTCTGCTGCCTTTCTACCAACCGTCTCCCACATCAGGCCATACTCCTTCAACTCTCTCTCCACAGTTCTTCTCTGTGTTTCCTTTGGACATCCAGGCCTTCTCTTCCCATCCGC
The DNA here is from genome assembly GCA_020796225.1 of Arion vulgaris. NCBI lineage: Eukaryota > Metazoa > Mollusca > Gastropoda > Stylommatophora > Arionidae > Arion > Arion vulgaris. The sequence goes on from CM036758.1 coordinate 46,327,431, forward strand.
TGTCCATCTGAGAATTATCCTAGCCAAGACCCCCCACTGGCATACAACATACATGTCCAAACCACCCCCACCTTCGTCTCTTAATGATGGTCTCCAAGGATGCACAGTCCGTTCATTTTAAAAGCTCATTTGTTATGGTATTTGGCCAGAAAATTTGCGAGACCCTTCTTAAACATTTATTCTGAAATGTCTCCAACTTGTGTATTATGTGCTGGGTCATCTTCCAGCATTCACTACTGTATAATAGCACTCACAGTACATTACTTCTATATATTTTAAGTTTTGTCCTAAGATTTAGTCCTTTTGTTTTCCAAATTTTGTTGAGCATCACAAAAGTTTATTTTGCCTTCTTGGTTTTATCAATGATATCCTTTTCTGAATCTACATCTTGCGATACTGTATTTCCCAGGTATACAAAATCCTGGACTTCCTTTATGACTTCATTTTGTAATACAATTGGGTTCTCAAATTTATGATTATTTCTCATTACCTTCGTTTTTGCTATATTTATTTTAAATCCTATTGTTTGAGCTGTTCTGGAAAGTACATCTAATTTCCTTTGAGCATCCTATCTGCTGGCCAAAAGACCAATATTATCAGCATAATTCAAATCTTTCAGAACTGATGTAAGTGTCCATCAAATGCCTCTGTTGTTATCCTTTATGGTTTCTCTCATCAACTTGTCCATGGCAAGGTTAAACAGGAATGGTGAGAGAATCAGATTTACAGCAGTACTAACCTTGTAATCCTACAAGACCTGCTTATCAAGGAGCATTGGTTCAGAAATAACATCATGTCCTGGAAGATGAAATATTTTAGCCACGTTAAACATCACAGTGGTTTGGAGAGAACGGTATTGGAAGGCATGGTTCCTGGAGTACGAGGTAGGAAACTACCAAGACGAAGGTAGCAGCATGACATCAAAGAAACCATGAACATGGAGGCGGCGGGAGAACTTTCTAGTGATAGAGAGTTTTTCATGCGGACTGGGATGAAAGGGACGATCCGCAAGGAACATGCTACTACTTTAATCTTTTTTTCACTTTTATTTTCTTTATTTTCACTTTGACTTTTTTTCAGGACCACCTTGCTTGCTTTTATCCTGGTACACTTGCCTTGGCTGAACATAATGGTTTGAGTAAGGAATATCTAGAGCTGGCTAAAGATCTACTCAACACCTGCTGGGAGACCTACAACAGAATGCCTACCAAACTGAGTCCAGAAATTACATATTTCAACCTTGCAACTGGAGCAGGAGATGATCTCATTGTCAAGGTCAGTCGCAAGGAAATTATTATTATTATTACAGCTTTACCCTGTTCTAGATAAGCATCTGGCCGAATAAATAAGTGTGTTAGCTTCCATTCGGGAGACCCGGATTTGATCTCCGGTAAGGCCAAGAGTTTTTCTTTCAGGAGCATAAAGAAAACATCAACAGTTTTGCAGTGACTGCACTAGTCATGCGATCATTAAATTCCTCAGGCTTATGTCCTCCTTGTCCTACAGTGCCCTAAAAAGTGATATTACAGGCAGTAAAGACGGTTACCCTGTCCTACAGTGCCCTAAAAAGTGATATCACAGGCAGTAAAGATGGTTACCCTGTCCTACAGTGCCCTTCTTCTGCGATCAACTTCTGCTATGCGACTACTCCGGTATGTGTCATAAACAGTGCGGTGCGCTTGAGGTCTTCACTGACCACCCATAATTTGTTTTGTAGTGTTGTTTCTGTTGGCCAGATTTCCATTCTCACATTGCTCAGGGTGGGGCAGTCTTGCAGGATCTGCTCTGGGACTGCTTTGGTGCTTCATATGTGCAGGCAGCCGAGTCCCTGAGACCCATTCTATGGAGGTGTGCTCTGAGACTACAGTGTCCTATTCTAAGTCTGAAGACTGCGGTCTGTGCTTTTCTGTTTAGTGTATTTATACTGTCCTGCTCTGGGTTGTATCCTCCATTTGTTTTTCTCCACATGATTTTTCTGGATTGTTTCAGAAGAGTCTTTGCTTCTGTAAAGCTTTGTGTTAGGTTCCCTCCAGCCCGTGCGAGTTTGTCAGCCTTTTCATTTCCTGGTATGCCACAGTGTGCTGGTATCCACTGTAAGACTAGTTCAGATTTTTTTGACAGCAGGCTGATTTTTGCAGTATATCCTGAATGAGCTTGTCTTGTTTGGGACATGAGATGGCCTGGAGAACTGATCTTGAATCGCTAAAGACTGCAATATTTTTTGCTGACACCTATTGGTCGTTGAGTATCTGTATGGCTGCAAGAAGGGTTGTTGCCTCTGCTCTAAAGTTGGTGCATGTTTCTCCTGCTGCCAGAGAGTGTGTTTCCTTGAAGGTGAGTGATGTAGATTCCACTGCCTCCCTTCCTGATAGCATCTGCAGCTGAGCCATCTGTGAAAAGGCGTGTCCATGTGCTGGTGGGATATTGCTCTTGTGGCATTTGGAGTGACCTGGCTCTTTGCTCTGTCTCTGTTTGTATTTTTTTGGAGGTTATTCCTGGGACTTCCAGGTGTATTTGGGCCATGTTTTGGTAGCATGTCCATGGCTCTGGTGTTATGGGTTCCCACATTCCTGAATCAGTTTCTAAGATGACTGAGTGTTGCAAATGGAATTCTCTGGCCAGATGGTTGGGACTTTTTCTTGCGAGTCTGTTTTTTGTTTTCTCTCTGAATTTTGTGTGTAGAGGGTGTTCTTTTAGTCGTTTAGTTTTTCAAACTGGGTGAGTGTTTTAAATTGTCTGCGAAGCTCTAGAGGCTCAATGTCTGCGGTTTTTCACATTTCTATGATAGGACCGCTTTTCATTGCTCCCAGAGTTATTCTTAGACCCATGTTTTGCACCTTGTCTAGTTTCTGTGTGTTTGTTTTGGCTGCTGTTGTCCAAGAACTGGAGCCATATTCCATGATAGGTCTAACTGCTCCAGTGTAGACCTGCTTTAATATTTTTGAGTTTTGCGCCCCAGGACGTGCCAGCTAGTTTCTTTATCACAGCAAGTCTTTGTATGGCTTTTCTTTGGATTTTTTCTATGTTTGGTTTCCGGGTAAGTCTGCTGTCTAGGGTAATTCCAAGGACCTACCGTGCCCTAAAAAGTGATATTTCATGCAGTAAAGACGGTCACCCTGTTCTACCGTGCCCTAAAAAGTGATATTACATGCAGTAAAGACTGTCACCCTGTCTTACAGTGCCCTAAAAAGTGATATTACAGACAGTAAAGACAGTTAGCCTGTCTTACAGTGCCCTAAAAAGTGATATTACAGACAGTAAAGACAGTTAGCCTGTCTTACAGTTCCCTAAAAAGTGATATTACAGGCGGTTACGATGGTTACCCTGTCTTACAGTGCCCTAAAAAGTGATATTACAGGCAGTAAAGACAGTTACCCTGTCTTACAGTGCCCTAAAAAGTGATATTACAGGCAGTAAAGAAGGTTACCCTGTCTTACACTCCCCTAAAATGTGATATTACAGGCAGTAAAGACGGTCACCCTGTTCTACAGTGCCCTAAAAAGTGATATTACAGGCAGTAAAGACGGTTACCCTGTCTTACAGTGCCCTAAAAAGTGATATTACAGGCAGTAAAGACTGTCACCCTGTCCTACAGTGCCCTAAAAAGCGGTATCTTCTCCTTCGAACGCTCCATATTGACCACTTGTTAACCACTCTGTGTGATTTGTGTATGATCTGAGCCTAAGAGTGATTGTATGTTGTGCCAGTTATGTGCCTACAAGTAGGCCAGCACATACGATATCTGTGACACTTCTTATTTACTAGGTAGCTTCCTAGACCCCTACCTCAGTCACGTCCTACAACAGGCCTTGTAGGTTGCAGTATTATTATTCTTTGCTCCCTTGCGAGCCCCGGCCACACACGGCTGTTACACCACCCTAAAAAGCTCTATTACATGCAGTAAAGACAGTTTATTACAGCTTTAACACTACCTGAGCCTATATTATTATTCTTGTATTTGGAACCTATATTATTCTTCTTGTATTTGGAACCTATATTATTATTCTTGTATTTGGAACCTATATTATTCTTCTTGTATTTGGAACCTATATTATTATTCTTGTATTTGGAACCTATATTATTATTCTTGTATTTGGAACCTATATTATTATTCTTGTATTTGGAACCTATATTATTATTCTTGTATTTGGAACCTATATTATTATTCTTGTATTTGGAACCTATATTATTATTCTTGTATTTGGAACCTATATTATTATTCTTGTATTTGGAACCTATATTATTATTCTTGTATTCGGAACCTATATTATTATTCTTGTATTTGGAACCTATATTATTATTCTTGTATTTGGAACCTATATTATTATTCTTGTATTTGGAACCTATATCTTCTTCTTCTGCATTCTCACTAGATTGAGATTTCGGATTCTCTAATAAAGGCAGCCGTCTGCCTCAGATTATCAGCCACGCCATACAGTTTGTCTTGGACGCTAGTGTAAGTGGACCACCTCTTTCTTCTCAAGTCTGCATACTGGGGACAGTTATGTAGGATATAATTCCTATGATTTCTGCTTCCCGTTTGTGCCGACCTCTTCCCACAGTAAGTTTTGACCACCCGCGTGATGGTAGGTCTGATATTCTTACTTGTGGCTAAATCTCAGATGCAGATTGGCGACCGTAGAATCCGTTTCCCATTCCTCATTGTGAGGGTCGTTGCACCATGTTATGCGCCTTACGGCCTGGTGCATCCATTTTCTGTAAGCATTTGTTTCGGGTTAGCATTCCTAGCGGACACATGCATCCGATTTCAACCAAACCTCCTTAGTCGCCTCTACGACATGCGTGGCAGGTAACAGTGGTTCTATTCTTTACACCCCAAATTTGGGGCCCTGTAACCACTCGAGCGGGAACCTATATTATTCTTCTTGCATTCGCCCACTATGAATTCAGGCGTAGTCTGGTGTGGATTGATTATTGCGTGAAGGTGTGCTTTCCTTATTATCAGTGTTCCATACAGGCTGGCTTCAGAGGTAGAACTTATATTCATAGTGCGGAATCACCTGGTTACTGGTCAGGAGGTACCATGGTTCTGTAGCTTATTCTCCAGATTGAACACCTATGGCTTGAACATCAATCGATTCAAACAATTCTTCATTGTCTAATTTAGTGGTTCTCAACCTGTGGGTCGCAACTCTTGTGGGTCGAATGACCCTTTCACAGGTCGCTTAGACCATCAGAAAACACATATTTTCGATGGTCTTAGGAACCGAGACACTGCTCCTCTATCCGGGTCGATGCTGGTCTACCCACATGCAGATACGCCCACATACGAGTACCTGACGTTTGTGATTAATCTCTGTGCTTTAATTATGTTCAATTTGTAATAATGAAAATACATCCTGCATATCAGATATTTACATTACAATTCATAACAGTAGCAAAATTACAGTTATGAAGTAGCAACGAAAATAATTTTATGGTTGGGGTCACCACAACATGAGGAACTGTATTAAAGGGTCGAGGCATTCGGAAGGTTGAGAACCACTGGTCTAAATGATCGTCTAATCCACTTTCAACATCTTTATAAGAATAATCACAGTCTAATCTAATTCATCTTCTGAATCATTTAAAACAAGTTCAACAATTTGCTCTGTTCTTATCATTTTTGAGTGGAATTTTTCTGAATTTTCATCATGTCTTTTCATCCCCCAAAATGTTTTTATTTCACTTTTATAGCACAGCAAATTATCACAAACATGTCCAACATTTTCATCATCAAGGTGCGTATCCTTTATAGGACGTTGCTCTCTTTGCAGCACATCTGAAATTCACTCATTCTCTTGCCAGTTCACCCACCTCGTTGATGGTCATGTTCATGGTTTCTTTAATATCTTGTAGCCATCTTCTTCTTGGTCTGCCTCTGCGTCCTGGGACCCTGCCCTCTAGTATTGTTCTTTCCAGGCCATCGTGACGCTTGATGTGACCAAAGTATGTAATTTTTCTGTATAGTATGTTGTTTATCATCCAATTCTCTTTAACATTTAGTTCTTTCCGGACATCAGTGTTCTTTCTTTTTCTGTCCATGGTATTCGTAGGATCTTTCTGTAGCATTTAGTTTCGAAGGACTGGATTTTCATTCTTAATTTTTGTGTAATAGTCCAAGATTCACAACCATAAGTAGCCACTGGGAAAATGCATGCTAGCCAACATTTTACTAAACCAATTAGTAACGTGGGTTGTATTTGACCTCACATTTGTACACGATTTATCTCCAGTCGCTAACAAATAACAATGTAGTCTTGTCAGACCAATATATTGGGAAGTTTGGACTGGAGTCATTTACATTCCAGAGCTATATATCAGTATCTCTCTTGTTCTAAGGGATACTGTCTTTACTGCCTGTGTAATACCGCTTTTTAGGGCAGTGTAGGACAAGGTGTAACACAACACTAAAACAAGTCCATCAATTCAAGTACCTGGGAACATTCCTGACATCAGATGGAAGATGTTCAACAGAGATTAGAGTAGAATAGCGAAAGCATCTTTATGAAAATGAAAAACACACTATGCGTGAATTCACTACCAATGACACTGCAAAATCGTATACTCCAGTGCTATATTGATCCAATACTTATGTATGGCAGCGAAGCATGGACAATAAATAAACAATAATTACGATCATTGGAAGCCACAGAGATGTGGTTTTACAGAAGAATGCTGAAAATTCCATGGACAGCAAAGAAAACAAATGAGTTTTTAAATCATGCCTGCGCACAAAGAAACCTTATCAAAAGAATAAGATTCCGGCAATCAAGGTTCTTCGGGCACATAATGCGAAGAGGGGGTTTAGAACATGTGGTAAAAACAGGTAAAATTCAGAGAAGGAGAGATCACGGAAGACAGTGGGAGAAGATATTGGATGGCCTGACATCATAGTTCGACACAAGAGCGACGTTCGAACTGATTACATGCACCAAGCAGAGGGAGTTGTGGAGAGACATGATTGCCTATGCAGGCAGGCATGGCACTTAATTGATTGAGGATAAAGGGCGTCTGTAGCTTAAGCAGTAGTGAGCTCAATCACAACCCAAACGTACCTGGTTTAAACTCCACGGCAGGCAGTTTGGTAGCAAATTTGTTCCCATGACAGTAAAAATAGACCTCACCGTTCAGAAAACAATGGCAAACTACTGAACGTGTAAGTGGTGCCTAGAAAATCAGCGACTCATTTACCGTGGTTAATGGCGACGTACTGTAAAGTATATGCCGAGATTTCATTTCAGGACAAGGCGACATGAGCCTGAGAATTTAATGGCTGCATGGCTAGTGCAGTCACAGCGAAACTGTTCAGATTCTGATTTTTTTCTTTATGCCCAACATTAAAAAAAACTTCTTGACCGTACCAGGATTGAACCTGGGTCTCCTGAATGGGAGCCTGCATTCTAATCCCTTCAGTCAAATGCTTCTCTTACAGTTAATCATATGTAATCAATTTTTTGTTTTTCTTTCCAGTCACTGGATTCCCATAACTTACTTCGGCCTGAAACACTAGAGAGCATGTTCTATCTCTACCGATTCACTGGAGACCAGAAATACAGAGACCAGGCCTGGCAGATATTCCTTGCATTTGAAAAACACACCAAGCTACCTGATGGCTATTCATCCATTCACAATGTGAAAGATAGTCGTAACCCCAGGTTTCGGGATAAGATGGAGAGCTTCTTCCTGGCAGAAACATTGAAGTATCTGTATTTGATATTTAGCGATGATCCTAAGCTCATATCACTAGATTCATATGTGTTTAACAGTGAGGGGCATCCACTACCAATTTTTACTAGTGATTAACTAAGAGTATGGTTTTTTGTAAAGTAATTTGTTTATATGATTGTGTGTAAGGTGTTGATAGCTAATCTCATTGAAAGTGTCATTGGTAAATCAGGGAAGGAGAGATCGTGGAAGATAGAGGAGAAGATGTTGGATGGTCTGACATCATGGTTCAACAAAAGATCTACATCAGAACTGATTAACTTCATCAAGGAGGTAGAGTTGTGGAGAGACATTGCCTACGCCAGCAGGCAGGACACTTGATTGACTGAAATGGTAATTAGTGGCTGTATGTAAGGAGTTTATGTCTGGTACTTGGGAGTGTCATTGGTAATGTATGGTTGTATGTAAAGTGATTGTAAGTGTCATTGGTAATGTATGATTGTATGTAAAGTGATTGTAAGTGTAATTGGTAATGTATGGTTGTATGTAAAGTGATTGTAAGTGTAATTGGTAATGTATGGTTGTATGTAAGGTGTGTCATTGGTAATGTATGGTTGTATGTAAAGTGATTGTAAGTGTCATTGGTAATGTATGATTGTATGTAAAGTGATTGTAAGTGTAATTGGTAATGTATGGTTGTATGTAAAGTGATTGTAAGTGTAATTGGTAATGTATGGTTGTATGTAAGGTGTGTCATTGGTAATGTATGGTTGTATGTAAGGTGATTGTAAGTGAAATTGGTAATGTATGGTTGTATGTAAAGTGATTGTAAGTGTAATTGGTAATGTATGGTTGTATGTAAGGTGATTGTAAGTGTAATTGGTAATGTATGGTTGTATGTAAGATGATTGTGTAATTGGTAATGTATGGTTGTATGTAAGGTGATTGTAAGTGTAATTGGTAATGTATGGTTGTATGTAAGATGATTGTAAGTGTAATTGGTAATGTATGGTTGTATGTAAAGTGATTGTAAGTGTAATTGGTAATGCATGGTTGTATGTAAGGTGATTGTAAGTGTAATGTATGTAAGATGATTGTGTCATTGGTAATGTATGGTTGTATGTAAGGTGTGTCATTGGTAAGGTAAGGTTGTATTATTGATACTTGTAAGTGTAATGACATCTGTAGTGAGCTCGATCACAACCCAAACGTACCAGGATTCAAACTCTGCTGCGGGTAGTTTGGAAGCGAATTCGTTCCTGTGGATTTTTACGAATAGTGGGGTGCTGGCGATGGATAGGACACACATTGAGAAGGCAGACTGGAAGCATTGCAATACAGGCACTATTTTTGACCCGCAGGGAAAGAGGAGATGGGGATGGCCTAGAAATACCTGAAGGGAGCTGGAGACTGATATTAAAAGGATGGGCAAGACGTGGAAGGGATGGCAAGACAGAGAGGGCTGGAAGAAGTTTGTTGAAGACCTGTGCTCCGCTGGGAGTTGAAAGTGAAGTGCAAGACAAACAGTGGATATGATTATGGAAAAGACTTCCTTAACGACCTAAGCAAAACACACCAGGTCATTAGATTTCACCAGACATTGCAGACTTAACAGACACTTGCATAGACTAGGAATTAGTAAAACAGCTCTCTGCCAGTGTCAGCAGGCGGGACAGACACCACAGCATGTCCTGCAAGACCGTCCTCTCCTGGGTAAGCTGAGAAGCAACATGTGGCCACACCCAGTTGACCTAAAAACTAAACTTTGGGAAAACTTGAAGCTGACCCATTTGTGGCCCACAGTAAACTTAGCGCATGACCAGAGATCACTGAAGAAGAAGAAGAAAGATGAAGAAGAAGAAAACAGACCTCTCCTTCAGAAAGCAATGGCAAACTACTGAACATATAAGTGGTGCCTAGAAAATCGACAACACTTTTACTGTGGTTGATGGCTAAGTCCTGTAAAGGATATGCCACGATTTTCAATGGATAATTAGTGGTTGTATATAAGGAGTTTGTTACTGGTGATTGGAAGTGTGATTGCTAATTAATGACTTGTATAAAAGTAGTTGGTATAAGTACAGAAAATATATATATGTATATATATGAGAATCATTTCTTTTGACCAATGTATATGCTGTTGCCAAAGATTATATGTGTTTTAATCAGGCAGTTTGTTCTGGGCATGCTGTTGTCAAAGATTATATATGTGTGACTCGAGCAGGATGTTCTGGGGATGCTGTTGCCAAAGATTATATGTGTTTTAATGAGGCAGTTCTGGTCATGCTGTTGCCAAAGGTTATATATGTGTGAATCGGGCAGGATGTTTTGAGCATGCTGTTGCCAAAGTTTATATATGTGTGAATCAGGCATGATGTTCTGGGCATGCTGTTGCTGAAGATTATATATGTGAACCAGACAGGATTCTGTGGACATGGACTGACATACGTCAAGGAACAATAACCCGTAACTGTTGTCCTCTGTGTTGGTTTGGTCAACAAAGGGACCACTCCATGGCGCATGTCTGGGAAATTTGTTATGGAGAAGCTGAGTCACCCAAGAGTAAACTACCCCCTCTCGACTTCACTGGTATAATCCAGAGGAGTGCAAGCACAATGTCTGGTATCAGTTTGCATGATCTGTTGGTAGGGCAACACATGATGCCTGTTTGTCCTAGGGCTCCACTCCGGATTTTCTGTTTGGGTTTACTCCCATAGCCTTTGCCTCTCCCGAGGCTCCCATAAGGCAGTGGGGCTATTTGTCCATAGTTGGGAGTCTGGTTCTTGGATAACAGGGTAAATCCTCTCATATCACAACTCTGGGGGCCAGACCTCCACCGAGGTATTTTGTTGGGTTTACTCCCTACAGTTCTTTTTTTTTTCAATCTGACCTAGGGGAGTCCATCTCTCTAGTCGAGCCATTGCCCTATTAGCCTTTTACTTCACTGTCAAAGTTTCCCTGTCTACACCGCTGGGAGGAACAATAAACACGGTCAGAACTGCTATCTGTTTATATTAAACAACAATTTTGTTGTTCTGTCGGGTAATGTCAAGGGAATAGAATTTACAATGGAATCAATTAAGTGCCTCATACCTCATCTCTTTAACTGATTGCATATGAGACATCATTTGAATGCTCACAATGTCTTATCGCATGGACGAAACGCCACTTGAATGACTTGCAGTATTTCATTGCTTTTCCATTACTTTTCGTTCCTATTTGACTTTTATATTAACCGGAAACTATTTAAAAGTGAAGGATAAATGAAAACCAACGCATACCAGGGAACTTGGGTACTAGGAAAAGCACTGGGAAGTAAAGACGGCGCATGTGCGACGGGTCAATGAAAATATGGGCCTAACACCGTATTACTCTATAAAAAGGATTCCTTTACTTTTATGACTGAATTGCAGTATAACTGAATATGACAGATCTGATTTCTTGGAAAGAAAGAAGAAGAGGAACTTGGAACAACCACTATGCTCAGCTTACTCTCATGAAGATTTGTTGCTGTTGTTTGTGTCCATACTTGTCAATCAAGTCAACCACTCTTTGTGATCTGTGTGATTTGCCCTGAGAACTTTAGAACGATGCGTTCCTGTTTAGCCCCTACAGCATGTCAGACAGGCACATTCAAATTTCTACCAAAGTGTTTGCATATTATCCAGCAGGACACAAATAATAACAGAAGGGTAGTTGTAAGATTTTACAAACAGAAAACTGTACTTTAACCCTTTAAGACCCAGCACTTTGAAAAACGTTACAGCCAACTATAAACTCATACGGCCAGCGGACTCAGGTAAAAATTCTAGGACATAAGACCCCAACCGTCATGTGACCTTGCATTCCAGTATTGTTGTGTATAGACAAATTCATTTTAAAATCAACACAACATACTAAATCAAAGTTATATGATGCAACTAGTTAAGCTTAACAATAAGGAACATCAGTATTATTAATATTTTTCATAAATATATAACCATATTGAGTTGAGTAACAGAATTGAGTAAAATTGCAAAAAGCTTGCAGTTTTCTATCAAACATATACATATACAAATCTATTTCTTGACATTATATTTGACAAAGCAGGTACATTCAACAGTTTATCAGTAAATCAAAACATTCTGTAGTAAGGTAACTGGTGAGGTCCACATATATAGTTTACATAAAGAAAGATCTTATGTAATAGAGAGAGAAACAGGTCTCCATGAAGGATCTAGTATTTCTTCTTCTAACGCTTCATATCGACCACTTATTAAACCATTAAAAGTGTTCTTTTTTCTTTGTGATTTTGAATGTGATCTGAGCCTAAGAGCGATTGTATGTTATGTACATCCAATTTATGCAATGCTTTTAATTTACTAAGGTAGCTTTTCTGGGCCCTTACCTCAATCGCCTCTTACGACATGCCTGGTAAGTCGCAGTGTTACTATTCTTTGTTCCCTTGCTGGCCCCGCAACAAACGGCGCATCTGGTATTTCTAGAATTTTCATTCGAGCAAATGCATTGGTTAGCTCTGCACAGTTCTAAAAATAAAATGCCTTATGTAAAAATTTTTACAATGAGAGATGTAATGACAGTAATCAAATAGAGCATAGGTTCCCAAAGTGGGGTACCTCCAGGGCACTGAAGCCTTGGGGGTTAGTGGTCTTGGAAGCATTTGGGGTTTTACTAATGTAATGCAATCTCTTAATATCTATTCCGAATTTTCATAGTTAAACCATTGTATGAAACTGTATAATAATATTTGAGCATACAATTTTTACAAATGGGCTCGTCAAAATCGGCATAGCAACAACTGTGTTGAAGATGAAGCTCACATTGATTACTACTTTTTCAATAATTTGATGACGTAAACAGTAATGTATCATTAGTTGCTATTTACATAGAAAATATCAAATGGTTTGAACGCTAAAAAATATGGGGGTTTACAGATTTATGCCTTGCAAAGTGGGCACCTAAAAAAGTTTGGGAACCTATGAAATAGAGTATACTGAATGTGGATCAATGCTATTTCCAGAGGGCCTGTTTCCTCACTAAATTGTTAGACATTGATACTGCTCAGCTATTGTGACAATTACGGCCTGGCTGCGGTAGTGTGGTATTGTCCCCATCCTTCGATAATCATAATTCATTGTAACTACTAGTTACATTAGTACTATAGTTTGTTCCAAAATTTGTGAGCATCTTTACCGACTGATATAAAATCATCCACTTGACAGAAATTATTGATTTTTACATTTGTCTATAGATAACAGTGGCGACCTTCGTAAAGTATTTTTTGCCCACCCAGATTGGATGTTGATTTGGTATACATGTAGAAGTTTAACAGTACAATAGTGAAGTATTTCTAAAATTACGCATTTGCGGGCTACACATGCAATTCAGCGCAAGTGAAAGTCTGGAATCCCATGGAATTAATCATTTCACATTGTATCCGAACGATTGTCATTTATTTTCATTGATAGAAGTGGAAGGTGTCACTTGTTCACTATGTCACATTGCTTGTTATAATATGTAATAGGGATACGCCTTTGCAATTATTTGCTACCATTTTGTGTATTACTGTAAATTCTAAACTTTGATTATCATTTTGTTGTGCTTATGCAAAAATTCTATAACAAAAAACGCTTTCTGCATCAACCAAGCTTCATGCCAATTAGTTAAACATGAATGCGTAAGGTCGTGAGATATATAAGACTGCCTGCAAAAATTACTGTTATGCATCAGGTAGATTTCGTACAAATTAAACCATGGTTTGTTCTCGAATTTTGGAACGAACTATAGTGTCGCATATTTCCTAATACATATCTTGAATTAATTGTTCATCAATATCTGATTCATCCTCGATCTCATCAAAAAATTCTGTATCATCTGAATCATACTTAGCTTCATCTTTCAACATATTTTGCATAAAATTGAAAACCTTACTAAAGAGTTCTTCCCTGAAACTAAACCAAATGTGTCAGAAAATCACTGTCAAAACCATAGTCAGCAGCAATTATTGCTAGTGACATATGGACTAAATTTAGTGTGTCTTTTTACGAGGAAAGGTATAGAAAAATTCTTTTAAAAAGGTATATCCACAGTTTTTTTAACCATGTGCTTTATTCATTGTTCATATTTGGGGTATTCTTTGTGGCTAAGTCGTTAAGTCCTTGCCTTGCGTTCCGTAGGTCATGGGTTCCAGACCATGCCGTTTTGTTCACAAGTGCATTTTTTCTGGAGACCCCTAGGATTGTTGCTGAAACTACAGAGTTTGTGCTTTGTGCAATACTCTCAGCAGATGGCGGGACATTTCTGCGGAGAGGAACCTAGTCTTTTTGGGTAAAACCCGGGTCAATCCTTCAGCTTTAGACCTGATAGTATAAAGTAGGAATGACAATGCTTTTTATTATATCTTATTGAGTTGCAGAGACTCAAATGGTTTGGCCACTTGGTCAGAATGAACCCGAATACACCAGTTGCAAGAGCATACAACCTGAAAATGGAATCATCAAGAGGAAAGGGCAGACCAAGAAAAGATGGGTTGATGGAGTTACAGACATCTTAACTCTTTCCACGCCCATTTATTTCCTCAATTTTTAAGCAGCTAATTCAAGGAAGTAAAAAAATAAAACAATTTTTAATTACGATCCCAACTACTCGTCAATAAATAAACATATATATATTATTATATACTAAATTTAAGAAAACTGGACAACTCAATAGAATAACAAGGTTAAAAAGTAGTATAAGTAAAACAGTAGAAGTAAAACTAGAAAGACTTCTTATAAGGAAGCAACTCTATGGCGCAGTGTGCGGCTTAAAGCGTGCAACGGACTTCCGCCGTGGCGCAGTGTGCGGCTTAAAGCGTGGAAAGAGTTAAAACTCCACAATACCACACCATATCAAGCGACCGAGCGTGCATTATCTCAGAAACCGATCATCAGTTAAACCTGCTATGCCTAGCGGCTAAAAAGCAGAGAAGGACAAAAGAAAGAAAGATTGAGTTGAATATCATCTTCTTGTCTTCCACCATTTACTTCTTATAGAAGTGTTGAAGGAGGGAATGTAATGATCGTGTTTGTCATTGTTCTTAGGCACTTTGTAAGCTTTTATTCATTTTTCTCAGCATCTTCTTGATGCTATCACTCCATCTTTTGCATGGTCTTCCTCTTGATCTGTACTCATTATACTTTTTCATTGTGGCTCTCTGTGGTAGTTGATACCAGGACATTCTTGTCAGGTGTCCATACCATTTAATCTGTTGTTCTTTTATGAATTGCATGACTGGTTTAACATCCAGTCCTCTTATGATTTATTAATTTATAATTTTGTCTCTTATTGTCACTCCTGCAGCTCTTCTAATGCACCTTATCTCTGTCTTTTTTATTTCTCATTATCTGCTGTTATTGGCCATGTTTGACACTGGTATAATAGTGTTGGCCAGAAAATCGTTCTTATGAGATTTGCTTTAGTTGTTAGCGGTATCTCTTTATATGACAATGGTGGTGTTAACTGTCCCAGTACCTAGTTAGCTCTTGTGCAACGATTGCTGATTTCGCTATCGATACTTCCATCTGCTGTTTAATATCTGCCCAGCTTTAAATGGCCTGCAAAGTGAAGACTTGGCCAGATGATGTAAATGGAACTGAAGATAAAGCTTTGTGAATGCCACATGAACCTTGACAAGATTAGACTTTGTCCTCGAGACAAACTAGAATATCAACTTCATCTGCTATGTTTGGAGTCTTTGAGATTCATTGCTGCAGATATCCCACGTCTCAATATATCTCTGTTCTTAACCTTCTCTTCCTAACTGTTGACTTCTACAGGGTGTTCCAAGATAAATGTAGCCCCATAGACAAATCAAAAGTTGCCAGTTACGCATTGCGTTTGTCTATTTACTATTTAAACTGGTTCTGACTAGCTCATCCTTTTGTCACATTTGCTCATTGCCCCTTCCCACACCATAATTACATACCATCACAAAAAGACTCACTTAGTTGACCTATAATAATAATAATAATTCCTCTCGTACCGTATAGTTACATATGGCCTGCAAGTAATTTCTCCATACCGCTCTATCCTGGGCAACTCGCTCAATCTCCTCCATGGAATTGAGACCGATATTTCCTGCCTCTCTCAGCAAAGTTCGCTCAGGGTCTCCTTAGGTCGACCTCTCTTTCTTGAACCCTTTGCATCCCACTTCAATGCCTGCTTTGATATTCGTTGATCATTTCTCCTCAAGGTGTGTCCAACATATCTCCATCTTCTCTTTCTTATAACAGTTGTCACTAGTGGTTGACCAGACATGTCTCTGATTTCATCACTTCTCCTGAATTCGTTCCATTTTATATTCATTATTTTTCGCAGATATCTATTTTCAAATGCATACCTATATTAAAAGTTGACCTATGTTAAGTCATGATTGAACCTTTTCATAAAAATATGCCAGATTCGCTCCCGTGCCGAGGCTACTTTTATCTTGAACACCTTGGTAGTATTTCTAGGTCTCCTTCAATGTTATCTCTCCTTCATTTTCTTTGCCTGCCTTGTGGTTTCTTTTCCTTTATATTTTTTTTATATATAATTTTAAGCTCTTTGATCTCTCCCATTTTTTCAATCTGCCCTACCCATTGTATTCTATTAACCTTCATGGTGGTGGTAATTAATTGTGATTGCAACAAATTCTAAATATAATTATTGTTTCTGATTTTTCATTCCCCACTATTTTCATCCTTTTTGGGCACAAAGATTTGTCTTAGGATTGTGTTTAAAAATATGTAATACTTATGTATGGCAGCGAATCATGGACAATGAACAAGCAATCAATAAGATCATTGGATGCCACATAGATGTGATTTTACAGAAGAATGCTGAGAATTCCATGGACAGCAAAGAAAACAAATGATGAAGTTTTAAAACAGGCCTGCACACAAAGAAACCTTATCAAAAGAATAAGAATCAGACAATCAAGGTTCTTCAAGCATATAATGCGAAGAGGTTTGGAACATTTGGTGACAACAGGTAAAATACAGGGAAGGAGAGATTGTGGAAGACAGAGGGAGAAAATGTTGGATGGTCTGACATTGTGGTTCGACAAAATATCATCATCAGAATTAACTGCACCAAGGAGATAGATAGAGAGTGTCAGCAACATACCACAGAAAGCTCCTCACATGTGAAATGAAATGCTTGAGGAAGGCGGACCATAAGCAAATATAGACTACGAAACGAGGACATCAAAAGCAGAGTGGGCATAACTTCTTGCACCGATTGCATTGAAAGACAACATATGCAGTGCTTCGGAAATTTAATGAGAATGTAATACAACCAACCCCCAATAACAGTATACAATAACAAGAGATCAGGTACAAGAGCGAAGGGAAGACCAAGAAAAAGAAGAATAGACAATATCAAGACCACACTAAATAAATACAGATAAAACAACAAGGGTCACTCATCTGACCCTGGAACACAAATTAAAGCTCCCACCCCTACGCTTAACAACAAGAGTGGACAACCAATTCCATCATCCAACAATGGGGATAGACAATAGGAGAGAGTTGTGGAGAGACATGATCACCTACGTTGACAGACATGGCACTTCATTGAATAATATTTCATCTTGTTTTTTTTATGCTCAAGGTTTCAGATCTATGTAGAACAATTGGTTTTGATTACAATTTTGTATATTGTGTTCTTGTTGTTACATGAATGTTCATATCTTGCAAAATATTCATGAATGTATATTTAACCATTCTTATTGCCCCCATCGTGTGTCCTGTTGTATAACAATAAACATTATCAAAAGCCTCTATGATGGTTCACAGTTTGCAGTCCAAACTGATGATGGTCACAGCGACTGGTTCATGGTTAAAACCAAAGTAAAGCAAGGCTGTATTCTATCTCCACTTCATCTTTTTTTCTTCCAATGCTCCATATCAACTACTTGTTAAACCACTCTTTGTGACTTATATGTGATCTGAACCTAAGAGCGATTGTGCCTATCTTACTTTGGACAAGGCCTGTCATAAGAGACGTCTGAGGTAGGCGCTTTAGGAAAGCTACCCTAGTAAATAAAAAGCATTGCAGAAAACAGATGTGCTGGCCTACTTGTAGGTGCACTACTTGCACAACGTACAATCTCTCTTAACAAGTGGTCGATATGGAGCGTTCGAAGAAGAAGATCGATCAAATGGGCTGTACATAATATTTGAAATATACCTATTTGGTTTTGATGTTGTTGTGAAGGGACAATAATTTTGTTTTCATTGAAAATCAAATCTTTGTTTTTATATTAATAATTGTATTTCTGGTGTTTGGATGTTGATAATATTTTGTAATGTTTCGATATTTCTGGGGGCTTTGTCTTCTGCACCTTTCAACTCCCAATGAAGCACAGGTCTTCAACAAACTTCTTCCAGCCCTTCCTCTCTGTTGGCACCCCTTAAACCACTCTGTGTGATTTATATGTGATCTGTGCCTAAGAGCGATTGTACGTTCTGTCAGTTATGCCCCAATAAGTAGGCCAGCACATCTGATTTCTGCAACACTTTTTATTTACTAGTGTAGCTTCCCTAGGCCCTTACCTCAGTAGCCTCTTACGACATGCCTTTTAGGTCGCAGTGTTACTATTCTTTGCCCCCCTTTCCAGCCCCGGCAAGCACATGGGCATCAGTGAGGACTAAAGGCACCTTGCTCTGTTTATTCTGTGACAAAACTCTTTTGAGATATTAATTGCTTTAGTATGACAACTGCTTTCTTGAGGAATAACAAAATATCAGTCTAAAGACGAAGGATTGACTTCATAGCAACAAGTTTTTACCCCATATGACTAGGTCCCTCTCTGCAGAAATGACATGCCATCTGCCGAGAGTATTGCATAAAGAACTAACTCTGTATGTAGCTCCAGCAACAATACTTAGGTTCTCTGGAAAAAATGCACTTGTGAACAGAACAGCGTTGTCTGGATTTGAACTCACAACCTTCAGAACGCAAGGCAGGGACATAACCACTTGTCCACAGAGACCCTATGACCAGTAACTACAGATGAAATACATGAAAACCTTTAAATGAAAATATCAACTTTCTTCTCTATACAGTTGATCTTTAGATGTTCTGTTATTAAATCAACAGCATGGCACATTGGGCATTCCCATGCATGCTCTGTCCTCCGCTGCAACAGCCATCCTTGCACTGTAAATCCTTGTTCACTTGCACACCATACCCATGATATCATCTCTCTCTACCTCGAAGACGACACTGTCTGGCATGTCCAAATTCTTCTTACCTTAACTCCTAATTTTCGCACTAGTTCCAGTGTCTGAGACTTGCCCATATCACACAAATGAGAGCTTACAGCATTGATGACACCAGCGCTTTTCATACTTCTGTCCGCTTGGGTCAGGGCATTGTTTGCAAGAAAGTCAGCACGTACATGCAGTACAGTTGTGTACAGCCAAGTCAGGGTCTTGAGATGTGGCCTCCTAATGCTGCCCACCCATTCCGTGTGCAGACTTCCAGATTCAATCCTTTGAAGCATATTCATCGTGTCTGATATGATAATGTATGGGTGGCCTGTTGCTCACCCACCCATAAGAGAGCCCTGGAGGCAGTGGTGATCTCCATAGTCAAGCTAGATGTGGTTGTCTTGAAATTGCTGCAGTTCTCATGCAGAGTGCTACCGTTTCATTGTGCAGAATAAGCCACGATGATCTGGTTCCACGTATAGATGTAAATATAAAACTATTGAGCTCTGTAAAACTCACAAATTTTTGACCACTTTTAATTATTTTATTTCTTTTCTCTAATCCTGTTTTGCCTCACAGCGTCAAGATTTCTAGAACAGGCTTTTGTGTCAGCTTTATAAATAATGTCTTTTCTCATCTCTGTTATCTCTGAAGTCCACCTTTTGCATTGCCGGCATTTTGCTTTGTATCCGCTGTATCGGAGAAGCATTGCTCTTTGATATGCGTACTGTCTGTTGGTAATCTGCTTATGTGGCCAAACCATTTAATTTGTTGTTTCTTGATGAAGTTCAGTACTGATGTTGTACTCACTTTTTCCTGATGTCTTCATTTCTGAACCAATCTCTCTTGTTAGCCCCAACATTCTGCATAGACACTTCATCTCTGTCATGACTAGATTTCTTCTATCATTTGATGTCAGCATTCAAGTTTGGCACTGATAGCATAATGTTTGAATTTTGTTTGACCAAATGGGATGCACATAATATTTGAAAATATATATTTGGTTTTGATGTTGGTGAGAAAGGGACAATAATTTTGTTTTTATTGAGAATCAAATCTAACTTTGTTTATTAAATGGAAAATTTTATTTCTGGTGTTTTTGTTGATCATATCTTGCAGTGTTTGTACATATCCTCTTTCTCTGTCTTATGTTGGGTCATATCTTGGTTATTGGTTACTGAACTGAGGTTACAGCATTCCGGGCAGACCCATAGGTGCTTAGTCTCTTCTAATTGCCCGCCTGCCAAGCGTGTTCATAGCGCATTGGGTGACAAGCCCCCTGTGAGTGTGGTTCAATTCCATGGGCTGGCAGAAAAGCCACAGGTTCTCCAGATTTACAGTGTTCATTTCACCGAACCAAAGGGTTACAATGTCCATGGCAGCGAGCCGAAGAGCTGAGAGCTTAAGTGCTTCTAGATCGGGAAAAAAAAAAGTCTCTTCTAATAGATGCAGAAGGGTATGCATAGTGATTATTTCTGTGGCTTGCTGGTTAAACACACTTCTCTTTTTGTCGTTCAAGTTTCCAGCTCTACTTGTCATCATCATCATCAGGTTTCATTCCACATGGTGTTGGCGATCATGGATCTCCACAAATCTCTGTCACTGGTGTTTACTATCATCTCAGATGTTGACACTCTTCCATGCCATGAAGTCAGGCTGTCCAAAATTTTCTCTATCTGTCTTCCTCTGTCTCTTCTCCCCTCAATTTTATCGTTTGTTGCAATGTGTTCTAAATCTCCCTTTCTCGTCACATGCCCGAAAAATAATGATTGCCTCTTTCGTATATTGATGATAAGCTTTCTTTGTATCGTGACTTTAATCAACACCTCCACATTCATCATTTTAGCAGTCCATGGAGTTCTTTTCTTGTACAAGTGCAATTCCAAACTACTTAAATTGTTGGATTGATTTAGCGCCAATTTTAGTGTCCTTATCCAACAGTAGGTCGCCAAGAGACAGAAAAACATCTTCCGTATGCATCTACGGTGATAGTTATTTTTGTTTTTTGACAGGATTCTGCTATGTCATCTATCCATTTTTTTTGTGATCTTCTTCTCGCCTTCTTTCCTGATGCTCTGTTGTAGAAGACTGTATACAGTAGAGTTCAGTTGCAGTCTCATTAAGTGGCCGAATCACTTCATTCTTTGTTTCTCAATGTAATTCAATCAAGATTCTTTATCTTAGAGGAGATCAGAACACTAATGGCATAATTGTTTTGATGTGCAGTAATGACGATCCGATGACTAAACTAAAACTTAACTAAACCTCAAGGTATGAAAAGGGTTCCATTTTTTACATGACTAGAACCCACAGGTAAGGAGATGAGTTGAGAGGTCAAATAATATATGACCAAGAAGAGGCAAGAACCTCATATGCAAAAATGAAAAAGCACAGTCAGGAATAGAATTTGGTGGAGATCGGTAGCCTTTCTTCTTTTTTATTTTCTCTAATCCTGGTTTGTCTCACAGTGTCAGGATAAGAAGAGATTTCTAGAACAGGCTTTTGTGTATGCTTTATAAACAGTGTTTTTTACTGCCTCTGTTATTTCTGAGGTCCACTTTTTGTGTGGTCTTTTGCTTTGTATCCACAGTATCGGAATAACATTGCTCTTTGAGGTCTATTGGTAATCTGCTTATGTGGTCAAATCATTTAATTTGTTGTTTCTTGATGAAGTTCAGCATTTAATTTGTTGTTTCTTGATGAAGTTCATCATTTAATTTGTTGTTTCTTGATGAAGTTCATCATTTAATTTGTTGTTTCTTGATGAAGTTCAGCATTTAATTTGTTGTTTCTTGATGAAGTTCATCATTTAATTTGTTGTTTCTTGATGAAGTTCAGCACTTATGTTGTACCCACTTTTTCCTGATGTCTTCATTTCTAAACCGGTCTCTTCAAGATACTTCCATCATTCTATGTAGACACTTTATCTCTGTCAAGCCTAGTTTTCTACTATCTTTAAATGTCAGCATCCAGGTTTGGCACTGATAGGATGATATTAGGAGATAGCTTGTATCGTACAATGTTGTTTTAGTGTTCATGGTGATATGTTACAGCCTTATTCTCCACTGGGAGTATCACTTATTATTTTTTATTTTCTTTTGTCCTTCTCTGCTTTTTTGCTGTTAGACATAGCATGTTTAACTGATGATCGGTTTCCGAGATAATGTACGCTTTGTCGCTTGATATGCTGTGTGGTATTGTGGAGTTTTAAGATGTCTGTAACTCCATCAATCCATCTTTTTCTTGGTCCATCCCTTCCTCTTGTTGATTCCATTTTCAGTTTGTACGCTCTTGCAACTGGTGTATTCGTGTTCATTCTCACCAAGTGGCCAAACCATCTGAGTCTCTGGTTTTTAATGAATCTAATAGCAGGTGTTATTCCGATTGTTCTTCTAATTTCCTCATTTCTTATATGGTATCTTCTTATTTTATTTACCGATTTCCTCAAGCATCTCATTTCACTTATCTGTGTTTCAGAATAATAAAAAACATTATTCAAGATTAAAGCCAATATCATATATTTCTATTTGCAGATCATAAGCTAACACTACTGTTTTATTGCAAAGTTTGTTTTTTGTTTCCAGCAAGAGCCAAAACTAAAATATTACATATTTATCATATTACAAGTGGTTAAGATTCTGAATTTGGCTTCAGAAATACAATCAGGCATGTTGGTTGTGGTACGTTTTGTTGGCAGACGTCACTTAGATCATCTGTTTCTTTACTTGACAGTGCTAGTTGGCCAGCTGTGAGATATAAAGTGTACTTGACAGTGCTAGTTGGCCAGCTATGAGATATAAAGTGTATTAATGTACTTGACAGTGCTAGTTGGCCAGCTATGAGATATAAAGTGTATTAATGTACTTGACAGTGCTAGTTGGCCAGCTATGAGATATAAAGTGTATTAATGTACTTGACAGTGCTAGTTGGCCAGCTGTGAGATATAAAGTGTATTAATGTACTTGACAGTGCTAGTTGGCCAGCTGTGAGATATAAAGTGTACTTGACAGTGCTAGTTGGCCAGCTATGAGATATAAAGTGTATTAATGTACTTGACAGTGCTAGTTGGCCAGCTGTGAGATATAAAGTGTGCTTGACAGTGCTAGTTGGCCAGCTGTGAGATATAAAGTGTACTTGACAGTGCTAGTTGGCCAGCTGTGAGATATAAAGTGTACTTGACAGTGCTAGTTGGCCAGCTGTGAGATATAAAGTGTATTAATGTACTTGACAGTGCTAGTTGGCCAGCTATGAGATATAAAGTGGGCTTGACAGTGCTAGTTGGCCAGCTGTGAGATATAAAGTGTATTAATGTACTTAACAATGCTAGTTGGCCAACTATGAGATATAAAGTGTACTTGACAGTGCTAGTTGGCCAGCTATGAGATATAAAGTGGGCTTGACAGTGCTAGTTGGCCAGCTGTGAGATATAAAGTGTATTAATGTACTTAACAGTGCTAGTTGGCCAGCTGTGAGATATAAAGTGTGCTTGACAGTGCTAGTTGGCCAGCTGTGAGATATAAAGTGTATTAATGTGCTTAACGGTGATTAGTTGTGTATTTGTAGCAGTAGTAGCAGCAGCGGCATTAATAGTAACTGCAGTAGTATTAGTAGTAGCAGCAGCAGCTGGAATAGTAGCTGTAGTAGTAGCAGCAGCAGCTGGAATAGTAGCTGTAGTAGTAGTAGTAGCAGCAGTTGGAATAGTAGCTGTAGTAGTAGTAGTAGTAGCAGCAGCTGGAATAGTAGCTGTAGTAGTAGCAACACACAGCAATAGTTGTAGTAGTGATAGCAGTAGCAGGAATAGTAACTATAGTATTAGTAGTAGCAGCATTAACAGTAGCAGCAGCATTAACAGTAGCAGCAGTAGTAGTAAAGGAACCCTTTCATACCTTGTGGTATATAGGTCAATACATTGTTAGGCCTGTATTTTTCATTGACCGTCGGCACACGATGGGTGATGTGGTCAGCATCACGCCGGCCGCCTTTACTTTCCCAGAGCATGTCTGGTACCCAGTTGAGGCTGGGTCGACCTGAGAGCCGTCGTGGTCGGGTAAAATTCCACGCACATTGCGGGAGCTGAACCCAGACCACCAGCCTTGCGAAGCGAGTTCACTAACAACTACGCTACAGCGGCTCCCTAGCAGTAGTAGTAGCAGCAGCAATAGTTGTAGGAGTGGTATTAGAATAGAGTTAAATGAAACCGTTATGAAAGAAGGTATCCCGGCAAAGAGGAGAAGAGAAAGATTGCAGAGAAGATATGACATGATTTGAACATGACAGCTGCAGAAGCTATGAGAGAGAGAAGATATGACTGATGATTTGAGCATGCCAGCTGCAGAAGCTATGAGAGAGAGAAGATATGACTGATGATTTGAACATGACAGCTGCAGAAGCTATGAGAGAGAGAAGATATGACTGATGATTTGAACATGACAGCTGCAGAAGCTATGAGAGAGAGAAGATATGACTGATGATTTGAACATGACAGCTGCAGAAGCTATGAGAGAGAGAAGATATGACTGATGATTTGAGCATGCCAGCTGCAGAAGATATGAGAGAGAGAAGATATGACTGATGATTTGAGCATGCCAGCTGCAGAAGCTATGAGAGAGAGAAGATATGACTGATGATTTGAACATGACAGCTGCAGAAGCTATGAGAGAGAGAAGATATGACTGATGATTTGAACATGACAGCTGCAGAAGCTATGAGAGAGAGAAGATATGACTGATGATTTGAACATGACAGCTGCAGAAGCTATGAGAGAGAGAAGATATGACTGATGATTTGAACATGACAGCTGCAGAAGCTATGAGAGAGAGAAGATATGACTGATGATTTGAACATGACAGCTGCAGAAGCTATGAGAGAGAGAAGATATGACTGATGATTTGAGCATGCCAGCTGCAGAAGCTATGAGAGAGAGAAGATATGACTGATGATTTGAGCATGCCAGCTGCAGAAGCTATGAGAGAGAGAAGATATGACTGATGATTTGAGCATGACAACTGCAGAAGCTATGAGAGAGAGAAGATATGACTGATGATTTGAGCATGACAGCTGCAGAAGCTATGAGAGAGAGAAGATATGACTGATGATTTGAACATGCCAGCTGCAGAAGCTATGAGAGAGAGAAGATATGACTGATGATTTGAGCATGACAGCTGCAGAAGCTATGAGAGAGAGAAGATATGACTGATGATTTGAGCATGCCAGCTGCAGAAGCTATGAGAGAAGATATGACTGATGATTTGAACATGCCAGCTGCAGAAGCTATGAGAGAGAGAAGATATGACTGATGATTTGAACATGCCAGCTGCAGAAGCTATGAGAGAGAGAAGATATGACTGATGATTTGAGCATGACAGCTGCAGAAGCTATGAGAGAGAGAAGATATGACTGATGATTTGAGCATGCCAGCTGCAGAAGCTATGAGAGAAGATATGACTGATGATTTGAACATGCCAGCTGCAGAAGCTATGAGAGAGAGAAGATATGACTGATGATTTGAACATGCCAGCTGCAGAAGCTATGAGAGAGAGAAAGACATTCAGAAGGACTGTTAGGGTAACAAAGTTCTGCTCAGAACATGCTATTTGATGATGATAAGTAGTAGTAGTAGTAGTAGTAGTAGTGGTAATGGTAGTAGTAGTGGTAATGGTAGTAGTAGTGGTAATGGTAATAGTCTTCTTCTTCTTCTTTGCGTTCATTCTTTACGACCAATTTGAATCACTCTTTGTGATATGTTTGATCTTTGCCAAGAACGTGTATACGTTGCACATTGGTTTGGTAGGCCCCTAAACGCATAGACTTCTACACGTTTAGGACACATGCATCCGATTTCAGCCAACCCATCTTAGCCGCCTCTTACGACATGCATGACAGGTAACAGTGGTTCTATTCTTTACACCCCAAATTTGGGCCCCGGTAACCACTCGGGCGTGTAGTTATAGTGGTAATGGTGGTAGTAGTGGTAATGGTGGTAGTGTAGTAGTAGCAGTAGTGATAATGGTAGTAGTGTTAGCAGTAATTGTGCAGACACAGGTGGGAGGGAAAGATCAATAGATGGACAAACTACATTCTAGCAGAGCGCACTATCAAGACAAAATAAGGACATAGTGAAGGTGCATTGTCGTCAATCTTCGATGGGGAGATATACCTGATGATAATGGTGATGATTATGTGGATCAAACGAAAAACAATTCAAGTCGATGCTCAGTGTTTCCTGGCAAATCCATAGAAATTGTTTGCCTCGATGGATCAGGACAAATCAAATAAAAATGTGCATCATCAAGTTTTGAATTAAATAGATTCTCAGCTGATATAATCAAAATCAAATAATAGGGAAAATGGCACCAGTTTTGAAATTCAAGCATGCCACCATGAAAATTTGGTGCCTAAGCGCCAAGGGCATAACAGGCTAAAGAGAGAGGAGAGAGAGAGACCATGAACACTACAAGGTCAGCACAATCTTTCTCCCCACATTATGCTATCAGTGCCAAACCTGAACGCTGACATCAAACTATAGAAGAAAACTAGTCACAACAGAGATGAAGTGTCTACGCAGAATGCTGGGAGTAACAAAACGAGAACGGTTTAGAAACGAAGACATCAGGCTAAAAGTGGATACTAAATCAGTACTGAACTTCATCAAGAAACAACGAATTAAATGGTTCGGCCACATAAGCAGATTACCAACAGACAGTGCGACTCAAAGAGTATTGTTACTCCGATACATTGAATACAAAGCAAAGAGCTGTCCACGCAAAAAGACAGAGATAACAGAGGCAGTTAAAACATTGCTTATGAAGAGCGCACAAAAGTATATTCTAGAAATCTCTTCTTATAGAAAACGCTGTGAGACAAAACAGGATTATAGAAAACGCTGTGAGACAAAACAGGATTATAGAAAACGCTGTGAGACAAAACAGGATTATAGAAAACGCTGTGAGACAAAACAGGATTATAGAAAACGCTGTGAGACAAAACAGGATTATAGAAAACGTTAGAGACAAAACAGCATTATAGAAAACGCTGTGAGACAAAACAGCATTATAGAAAACGCTGTGAGACAAAACAGGATTATAGAAAACGCTGTGAGACAAAACAGCATTATAGAAAACGCTGTGAGATCAAACAGGATTATAGAAAACGCTGTGAGATAAAACAGGATTATAGAAAACGTTTTGAGATCAAACAGGATTATAGAAAACGCTGTGAAATCAAACAGCATTATAGAGAACGCTGTGAGATCAAACAGGATTATAGAAAACGCTGTGAGACAACACAGGATTATAGAAAAGAAAGAAGATAATTCAGTTTGGAATTGATAGTTATCCAGTTTTTTAATAAAATTGAATTCATTGAAGAATTGCATTTTTAAACAAAAACATACTCTTTGTCTCTATTTGTGTTTTGTTAATAATCCTCTTCTTCTTCGAACGCTCCATATCGACAACTTATTAACCACTCTTTGTGATTTGTATGTGATCCGAGCCTAGGAGTGAATGTACATTGTGCCAGCTATGCGCCTACAAGTAGGTCAGCACATCCGATTTCAGAGACTCGTTTTACTAGGGTAGCTTCCTAGGCCCTTACCTCAGTTGCCTCTTACGACATGCCTTGTAGGTCACAGTGGTACTATTCTTTGCTCCCCTTGTGAGCATGACAATACACGGGCGTGTTAGTAATCTTGAACAGAGAGACAAGTAAAATCTCTAAATTAAACAAGAAAATATGTTGATACTTACAGCAATAACTTCTAATATTTCAATTGTTCCATTGCCTGAAACGAGAAGTGATGAAACGATTAGTATTGCAGTTAATGATGTAATGTAGATATTGGTTTAATGTAGGTAATAGTGTAATGTATGTAACAGTGTAATGTAGGTAATGATGTTATGTGGATAATGATGCAATGCAGGTAATTATGTAATGTGAGTAATGATGTATCTAGTGGAGGAATGTAGGCAATTGTGTAATGATGTAGCTAGATGTGTAATTGAGCTAAGCATGTACTATATCACATGATTCAACTAAAGTTAATTATATAAAGTAGCTACTTATGTAATGTAAGATCATTAACTACAGATGTTATGTCAACTAACGCCACCTACCGTTCACGTCAAGGGAAGCAAACTTTGCATCAACTTCAGTTATGGTAATGACGTTATTCTTGTCAGAATCAAAGTTTGTGAATACGTCATCAGCATCTTTCATAGAACCATATCTACTGCTTGTCCATTGATGTTCAAAGTCTGCCTTCTTCACTGAACCATCAGCTGGGGAAGGACGGTGGAGAAAGAACAACATGTTAACTCTTTCAGTCCGTAAATTTGTTTACTTTCAGACACATTCTTCTTCTTCGACGATCTCTTGACATGTGCTTAGTTTACTGCGGATCACAAATTGAGCAGTCAGCTTCACGTCTGTCAGGTTTTCTCAAATCTTAGTTTTTAGGTCAACTGTTGAATACTGAATTAGCCAGATACTGGTTTTGCGTCATCTTAAAAATGAGTGCAAACCAGTGTATCGGCTTACAACGATAATTTACATATCAGAAACAATGCCCCGACTCAAGCTGGTAGAACTATGAACAGAATCAATGTCATCAATGCGTTACTCACTTATTTATGTGATGTATGCAATTATCATACACTAGATCGGTTACGATTATTAAGAGTTAAGTTTGGACATGCTGGAGAGCAAGGCAACGAACATGTTGACTTTCTTGCAAAAAAAATGCCCCGACTCAAGCTGGCAGAAGTATGGACAGAGCCGATGTCATAAATGCGGTGCTCGCTTATCTATGTGATATGGGAGATTCTCAGACGCTGCACCAATTGCCAGAATTAGGAGTTAAGTTTCACATAATAGTGCACAGAAGTCTGTTATTTACCTGCAGATGTTGCCCCACATTTACCCACACAAGTTTGTTACTTACCAGCAGATGTTGCCCCACATTTACCCACACAAGTTTGTTACTTACCAGCAGATGTTGCCCCACATTTATCCACACAAGTTTGTTACTTACCAGCAGATATTGCCCCACATTTACCCACACAAGTTTGTTACTTACCAGCAGATGTTGCCCCACATTTACCCACACAAGTTTGTTACTTACCAGCAGATGTTGCCCCACATTTACCCACACAAGTTTGTTACTTACCAGCAGATGTTGCCCCACATTTACCCACACAAGTTTGTTACTTACCAGCAGATGTTGCCCCACATTTACCCACACAAGTTTGTTACTTACCAGCAGATGTTGCCCCACATTTACCCACACAAGTTTGTTACTTACCAGCAGATGTTGCCCCACATTTACCCACACAAGTTTGTTACTTACCAGCAGATGTTGCCCCACATTTAACCACACAAGTTTGTTACTTACCAGCAGATGTTGCCCCACATTTACCCACACAAGTTTGTTTACCAGCAGATGTTGCCACATTTACCAAGTTGTTATTACCAGCAGATGTTGCCCCACATTTACCCACACAAGTTTGTTACTTACCAGCAGATGTTGCCCCACATTTATCCACACAAGTTTGTTACTTACCAGCAGATGTTGCCCCACATTTATCCACACAAGTTTGTTACTTACCAGCAGATGTTGCCCCATATTTATCCACACAAGTTTGTTACTTACCAGCAGATATTGCCCCACATTCACTCACACAAGTTTGTTACTTACCAGCAGATATTGCCCCACATTTACTCACACAAGTTTGTTACTTACCAGCAGATATTGTCCCACATTCACTCACACAAGTTTGTTACTTACCAGCAGATATTGCCCCACATTCACTCACACAAGTTTGTTACTTACCAGCAGATATTGCCCCACATTCACTCACACAAGTTTGTTACTTACCAGCAGATGTTGCATCCACATTCACTCACACAAGTTTGTTACTTACCAGCAGATGTTGCATCCACATTCACTCACACAAGTTTGTTACTTACCAGCAGATATTGCATCCACATTTACCCACACAAATTTGTTACTTACCAGCAGATATTGCCCCACATTTACTCACACAAGTTTGTTACTTACCAGCAGATATTGCCCCACATTCACTCACACAAGTTTGTTACTTACCAGCAGATATTGCCCCACATTCACTCACACAAGTTTGTTACTTACCAGCAGATATTGCCCCACATTCACTCACACAAGTTTGTTACTTACCAGCAGATATTGCCCCACATTCACTCACACAAGTTTGTTACTTACCAGCAGATATTGCCCCACATTCACTCACACAAGTTTGTTACTTACCAGCAGATATTGCCCCACATTCACTCACACAAGTTTGTTACTTACCAGCAGATGTTGCATCCACATTCACTCACACAAGTTTGTTACTTACCAGCAGGTGTTGCCCCACATTCACTCACACAAGTTTGTTACTTACCAGCAGATGTTGCATCCACATTCACTCACACAAGTTTGTTACTTACCAGCAGATGTTGCCCCACATTCACTCACACAAGTTTGTTACTTACCAGCAGATATTGCATCCACATTCACTTACACAAGTTTGTTACTTACCAGCAGATGTTGTATTGATTGATTTCTTTGATATGATCATCATCATTGCACTTTAGTGAGTAACTATGTGTGTCCTGATCTCTTTCTTACACACGAAGATCTCAGCGGCAGTGCACGAACTCCGTAGCACATGCAAGGGTCTCGGTGTAATTTAGAAAATAGTGATAATATTTTGTAGGGATTTGATTATTTCATCTTTCTAATTAATTTTGCCCAGGCAGCGGTTTTCCAGCCAGCTCTTCTCGATTTTGAACTGCCAATGGTTCTTTCACGTACATAACTTGAACACATAGTTCTATCGTCCATCTCCGATAGGACTAGGAACTCCATCCCACCTATACTGAGAGCAGGGCCTTCTTGAAAAATATCCCAATGGCTCCACGAGGCAGCGAACCGAGTACCTTTGAAGCGAGAGTCGATCATCTAACTTCTACACGACAGAGACCACGATCCACATATTAATACACCCAAGTTTGTTACTTACCAGCAGATGTTAGAGATTTGAATAGCTGAGAAAATTCTTGATGGGAGAGATGCTGGTCGTTGTTGTTAGATTTGTCAACTCTTTCAAATAGAACAACAAATGGAACTTCATGATACACCTGAGGAGCATCAAACAAGATCACGAAGCATGAAACATCATTATGAAGTATCAACCCCCATCATGGAGCATCAAACATCATTATGAAGCATCAACCACCATCATGGAGCATCAAACATCATTATGAAGTATCAACCACCATCATGGAGCATCAAACATCATTATGAAGCATCAACCACCATCATGGAGCATCAAACATCATTATGAAGTATCAACCACCATCATGGAGCATCAAACATCATTATGAAGTATCAACCACCATCATGGAGCATCAAACATCATTATGAAGTATCAACCACCATCATGGAGCATCAAACATTATTATGAAGTATCAAACAAGATCACAAAGCATGAAACATCATTATGAAGTATCAACCACCATCATGGAGCATCAAACATCATTATGAAGTATCAACCACCATCATGGAGCATCAAACATCATTATGAAGTATCAACCACCATCATGGAGCATCAAACATCATTACGAAGCATCAACCACCATCATGGAGCATCAAACATCATTATGAAGTATCAACCACCATCATGGAGAATCAAACATCATTATGAAGTATCAACCACCATCATGGAGCATCAAACATCATTATGAAGTATCAACCACCATCATAGAGCATCAAACATCATTATGAAGTATCAACCACCATCATGGAGCATCAAACATCATTATGAAGCATCAACCACCATCATGGAGCATCAAACATCATTATGAAGCATCAACCACCATTATGGAGCATAAAACATCATTATGAAGCATCAACCACCATCATGGAGCATCAAACATCATTATGAAGCATCAACCACCATCATGGAGCATCAAACATCATTATGAAGTATCAACCACCATCATGGAGCATCAAACATCATTATGAAGTATCAACCACCATCATGGAGCATCAAACATCATTATGAAGTATCAACCACCATCATAGAGCATCAAACATTATGAAGTATCAACCACCATCATGGAGCATCAAACATCATTATGAAGTATCAACCACCATCATGGAGCATCAAACATCACTATGAAGTATCAACCACCATCATGGAGCATCAAACATCATTATGAAGTATCAACCACCATCATGGAGCATCAAACATCATTATAAAGCATCAACCACCATCATGGAGCATCAAACATCATTATGAAGTATCAACCACCATCATGGAGCATCAAACATCATTATGAAGTATAAACCACCATCATGGAGCATCAAACATCATTATGAAGTATCAACCACCATCATGGAGCATCAAACATCATTATGAAGTATCAACCACCATCATGGAGCATCAAACATCATTATGAAGTATCAACCACCATCATGGAGCATCAAACATCATTATGAAGTATCAACCACCATCATGGAGCATCAAACATCATTATGAAGCATCAACCACCATCATGGAGCATCAAACATCATTATGAAGCATCAACCACCATCATGGAGCATCAAACATCATTATGAAGCATCAACCACCATCATGGAGCATCAAACATCATTATGAAGCATCAACCACCATCATGGAGCATCAAACATCATTATGAAGTATCAACCACCATCATGGAGCATCAAACATCATTATGAAGCATCAACCACCATCATGGAGCATCAAACATCATTATGAAGTATCAAACAAGATCACAAAGCATGAAACATCATTATGAAGTATCAACCCCCATCATGGAGCATCAAACATCATTATGAAGTATCAACCACCATCATGGAGCATCAAACATCATTATGAAGCATCAACCACCATCATGGAGCATCAAACATCATTATGAAGTATCAACCACCATCATGGAGCATCAAACATCATTATGAAGCATCAACCACCATCATGGAGCATCAAACATCATTATGAAGTATCAACCACCATCATGGAGCATCAAACATCATTATGAAGTATCAACCACCATCATGGAGCATCAAACATCATTATGAAGTATCAACCACCATCATGGAGCATCAAACATCATTATGAAGTATCAACCACCATCATGGAGCATCAAACATCATTACGAAGCATCAACCACCATCATGGAGCATCAAACATCATTATGAAGTATCAACCACCATCATGGAGCATCAAACATCATTATGAAGTATCAACCACCATCATGGAGCATCAAACATCATTATGAAGTATCAACCACCATCATGGAGCATCAAACATCATTATGAAGTATCAACCACCATCATGGAGCATCAAACATCATTATGAAGTATCAACCACCATCATGGAGCATCAAACATCATTATGAAGTATCAACCACCATCATGGAGCATCAAACATCTTTATGAAGCATCAACCACCATCATGGAGCATCAAACATCATTATGAAGTATCAACCACCATCATGGAGCATCAAACATCATTATGAAGCATCAACCACCATTATGGAGCATAAAACATCATTATGAAGTATCAACCACCATCATGGAGCATCAAACATCTTTATGAAGTATCATTATTACCATTACTAGCATATATCGCCAGAGTAGTTATCGGGATCCAAATTTGAGGCGTAAAGAATGGAGCCACTGTTACCTGCCACGCATGTCGTAAGAGGCGACTAAGTAGATTTGGCTGAAATAGGATGCACGTGTCCTAAACGTGTAGAAGTCTATGCGTTTAGGGGGCCTACCAAACCAATGTGCAACGTACACATGTTCTTGGCAAAGATCAAACATATCACAAAGAGTGATTAAAATTGGTTGTAAAGAATGAACGCAAAGAAAAAGAAGCATATATCATACATTTATTCCCCACATTTCAATTTGGAATATTTTCATTGCGCTCAGGGCATGTCCATAGGTGCTCCGATCTCCATCTCAATATCTCCAACAGTGCCCAGCAACTAATCATACCAGTTCGATGTTGATTGATGAGCCTACTCATACGCCTGTTGTGCTGCTCCTTTCTGGTCAATTCAATATTTAATCAGCTTCAGTTTGGAATATCTTCATATCAATCTGGACATATTCATAGGTGCTCCGATCTCCTTTGCAATATCTCCAACAGATTTGCAATATTTCCTACGACTAACGTTACCAGTTTCATGTTGATTGGTGAGCCTACTCATATACATGTTGCTGTTCTTTTTCTGATATATAGCTAAACACGTAAACACAAAGTACTACAGTTTTACAAAATAC
Source organism: Arion vulgaris (assembly GCA_020796225.1). Lineage (NCBI taxonomy): Eukaryota > Metazoa > Mollusca > Gastropoda > Stylommatophora > Arionidae > Arion > Arion vulgaris. The sequence continues at coordinate 46,361,670 of CM036758.1, forward strand.
ATAAACAGTGACGATAAACAGCAACGTTTCGACCAAAAGGCCTTTATCAAGCAAACAACACAACAAGAATGACGAATTTCGAGGAACACTACAAATGGACGATTACATGTTGAAACATAAACCTATCTAATGAAAATCTGGGAATAAAAACGAACAACGAAATGAGTGCAACACAAAAACCGAAAGTGGAAAAGAAGAGAAACAATAAACAATATAGTGGATAAATGACACATATATGGAGCAAACACACATATAGATAACAAGGCACGAGATAAGACAGTACTAAGAAGCATAGGAATGTAATGCGTTGAGTCCAAGAGGTCGCAAAGTGCCATAGAATGAAATAAAACGGTTCTCCAGGGCGAATCGACTGCGATCATCGGAGGAACATGATCGGATGGCTGTGACCTGGACATCGTCAACTCCTGAATGGCCAGTATCGTTGAAATGAGTGGCCACAGGAGTCATAGAGCATTGGCGAATATCGCGTAAGTGTTGGGCGAATCGGTCACTGAGTCTCTTACCGGTTTCGCCAATATAGGACTTGTTGCATCGTTTGCAGGTGATGGCATAGATGATATTGCGGGACTCACACGTGAAACTGTCTTGAATGGCATACGTAGCTTTTGGAAAAGAGACAGTGGGGGTCTGCATTACATATGCACATGTATTACAGCGCCGACGTCCGCACTGGATGGTGCCCAAGTGACTCTGGATATTAGGCTTGAGGCGACTGTGTACCAACATATCCTTGATGCTTCTGTCCCGTCTGTAAGCCACCAAAGGATAGTGTTGGAAGACTGAACGTGTCTCAGGATCAGACTGAAGAATAGGGAGATGATGGAATAAGACCTTTTCACCAGGGAACTATGAGGGTGGAAAGTTAAGATAAGTTTAACACTGTCAGAATTGGGGGTTCTATGTATGTGAGAAAGGGCCTCCTGGCGAGCAATTAGCTGAATCCGATGCATGGCAGATGTAAGCACATTCTCCGGGTATAGGCGCTGGCGGAAGAAATCCAGCATCTCGTGAGCTCTATCAAGAAAATCGTCGTCCTCACTACAGAGGCGACGAAGGCGTAGAGTTGAGAGAAAGGTAAAGAGTCACGACAGGCCTGGGGATGGGAAGAGGTATACAGAAGAAAGCTATGTGTATCAGTAGGCTTGTAGTATACTGATGTAGTGATAGTGGATAGGCTGATGGTGATAGTGATGTCAAGAAAATTGACACAGGAGGTAGAGATGTGAGAGGTGAACCGAATAGCAGGATTGAAGGCATTGATGAAGGTGATGAAGCGTGACAAATCGGCTTCAGACATATCGGTAACTTCAATACAATCATCGATGTATCTATGATACACGGACGGAAGAGGGCCATCATAGGTGTTCCATACTAAGTGTTCAAGATGACCCATGAATAGACAAGCATAGCTGGGTCCCATTTTAGTACCCATGGCGACCCCACTAATCTGTTCGAAGAACTGGTCATTGAACTGAAAGGAGTTGAGAGTGAGAACTAGTTCAGCAAGACGAAGGAGAGTCGAGGTGGAGACAAGAGGGTTAGTTCTCCTGTCGAGAAAAACTGGAGAGCTTGAAGTCCGTCAGAATGAGGTATAGAGGTATACAGTGAGCAGACATCAAGGAGGAAGAGGCGATAAGTCCTGCCAGGCAACAACTTAATAGAAGAAAAAACAGACAAAGTGTGGTTAGTATCCTTCAAGAATGAAGGTAGTGTGGTGACTATAGGATTGAAGATACTATCAAGGAATTCGGAGATATGTTCCGTAGGACAAGAGCAAGCAGAAACAATAGGCCTACCAGGATTGTGAAGTTTATGAATTTTGGGAGCATATAGAATGCGGGTTTGCCCAAACAACTGTCGATGACACATAGTGATGATGCACCGGTAGAAAGGTCTTTGGAGCAATGAGGTTCTTGATGACTGTACGGACCTTACTATTGTTGGATAGTGTAGCATCAGAAGGAATATTATTGTAGAATAGGGTGTTACGTAGTTGGTTGTGGCCTTCCTGAAGGTATAGTTCTTTACTCCATACGACTATGGCACCACCTTTATCAGCGGGTTTGATAACAATGTCATCACGTCGACGGAGGTGTGATAGAGCACGAAACTCGGACGGTGACATGTTAGAACGCCCTAGGCGTTTAGGTGTTCTTTTCTGACCACTCCAATCTACAATCAAAACTCATGCAATCTAGCAGTTGACGTGGATTGGCTTAGACGAAAATCCTCTTTACGGCCACATTCCATGAGGGTGTTCAGAATGTTAGCTCTATCCACTGGCTGACCAGCTGAAATGGTGGCAGAGCCAACCTCTCCCAATATGTGTACATGTTGAATATTACATTAGAATAGGCTTCTCTCTCTCTCTCTTTCTCTATCTTGCATGCCTTTTTAACCCGGACTGGGCCATATGCCCTCAATCAACACATGATAAGTCTTCCTATCTCTAGCTATCTCCTTCAGTTCCCTCCAGCTCTTTTTTATATTGTATATTTATGTCTCCAAATCTCGTCAATCAACACATGATAAGTCTTCCTATCTCTAGCTATCTCCTTCAGTTCCCTCCAGCTCTTTTTTATATTGTATATTTATGTCTCCAAATCTCGTCAATCAACACATGATAAGTCCTCCTATCTCTAGCTATCTCCTTCAGTTCCCTCCAGCTCTTTTTTATATTGTATATTTATGTCTCCAAATCTCGTCTCCGTATATTTCTAGGCCTTCCTTTCTTTCTTTCGCTGTCCCTGTGGGTTCCCTTCTTTCGCTGTCCCTGTGGGTTCCCTTCTTTCGCTGTCCCTGTGGGTTCCCTTCTTTCGCTGTCCCTGTGGGTTCCCTTCTTTCGCTGTCCCTGTGGGTTCCCTTCTTGTTATATTCTCTCAGGTTTTATCAACTGTTTTTTTTCTTATCATATATATTGTCGTTCTATCACATGTCTCTTCTATTTTTTGTCTGTGTTTCCTTGTTGTGTTTGAATAACAAAAAAAACCAAAGAATAAAATCAAAATCAATTCAGGAGAAGTGATGAAAACAGAGAAATGTCTGGTCAACAACTAGTAACGGCTGTTATAAAAAGAAGATGGAGATATGTTGGGCATACTCTGAGAAAATTATCAAAGAATAATAAAGCAGGCATTGGAGTGGGAAGCAAAGGGTTCTAGAAAGAAAGAACGACCTAAGGAATCCATAAAACGAACTTTGCTGAAAGAGGTGAGAAATATCTGAAGCAGTTTCATAGAAGAGATTGAACGAGTTGCCCAGGACAGAGCGGTATGAAGAAATTACTTGCAGGCCCTATGTAACGTATAAATGTACCAGAGGATATATATATATATATATATATATATATATATATATATATATAAAACTATTTGTTCTCGTCTGATCTTTGACTTACTGACTGACTTATTCCTCTCCACTTCTTGTGAAACAGGACCTAAATAGTTGTTGGACACTTTTCTCACTCTCTGGCTGTTTTCTTTATGGTCTCCCAGGATAGTCAAAACACCCTTCAGTTCTTCAAGAAGACTTCTTCTCCAGGTCTGTTTAGGACGTCTCCTTTACAGTTTTCCTTGCGGGTTCCACTCAAGTGATTGTCTAGTGACACTCGCAGTTTTCCTTGCGGGTTCCACTCAAGTGATTGTCTAGTGACACTCGCAGTTTTCCTTGCGGGTTCCACTCAAGTGATTGTCTAGTGACACTCACAGTTTTCCTTGCGGGTTCCACTCAAGTGATTGTCTAGTGACACTCGCAGTTTTCCTTGCGGGTTCCACTCAAGTGATTGTCTAGTGACACTCGCAGTTTTCCTTGCGGGTTCCACTCAAGTGATTGTCTAGTGACACTCACAGTTTTCCTTGCGGGTTCCACTCAAGTGATTGTCTAGTGACACTCACAGTTTTCCTTGCGGGTTCCACTCAAGTGATTGTCTAATGACACTCGAAACACGTAAAACAAAGTACTGTAGTTTTACAAAAACAATAACAATACACATCAACGTTTCGACTAAAATGTCTTTATCAAGCAAAGGATACAACAAAAGTGACGAAATTCAGTTCTTACACTGCACACAACATCTAGACTACGACAGATACAACAAAAGTGACGAAATTCAGTTCTTACACTGCACACAACATATAGAATCATACAATAAGTTTCTAACCAATTGTTTTACTATTGTTGTTATGACAGAAGGTGTTGTTACTAACCTGCGTGAACTTCTGTAAGAACTCGCTCGACTGAACCACGCCATCTCTATTGGTATCAAACCTGAAACATAAATATCAAACCTACTAAATAACCATCGTTATATCCGGTGGCTAGCAAGATGGCAGCTGAATTTTGAGCCGTTGAAATTAATATGTGATATTTCGGAGTTTTCGTCATGTTATAAACGATCATTCATTCTGTTATATGAGGAGTATCATCACAGCACTCCGGACATGCCCATGGGTGTTCTGATCTCAGCCTCAACAAATCCAGTAGCGTCCAGCGGCCCAACACGCCAGTTTGATGTTGGTTCTGAACTTGAACACGAGATCTATGTGATATCGTCTGTCTATAATAGAACTAGAAACTTGATCTCACATACATTGAGATCAAGGATCTCTGGGAAAATATCATGATCGCTCTATACGGGGAAACGAACCAATTATCTTTTGAAAAAGATGCAAGCACCTTACCGCCACGCTAGAGAGACCCTGTGATATTTACCATGGCAGTGAAAAAGCATATGTGTTTTTTGGATTGTAAATGTTAAAGATGAGTGCTCTGTTTACTAAGGACAGAGAGGAGAACATATAGGTTTACCAAACGAAATTAAAAATGTAAGAAAACTGGTTGATGCTACAAAAATACAATCAGAAAATGTTTAATATTTTGGACAAATAAAAATACATGAATGACTGGAGAAGACATTTGTGAAGGAAGGTATTCCTGCAAAGAAGAGAAGAGAATGACCATGGAAAATATGAAATGAAGATGTGATAGGCGATAGACATGCCTACTCTGTGTTATTAAAACCAAACAGGGACAACGAGCAAAGCACAGTCGCAAAAATATAACTACATAGGAAATGCAATGCCTAGGAAACGTTAAAACAACACCCAGATACAACAGTCACCAACACCAGCATGAAAGTTGAAACAAACTGGGAGAAACTTACTTGAATGACATTAAGAAACAAAGAATGAAGTGATTCTGTCACTTAATAAGAATGCAACCACACTCCCCTGTATACAGAATCTTATACAACAGAACATCAGGAAAGAAGGCGAGAGGAAGACCACGAAAAAGATGGAATATGGCATAGCAGAATCCTTCCAAAAGAAAAAAATAGCTATTACCAAAAACAGTAAGCGTCGATACTGGGCAACAACTCGGTAACAGTGTAACGACAAAAGAAAGAATGAAAAAGAAGAAAAGATAGATGATTTAAACATGACAGAATCGTCAAGAAAACTAATAACTGATCATGACAACTAATAACTGATCATGACAACTAATAACTGATCATGACAACTAATAACTGATCATGACAACTAATAACTGATCATGACAACTAATAACTGATCATGACAACTAATAACTGATCATGAAAACTAATAACTGATCATGAAACCGTTCACCACACTCTCTTCTGCTGCCAAGCGCTGGATGATGTCAGGTAGATTGTTTTTTCCCTCCAAGGTCAAGTAAATGAAACACGTTAAACGGAACAAAACAACAACTTACAAATACACGCAGATACCACTACATAGGATTGAGCCGAAGGACAAGAGTTCTGGTTCATCTATCGGAGGAAGTTTCCATTTGGCTTCTTCTTCTTCTTTTTCTTCTTCGGCGATTTCTGGTCATGCTCTTAATTTACTGTGGACCACAAACTGGGCAGTCGGCTTCAGGTCTGTCAGGTTTCCACAAAGCTTAGTTTTCATGTCGACTGGGTGTGGCCACATGTTGCTTCTCAGCTCACCCAGGAGAGGACAGTCTTGCGGGATATGTTCTGGTGTCTGTTCCGTCTGCTGACACTGGCAGAAAGCTGTTTGACTTATTCCTAGTCTATATAAGTGTTTGTTGAGGGCGAAGCGTCTGGCCCAGAGAAAAATATTAACAATATCCATCAAATATTAAAATAAATATAAAAATAAATGTACCTAGTAAATATGTCAGTGGTGTCCATGTTGTTCAGTACACCATTTCCGTCTAAGTCAGACAGGAAGAAGTAGGCACTGGTTATCTCGTCACTGTAGTGTGTCATGTTCTCCCATACTGTCGTAAACTCTGTTAAGTTAACCTGACCATCCCCTGGTTGATTAGTAAACTATTAGTTTCAAGATATTCTGTGCAGCGATAATTTTACAGTTACTATTCTGCAAGAATTGATACGAGCTGGACATACTGGGGTTAAGGGAGGTTAGATGGCCTGGAACAGATAGAAGAGTAGTTAGTGGATTAACTTTCATATATTCAGGGAGAGAGGATGGTAAGCATTTTGAAGGAGTGGGTATAATGATGATACCTAGAGTGGCAAAGAGCAGGTTAGAATGGGAACCCATCTAAAGTCGGATAATTAGAGCCCGCTTCAGTCCCAGGCATGTCAATATGACAATACTGCAGTGTTATGAACCAACCAACGAGGCTGACGATGATAAGAAAGACACATTTATGAGCAACTACAAGATCAAATTAACAAGACCCAAAAACATGGCCTGTTAGTAGTAATGGGGTACTTTAATGCCAAGGTTGGAAGTGATAATGTAGGGGTAGAGAGAGCTATAGGAAAACAAGAAATAAACACAATGAATGAGAAAGGAGAAAGACTGACGGAGTTATGTATGCTATCAAACTTAGTAATTGCAGGTATCATCTTTGCACATAAGGAAATTAGAAGATTTCGATTTTGCAGATGATATTGCCTTGTTAAGTAGCAACAACCAAGATATGCAAAAAAAAACAGACAACTTGTCATCTATAGCATCAAAATTTGGACTTGCAGATATCACACTGGAATCTAAAATGATAAAATAACAGAGCAGTTCACCTATTTGGGTAGTAATTTTGATTGCACAGGAAATGTTAAATTCTTCTTCTTCTGCGTTCTCACTAGATTGGGATTTCGGATTCTCTAATAAAGGCCGCCGTCTGCCTCAGATTATCAGCCACGCCATTCAGTTTGTCTTGGACGCTGGTGTATGTGGGCCACCTCTTTCTTCTCAAGTCTGCATACTGGGGCAGTTCTGTAGGATATGTTTCCCTTGCCTTTGCTCCCATGTGATCTCCCGCAGTTAGCTTTGGCCACCCTCGTGATGGTAGGTCCGACATTTTTACTGCGCGGCTAAATCTCAGAGGCAGAATGGCGACCGTAGAATCCGTTATCCCATTCCTCATTGTGAGGGTCGTTGCACCAAGTTATGCGCCTTACGGCCTGGTGCTTCCGTTTTCTGCAAGCATTTGTTTCGGGTTAGCATTCCCTAGAAATGTTAAATAAGAAATTATGACACGAATTAGCAAAGCAACATCAGCTTTTAAAATACTAAATATAATATGGAACTGCAAGTTATATAGTATTGAAACTAAATTACGAATTTTCAATTCAAATGTTGTATCAATCCTAACATATGCCAGCGAGAGTTTAAAAATAGAAAGCAAGTTGAATACATTTGAAAATAGATGTATGCGAAAAAAATGAATATAAAATGGAACGAATTCATGAGAAGTGATGAAATCAGAGAAATGTCTGGTCAACCACTAGTGACAACTGTTATAAGAAAGAGAAGATGGAGATATGTTGGACACACCTTGAGGAGAAATAATCAACGAATATCAAAGCAGGCATTGAAGTGGGATGCAAAGGGTTCGAGAAAGAGAGGACGCCCTAAGGATACACTGAAACGAACTTTACTGACAGAGACAAGAAATATCGGTCTCAGTTCCTTGGAGGAGATATAGCTAGTTGCCCAGGATAGAGCGGTATGGAGAAATTGCTTGCAGGCCCTATGTAACGTATAATGGTACGAGAGGAATTATTATTTATTTTTATTCTACAAAAAGAGACCGGTTTAGAAATTAAATTTTTTTTTTTTAAATTTCATTTAATTACTGCTTATAGTACCGGGGACGAAAGCCTGAGACATTTAATGGTCGCATGGCTAATGCAGTCGCCGCGAAACTTTAAAGGTTAAGATTTTTCTTTTATGCCCTCGACAGAAAAAAATCATTGGCTTTACCGTGGATTTAACACGGGTCTCCCGCACTGAAGACATCAGAGAAAAAAGTGGGTACAACATCAGTACTGAACTTCATCATCAGGGAAAAAAAGTGGGTACAACATCAAGTACTGAACTTCATCATCAAGAAAAAAGTGGGTACAACATCAGTACTGAACTTCATCATCAAGAAAAAAGTGGGTACAACATCAGTACTGAACTTCATCATCAGGGAAAAAAAGTGGGTACAACATCAGTACTGAACTTCATCATCAAGAAAAAAAGTGGGTACAACATCAGTACTGAACTTCATCATCAGGAAAAAAGTGGGTACAACATCAGTACTGAACTTCATCATCAGGAAAAAAAGTGGGTACAACATCAAGTACTGAACTTCATCATCAAGAAAAAAGTGGGTACAACATCAGTACTGAACTTCATCATCAGGAAAAAAGTGGGTACAACATCAGTACTGAACTTCATCATCAAGAAAAAAAGTGGGTACAACATCAGTACTGAACTTCATCATCAAGAAAAAAAGTGGGTACAACATCAGTACTGAACTTCATCATCAGGGAAAAAAAGTGGGTACAACATCAGTACTGAACTTCATCATCAAGAAAAAAAGTGGGTACAACATCAGTACTGAACTTCATCATCAGGAAAAAAGTGGGTACAACATCAGTACTGAACTTCATCATCAGGAAAAAAAGTAGGTACAACATCAGTACTGAACTTCATCATCAAGAAAAAAGTGGGTACAACATCAGTACTGAACTTCATCATCAAGAAAAAAAGTGGGTACAACATCAGTACTGAACTTCATCATCAAGAAAAAAAGTGGGTACAACATCAAGTACTGAACTTCATCATCAAGAAAAAAAGTGGGTACAACATCAGTACTGAACTTCATCATCAGGAAAAAAGTGGGTACAACATCAGTACTGAACTTCATCATCATGAAAAAAAGTGGGTACAACATCAAGTACTGAACTTCATCATCAGGAAAAAAGTGGGTACAACATCAGTACTGAACTTCATCATCAGGAAAAAAAGTGGGTACAACATCAAGTACTGAACTTCATCATCAAGAAAAAAGTGGGTACAACATCAGTACTGAACTTCATCATCAAGAAAAAAAGTGGGTACAACATCAGTACTGAACTTCATCATCAAGAAAAAAAGTGGGTACAACATCAGTACTGAACTTCATCATCAAGAAAAAAAGTGGGTACAACATCAAGTACTGAACTTCATCATCAAGAAAAAAGTGGGTACAACATCAGTACTGAACTTCATCATCAGGAAAAAAGTGGGTACAACATCAGTACTGAACTTCATCATCATGAAAAAAAGTGGGTACAACATCAAGTACTGAACTTCATCATCAGGGAAAAAAGTGGGTACAACATCAGTACTGAACTTCATCATCAGGGAAAAAAGTGGGTACAACATCAGTACTGAACTTCATCATCAGGAAAAAAAGTGGGTACAACATCAAGTACTGAACTTCATCATCAGGAAAAAAGTGGGTACAACATCAGTACTGAACTTCATCATCAGGAAAAAAGTGGGTACAACATCAGTACTGAACTTCATCATCAGGAAAAAAGTGGGTACAACATCAGTACTGAACTTCATCATCAGGAAAACAAGTGGGTACAACATCAGTACTGAACTTCATCAAGAAACAACAAATTAAATGGTTCAGTCACACAAGCAGTTTACCAACAGACAGTGCATGAAAGAGCAATGTTACTCCGATATAGTGTATAAAAGCAAACGGCAGTCTACGCAAAAAGTGGACCTCAGAGATAACAGAGGAGATGGAAAATACTGTTTATGAAGCGCACACAAAAGCTGGTTCTATAAATCTCTTCTTTTATCCTGACCCTGTAAGATAAAACAGGATTAGAGAAAAAGAGCGAACAATTGTTAAGTAAAATAGAACCTTCTGATTTTGTTGACAAATGTCTCCGGGTTTGTAAGTAAAACTCTCTCTGATTCAATCAATCAATCAAGTGCCATGCCAGCCGGCGTAGGTGATCATGTCTCTCCACAACTCCCTCTCCTTGGTGCAGTTAATCAATTCTGACGTCGATCTTTTGTTGAACCATGATGTCAGACCATCCAACATCTTCTCCCTCTGTCTTCCACAATCTCTCCTTCCCTGAACTTTACCTGTTGTCATCAAATGTTCTAAATCTCCTCTTCACATTATATGCCTGAGGAGCCTTGATTGTCGGATTCTTATTCTTTTGATAAGATTTCTTTGTGTACAAGCCTGTTTAAAAACTTCATTCATCCATGCATTGTCAGGGCTCACAAGGGAGCAAATAATAGAAACACTGCTGCACCTTATAAGGCATCTTATAGGAAACATTTTATATCTTTAAAAACTAAAAGTAATAGCCAATGAAAATTTAATGTTCATGCAAATGTTAACATGAATTAGAATTATAGAGCTTTTACAAAACGTAATTAGACCCAGCCATCAACACACTCTGCTAACATAATTAGACGCAGCCATCAACACACTCTGCTAACATAATTAGACACATCCATCAACACACTCTGCTAACATATATAGATACAGCCATCAACACACTCTGCCAACAAAAAATTAGACACAGCCATCAACACACTCTCTCTCTCTCTCTCTCTCTTTGCCTTTTTACCCCGGTTGGGGCATAGGCCCTCAACCAACTCATGCCAAGTCTTCCTATCTCTAGCTATCTCCTGCAGCTCCCTCCAGCTCTTCTTTATATTGTTGATCTCTGCCTCCAAATCTCGTCTCCATGTATTTCTCGGCCTCCCCTTCTTTCGCTGTTCCTGCGGGTTCAGGCAAGGACCCTTCTTGTTATATTCCCCTCCGGTTTCGCAAAGTGTGTCCTATCCAGCGCCAGCGTCTTTTTTAACCTGTTCGTTCACTGGAATCTGTCTTGTTCTCTCCATAAGTTCCTCATTTGTGACCCTATCATACGATCTTATTCCCTCTATTCTGCGCAGACACCAGTTGATGAATGTTTGCAATTTATGCGCTATTGTTTTAGTTGTTCTCCATGTTTCTGACCCATACAGTAGAACTGCTTTAACATTAGAGTTAAATATCCAAATTTTTTGTTCTAGATTTGATTTCTTTGGACTTCCAAATGTTTTCCAGTGCAATGAAAGCTCCTCTTGCCTTCTGTATTCTTATTTTAACATCTCTATCTGTTCCACCCTCTTTGTCTACGTTGCTGCCCAAATAAGTGTATGATTCTACCTCTTGAAGTGGGATTTCTCCCAGGGAGATCGAGTTGTCGTTTGCTTGGTTAATTCTCAATATCTTTGTCTTTCCCTTATGAATGTTCAGCCCTAGTTGCTGGGACCTTTGATTCAATGTGTTAAGCTTATCCTGCATCTGATTTTGTGTATGTGACAGAAGGGCTATATCATCAGCGAAGTCCAGATCATCTAGTTGCTCTGTCAGAGTCCATTGGATTCCATTTCTGGTGTTAGTTACTGTGGTCTTCATAATCCAGTCTATTGTCAGTAAGAACAACAAAGGTGATAGAAGACATCCCTGACGCACTCCTGTTTCTATTCCGAAATCAACACACTCTGCTAACAAAAAATTAGACACAGCCATCAACACACTCTGCTAACAAAAAATTAGACACAGCCATCAACACACTCTGCTAACATAATTAGACCCAGTCATCAACACACTCTGCTAACAAAAAATTAGACACAGCCATCAACACACTCTGCCAACAAAAAATTAGACACAGCCATCAACACACTCTGCTAACATATATAGACACAGCCATCAACACACTCTGCTAACATATATAGACACAGCCATCAACACACTCTGCTAACATATATAGACACATCCATCAACACACTCTGCCAACAAAAAATTAGACACATCCATCAACACACTCTGCTAACATATATAGATACAGCCATCAACACACTCTGCCAACATATATAGATACAGCCATCAACACACTCTGCTAACATATATAGATACAGCCATCAACACACTCTGCTAACATAATTAGATACAGCCATCAACACACTCTGCTAACATATATAGACACAGCCATCAACACACTCTGCTAACATAATTAGATACAGCCATCAACACACTCTGCTAACATATATAGATACAGCCATCAACACACTCTGCTAACATATATAGACACATCCATCAACACACTCTGCTAAATTGTTATTACCACCGTCACCATCGTGGTGCCTGGGCCCGCAAGAGAAGCAAAGAATAGTACCACTACAATGTACAATGCATGTCGTAAGAGGCGACTGATGTAGGCCCTATGGATGCTATCCTAGTAAATAAAAAGCAGCGCAGAAATCGTATGTGCTGGCCTACTTGTAGGCACATAACTGGCACAGCATACAATTGCTCTTAGGCTCAGATCACATACAAATTACACAAAGTGGTTGACAAGTGGTCAATATAGAGCGTTCGAAGAAGAAGAAGAAGTTGTCACCACTATTAGTGTCTTCAAACCTACCGTTAAGGTCCATGTTGTCCCAAAGAGTGGCCATCTCATCTTGGGAGATGGTTCCGTTTAGATTAGAGTATACCTTCAGATACAGAATGTTGATCAGTCCCATCATGTCCAAGTTCCTGTGGAGATACATCTCGATAAAGGGGAGACTGCAGTAAAACTATATCAACTGGCGAAACACGTAATAACAAAGTACTGTAATAATAATGATAATTCCTCTCGTACCGTTATACGTTACATATTGCCTGCAAGCAATTTCTCCCTAACGCTCTATCCTGGGCAACTTGCTCAATCTTCTCCATGGAACTGAGACCGATATTTCTTGCATCTCTCAGCAAAATTCGTTTCAGTGTCTCCTTAGGTCGTCCTCTCTTTCTTGAATACTTTGCGTCCCACTTCAATGCCTGCTTTTATATTCGTTGATCATTTCTCCTCAAGGTGTGCCCAACATATCTCCATCTTCTCTTTCCTATAGCAGTTGTCACTCGTAGTTAACCAGACATTTCTCTGACTTCATCACTTCTCCTGAATTTGTTCCATTTCTCGTATATTCATTATTTTCCAGATATTTATGTTCAAATACATTCAACTTGCTTTCTATATCTTTAGTCATTTTCCAACTCTCGCTGGCATATGTTAGGATTGATACAACATTTGAATTGAAAATTCGTAATTTAGTTTTAATAGTATATAACTTTCAGTTCCAAATTCTATTTAGACTTTTAAAAGCTGATGTTGCTTTGCCAATCCGTGTCATAATTTCTTTTTTAACATTTCCTGTGCAATCAAAATTGCTGACAAAGTACGGTAGTTTTAAAAATACAAAAACAATGACAATACACAGCAACGTTTCGACCAAGGGGCCTTTATCAAGCAAACGATACAACAGGAGATACAGGACTATAATTTACTTCAACTAAACTTTCTTTTTTCTAATCTTATTTTGCCTCACATTGTCAGGATAAAAAGATATTTCTAGAACATGCTTTTGTATTCGCTTCATAAATAGTTTTTCTCACGGCCTCTGTTATTTCTGAGATTTACACATTTATGTGTAAAGTCTTTTTCTTTATATTCATTTTATTGGAGTAGCATTGCTCTTTGAGGCTTACGGTCTGTTGGTAATCTGCTAATGTGGCCGAACCATTTCATTTGTTATTTCTTGATGAACTTCAGTACTTCTTCTTCTTTGCGTTCATTCTTTACGACCAATTTTAATCACTCTTTGTGATATGTTTGATCTTTGTCAAGAACGTGTATACGTTGCACATTGGTTTTGTAGGCACCTAAACGCATAGACTTCTACACGTTTAGGACACAGTGCATCCGATTTCAGCTAAACCTCCTTAGCCGTATCTTACGACATGCGTGGCAGGTAACAGTGATTCTATTCTTTATACGATAAATTTGGGCCCCGGTAATCACTCGATCGAAGTTCAGTACTTATTTGTATCCACATTTTTCCCTGATGTTTTTATTTCTAAACCGGCCTCTTCGTGATACTTCCAGCATTATGCGTGGTCACTTCATCTCTGTCGTGACTAGTTTTCTGTCCTAGTTCATAGTTCATAAGTACGGTTCCAACTTCACTGCAACGGGTCACCCCATAATTGCTCCCTTCCTGTGCCAATGAAAATCACACGAAATGCTAACAACTGTGAAATGTTTCCTGTGTGAACTAATTCCAGAATGAAACAGCCGCGTACCGCCACAAAAACAACATGCACCGCATAAAATGCATATGGCCGTCGCTAATGTAGCAACACAAAACTGTTCATCACTTGAATTGCAATTCTTGTCGAAGGGAACATCAATCATGACAAAATCCAGTTTCTGCACTCGCAAAATAACTGCATACGGCAGATTGAACTTGTTCGTCATAACCGCTGTCCGCCATTTTCTGAATACACACAACAAACGCACGGTTGACACAGCAAAAAGCATTCCATGTAACAGTCATAGCTCACAGCGTTGCTCAAGCACTAACTCAGTAGCTTGGCAAACGAAACCGGAAAATACCCGACCAAACATGTCGGAAATGCGCTAGCAAAGTCGTGTTCAGAATCAAACAGTTCTGACGCTGAATGGTCCTCCCCCATTCCGCCATTGCTGGCCAGATTGTTCTTCTGTCATTTAATGTCTGTGTCCAAGTTTGGCACTAATAGCATAATGTTAGGAGAAGGATTGTGTTGTAAAATGCTATTTTGGTGTTCGTGGTGATTTGTTTGAATTTCAAAATTGATGCCTTTTATCCTATGATTTAATTTATTGTATCTGTGCTGGATTACGTTAGTTATTCTTCCATTTGATGCAAAAAGTGCTACATTTGTATGTAATGTCTAATCACAGAAATCTGACTTTTGTCAGTACTAATTTTCATTATAAATATTTTTTAAACTGCCTTTACTGCCTGTAATACCGCTTTACTGCCTGCAATACCGCTTTACTGCCTGCAATACCGCTTTACTACCTGCAATACCGCTTTACTACCTGCAATACCGCTTTACTACCTGCAATACCGCTTTACTACCTGCAATACCGCTTTTTAGGAGGTGTAGGACAGGAGGAGAGGGGGGACATGAGCCTGTGGAATGTAATGGCCACATAGCTAGTGCAGTCGCCGAGGAAACTGTTCAGTTTATGATTTCTTTATGCTCCTAATGCACAAAAAACTCTTTGACTGTACCCAGGATTCTTCTTTCTTCTTCTTCTTCTTCAAACGCTCCATATCTTCCACTTGTTAAACCACTCTTTGTGATCTGTATGTGATCTGTATGTGATCTGTATGTGATCTGTATGTGATCTGTATGTGATCTGTATGTGATCTGTATGTGATCTGTGCCTAATAGCGATTGTACGTTGTGCCAGTTATACACCTACAAGTAGGCCAGCCCACCCGATTTATGATGCGCTTTTTATTTGCGAGTGTAGCTTCCCTATGCCCCTTTCACAGTAGCCTCTTACGGCATGCTTTGTAGGTCGCAGTGTTACTATTCTTTGCTCCACTTGCCAGCCCCGGCAACACACGGGTGTACTGGAGATTGAACCCGTGTCTCCGGTATAGGAAGACCCTGTATGATGCTCTACTTTATTATAACTATATATAATCGCTAGAGATGCTGAAAAGTTGGGGGCTTACTCAGTTTGAGAGCTCACAAGACACACAAATGCAAGAACTCCCACAAGGCAGGATACTCCGATCTACAATAAGATTAAATACAATTTCGGGAAAGAATGTGTTGTGAAAGTGGATAATGAATAATGACACATCCCTCCCTCCCCATTCCCCCTCCCCAAATAAAATTATGTGACAACTGGAAAAGGAATATTCAATCAAGTGTAATATTTATGTTGAATATGTGACCACATGCGCAAGAAATAAAAGGCAAAATGAACAACGCAAAGCAATGGTCAGTGTGCTGGGACTGAATAAGACCCTACCCAACCTCTACGTTGTGGCCCTGGAAGCAGACTACCACACTGTAGTCTCGATAAGCGGGTAGGGATCGAAGGAGAGAAACCCTAGTATAACAAGTAGTGTAAGTATAAACAAGATTGCTTTTGAGATTTGTCAGCAACATAGACGAGCAGAATCTCAGAGTGAATGCACCGGCACGTCTCCTGGCCGACGTCTAGTGATAGGAAAATGTACATGAATACAAAACAAATGAGAGGAGCAAGAAAATGGTACGAATCGTTTGTAAGCGTAAATTCACGTCACCTAGAGTCAATGTTCGCACAATAGTTGTCTGCTCTTAGCAAGACTCGTTGAGACAAATGCAACGTGTCGTGTCGACGCAAGAGAAGACTGCAGTAAACTATGTACCAGAATTCAAGAGCATGGGGAATATATTTGGTAAGGATTGGCCGAGCACAAAACTTAAAGTTGCGTTCTTGTGCTTAACGACACTTTCCTCTCTGTGACAACCGGGGTGGGTAATATTGGCCGATCGCAAAATCTGAAGTTTTTCTTGCGCCTGATATAAGCTGTAATACTTGGAAGAACTGTGGTGGGTGATGATAGCGAGCGCAAAATAAAAAATGTCATTCTATCGCCTAACTGTCCTTCGTTCTAACTGCCCTTCATGTTTATTTGTCTTCAGTATCAGCCTAATGGTTCCTGTCCTTTTAAATGAGAAATACAAAGTAAAACAGCAAATTGCTTGGTGTCGACAAGCGTCCAAGAACGGTTGAGAATGTTTCTTGTCCGGAATAACCGCCAGAACGATAAGGCTTAGAATGTAAAGGATTGTCAGTTCGGACAAACTGAAACAGTGGCAACGACTGACACTTTCCGGGGGGCAATTGTCCTACATGTCTAGAATAACGTCCACAGCATGCGAACTCTCATTGGCTCAGAGCAAATAAAAGCCAGAACAAACAGCCGAAAATTACTCAAGTTAAACCCTCCGTCTGTCCATGCAGGTGGTCGCTCATTACTCTATCTCTCTCTCTCTGGCGTAAATCACACAACGGTCTCATACAGGAGGTCAACAAGTGGTTATTCTACAACAATTCCAGAAGTAGTTCTTTGTACTATAATCACATGCAGATTGTCCAGTGTGGTCAATGAGTGGTGTTTCTAGAGCGTCTACCACACTAGAAACGAAAGGGTACTGCAGTGGTCACCAATAGACTCTACCTCAGTAGGAGTTTACACAACACTAAACACAACACTACATGCCTGGAGTTGTTGGAGTCATCTTGGTCTGCAGGAGTTTACACAACACTAAGCATAACACTACCTGCCTGGAGTTATTGGAGTCATCTTGGTCTGCAGGAGTTTACACAACACTAAGCACAACACTACATGCCTGGAGTTGTTGGAGTCATCTTGGTCTGCAGGAGTTTACACAACACTAAGCACAACACTACATGCCTGGAGTTGTTGGAGTCATCTTGGTCTGCAGGAGTTTACACAACACTAAGCACAACACTACGTGCCTGGAGTTGTTGGCGTCATCTTGGTCTGCAGGAGTTTACACAACACTAAGCACAACACTACGTGCCTGGAGTTGTTGGAGTCATCTTGGTCTGCAGGAGTTTACACAACACTAAGCATAACACTACGTGCCTGGAGTTGTTGGAGTCATCTTGGTCTGCAGGAGTTTACACAACACTAAGCGTAACATTACATGCCTGGAGTTGTTGGAGTCATCTTGGTCTGCAGGAGTTTACACAACACTAAGCGTAACACTACATGCCTGGCGTTGTTGGAGTCATCTTGGTCTGCAGGAGTTTACACAACACTAAGCATAACACTACATGCCTGGAGTTGTTGGAGTCATCTTGGTCTGCAGGAGTTTACACAACACTAAGCGTAACACTACATGCCTGGAGTTGTTGGAGTCATCTTGGTCTGCAGGAGTTTACACAACACTAAGCGTAACACTACATGCCTGGAGTTGTTGGAGTCATCTTGGTCTGCAGGAGTTTACACAACACTAAGCATAACACTACATGCCTGGAGTTGTTGGAGTCATCTTGGTCTGCAGGAGTTTACACAACACTAAGCATAACACTACATGCCTGGAGTTGTTGGAGTCATCTTGGTCTGCAGGAGTTTACACAACACTAAGCATAACACTACATGCCTGGAGTTGTTGGAGTCATCTTGGTCTACAGGAGTTTACACAACACTAAGCGTAACACTACATGCCTGGAGTTGTTGGAGTCATCTTGGTCTGCATGAATTTACACAACACTAAGCGTAACACTACATGCCTGGAGTTGTTGGAGTCATCTTGGTCTGCAGGAGTTTACACAACACTAAGCGTAACACTACATGCCTGGAGTTGTTGGAGTCATCTTGGTCTGCATGAGTTTACACAACACTAAGCGTAACACTACATGCCTGGAGTTGTTGGAGTCATCTTGGTCTACACAAATTCATGTAAACTCTCTCACTCAAATATAGGAAATCGGGAAAACTAATAATTCCTGGGGTCGGAAAAGAAGAAGCAAAATGTTGAAAATGTGCTATAACAAATCTTCAACATATTTCATAAAGTCTGTCTATATCCTATTTGTGTCTAGTTTGACACATAGGGCTTCCACAAGAGATTTCCATTGTTGCACTTGCATCTACCAATTGATGACATATTGAATAATTATTGTGTGCATTAATATATGGTAAGTATGCCACATAATAATAATAATAATAACAATAATAATAGCCGTCCATCGCAAGCAATGATGACAACAACCTCAGACGTGTACTGTTGTTCATCTCTGGTGTGTGCGGAGGTGACTGTAAAGTCCAATCTTCGAACACAATCCCCTACCACAGGCATTAGACATGTGGCTGTTGTGTGTTTTGTTTTTTCTCGCAGCTCGCTTTCTCTGCGCCTCAACCCGACGACAATTCTCAGCTATCCGAGTTCCTCGTGTGTTGTTACAGAGCCACATTTGACGATCTTACGCCAGAGATTCCCTCTATGTTTCCCTCTATGTTGTGTTCATATCGAAGTATTTCAGAGAGACTTAAAGAGTGTCTGTAAAACGTTTTTTTCTGCCCATCAATTGATCGTCTGCCCTCTTTAAGCTCGCCATACATCAACTGTTTTGGGATGCGTTTATCTTTGATGACCCTTGGGATCTTGGCTCTTATGAGGACTTCGGTATCTGCCACACATACTTCTATTCAGAAATAATGAAGATTTAACCCTTTCGCTGCTACATACTTTCCGAAGACGGAGCTAAAAATAGCTACTCTTTGTTTCTAGGTCACAAACGTGAATGTACGCCTAGTAGAAATGTATAACGTGCTAACACATCTTTAGCCCACAGAGGAGAGATAATAACAGACGTATTAATGCGTCTTTAGCAATGAATGGGAAAAACGTCTGTACACGTCCTTAGCGGCTAAAGGGTTAAAAATGTCTGATGCTACAAATAAAAACATTGAAATATTTTGAATATATAAAGAGACACGAATGGCTGGGGCAGACTATTATGGAAGGAGACATCCCGGAAAAGAAGGAAAAAAGACCACGATGAAAATGGATTCAGGTGATTTAACCATGACAGTTGTAGATGTGGAACCTTTGCCTATGAGAGAGAACAATTCAAAAGGACTGTTAGGATGGCAAAGTTGTGCTCAGGACAAGCTATTTAATGACATACATACATGCATAAAAAATGTGAAATCTGTGTTGCTATATGGCTCCGAAACGTGGCGAATCACCAAGTTAAATACAAATAAGATTCAGATCTTCATCAATGTATGTCCGGCGGATTCTCAGACTGAGATGGTATGACAGAGTTGCAAACACAGATCTGTGTATATGAACAGGACAGGGACTCTTGATGACCCAGGTTAAGAGAAGAAAATGGCGATGGGTTGGGCATACCCTACAGAAGACACAGTCGAGTGTCACTAAACAAATACGTGAATGGAACCCGCAAGGAAAGCGGGCGTACTAAACAGACCTGGAGACGAAGTCTTCTTGCGGAACTGAAGGGTGCTCGACTATCCTGGGAGACCATAAAGAAAACAGCCAGAGACAGGGAAAAGTGACGAACAACTGTTATGCCCTACACTCCACGAGAAGCAGAGAGGAATAAGTCAAGTCAAATAAGTCATACATCCATAAATTAAAAAAGTGCAGAACTTACCGCCATATTGTGCAAGACGTCAATACTTTGCAAGGACATGTAACAGATCGCCAAGTCTGTAAAGTGAACTGAACACTGGCCACTTCCGAATTATGTTAAGTCATACCTCAAAAATGCAGAGATTATTCATTAATATTTTTTTAAAAGACCTTATGCAAAAATTATATTATTGAAAGCGTTGACGTCAGAGTTCAAAGGTTATCAAGATTGACTTCATGCACTTGATGAAGTTATAGAAATCTCTACGAGAATGTCTATTTTTAGATGATCTACAACACGCAGGGATTTCAAACAAGGAAGAATTCTAAACACTTGGACACTGATAAGAAGCTTCACGATATCGTCATAAAAAACATGATGCATGGTCATTGGAAACATGTGACTTGTGTAACAGATAAGAAAATATATATTATTTCAAGAGGATTCGATGGTTATTGGAAACATGTGACTTGTGTAACAGATAAGAAAATATACATTATTTCAAGAGGATTCTTCTTCTTCTTCTTTGCGTTCGGTTTCGTATGCTCGTCTAAATCATGAGATGGGTTGCCTCTATGAAGCTGCATGTCAGTTGGAGTTCTTCGAGAGTTCCCATAGCTTGGTCTGTAAGCTTTGTTCATGAGGCCATGTTTCATTTCGTTGGTGTATGTATGATGGACATGACTGCAGGATGTGCTCTGGAGTCTGTGTTTCTGTCTGGCATGCACACTGTGCAGTCTGAGCAGGCTTTATTCTGTGCATGTGGTCGTTGAGCCTGCAGTGACCTGTTCTTAGGCGAAAGATTGTTGTGTGCTGTTTTCTGTTTAGTCTGCTGATGGGATCTTGTGGGTGTTTGCTGTGGGTTTGTTGCCTCCATACCTCTTTGTACTTTCTTTTGATATGTGTCTTGATTTCTGGTAGTGATACTGGGTGTTTCTGTTGTGTAAGTTTTGTTCCCTCCTTAGCCAGCATGTCTGCTCTCTCATTTCCTGGAACTCCACAGTGGGCTGGTATCCACTGGAGAATAATTTTGTTGTGTTCTGAGAGCTTGTTTAGCTGTAGTGTTAGCTCTCTTTCCATGTTATTTTGTGGTTCCCTTTGTGTGACCTGCAGGACTGACAAGCAGTCGCAAAGGAAGACAAGTTTGTTGTTTTGGATGTTTCTTTGCTGCAGTATTTTGAGGCATCCACAATTGCCTGTTGTTCGGCTCTAAAATTTGTTGATAGTTCTCCAGTGGCACTTGAATTTGTTAGTGTAGTGCCATCTTGGAGTATGATGATGGTTCCTGCCCCTCCTTTTCTCGCTGTCGTGTCTGATGATCCGTCTGTGTATATATGGGTCCACTCGGGATGGGGGTATGAGGTGTCAATGTGTTCTAGTGTCTTTGCTCTCAAGATGGGACCTGTTTCTTCAACCTTTTTGTCTACATTTGGAATTGTTGTTATCACTGTGAAGTTGGGCTGTAGGTCTGTGTTGTTGAATGGTACTATCATTTCCCAGGTTGCTGGGTCTTTTGAGAGGATGTCCATGTTTTTGCAGAGAGTGATTTTGACAAGTGATGGAAGCTGTGTCTTTTTATGCGGTTTTTGGTTGGTTCGTTGATTGTTTGGTGCATGGGGTTATTTTCTGTGCGTTTGAACTTTTCTGATAGTGTGAGTATTTTTGTTCCCTGCGTTGTCCCAGGCTCTCAATGCCAGCAGTTGCTTCTAGATCTTTGATTTGTGTACTTCTCAGACCTCCGGTGATGATTCTGCGGCCTGTGTTCTGTATTTTGTCTAGCTTGTGTAGATTTGTTTGTGCTGCGGTTGTGTAGGCTCCTGTGCCATACTTCAGTTTTGGACGTACATATCCTGTGTATATTTGGCGTGTAGTGTTTGCATCTGCGCCCAGTGGGTTCCTGCTAGTTTTTCATGAGTCTTAATCTTATTGTGGCTTTCCTTTGTGTTTCTTCTATGTGGGGACCCCATGTGAGTCTTTTGTCGAATTTTATTCCTAGATAGGTAGGATTGTCCTCCTTTGGTAGTGGTTTGTTGTCCAGGTATAAGTTGACTTGTTCAGGTTTTGTAGAGAGTGAGAACAGTGTTGACACCGTCTTGTTTTGGTTTATTGTGACCCCCAAGTGTCTGCCCATTTCTTTACTGCATTTATGGCTCCTTGCATTCTGATTTTGGCAGTTCCTATGTATTCTGTTTGGGTCCATATGGCCAAGTCGTCTGCATGGAGTGCCTTGTGAATGTTAGATGTGAATTGTTTGGGGAGATCATTGATAAAAAGGATGAAGAGTGTAGGGATATTGCACTTCCCTGTGGAACCCCATCTTCTAGTCTGACATGTGTACATGTGACCTTTGATCCCGCTTTGTGCTAGTTTTAGCAGGAGTCCTTTTTCCAGACTTTGTCGAAGGCTTTAGTCAGGTCGAAGAAGGTGGCCAGCAGCTTGTGTTTATTCTGGAAGGCATCTTCAATTTCTTGGGCAAGATAGGTGGTTTGGTCATCTGTGCTTCTGTGTTTTCTGAAGCCTGATTGGCAGTCATCAAGTATTTTCTTTTCTTCTAGAAAGTTAAGCAGCCTGTTGTTTACGAGTCGCTCCATTGTTTTCCCAAGGCAGCTGAGGCGGCTTATGGGACGGTAGCTTTCTTTGTTTTCTTTGGGTTTGCCTTTTTTGCTATAGGGATTATTTCCGCCTCCTTCCATTCCTTTGGATATACTCCTTGCATCCAAGATTGGTTTATCAGGTCCAGGAGGTGTTGTCTGCCACCTGTTCCTAGGTTTATTATCATTTCGTTTGTCACCCCATCTGGTCCTGGTGCCTTTTTTTTCTTTCGTTTCTTTATTGCGCTGTCCAGTTCTTTGAGAGAAAAAGGTTTGTTCATTGTGTCTTGTTTGTCTGCAAGTTGTTTGTTTATTTTTTTAGTTCTTTTTTTGTTTCCCTGACTTTGATTTTGGACATGTGTATGTTGCTTTCTTTTGCAAAGCCATCCGCAAGAATGTTTGCAGCTATTTTGCCCGTGTAGGTTTTCCTCCATCTTCTATGACTGTGCAGGCATGGCTGGTGGTGTTTTCTTCATTTAGGCTCTTTACAAGCTGCCATAGTTTTGTGCTGTCTTTTCCATGTTTAGTGTTGCTGTTTTTCCTGCCAACTTTTTCTAATGCATGTGAGTTTTTCTTTTCTGTATATGGCTTGGTGTTTGTTGTGTTCTGAGACATTTGTGTCAGATGGGTCTTGTTCCATTTTTGTTCGTGCTGTTGTGGCTTTTTCATGTGATTGTTGTAGTTCGTTGGTCCAGAAGGGTTCGTAGTGTTTTCTTCTTCCTCTGGGGATTGATTTTTGTGCTGCTTTTAGTATGATGTTTGTAAGAGTTGTAATGTTTTTCTGGATGTTGTTTGTTGTGTGGGTTTCTGTCAGTTTTCCTTCAGTTAGGTTTTTGTACAGGTTCCAGTTTGCCTTTTTGTAGTTCCAGCTGGCTATTTTTTCCTGTTTTCTGGTGACTTGAGCTTTCCTACAGTAATAGTGATTGGTTTGTGGTCGCTTCCTCCTAGTTGTTTCATCACCTCTCTTTCTGCACGTCTCTGGATGTCTTCTGTGGCTATTGCCAGATCTGGTGTGCTTTGTGTTCTCCATACTCTTGAGTAGAAAGTTGGCTCTGAATCAGGTTTGTTTATGAGTATGAGTAGGTTTTCCATCATCCATTCCTCTACTTCATCTCCTCTTGAATCCATAGTAGCATATCCCCCAGCTGGGGAGTGGCTGTTAAAGTCGCCTAGGATTATTTGGTTCTTCTCAGCTGTATGTATGCTCTCTAGTTCTATCAAGAGGATTCGATGGTTATTCGTTACTGAACCTACGTCATTACACTCAGGTGCAGACCCATAAGTAATCAGTGCTGTCTCCCCCAACAGATGTCGAAGTGTATGCATACTGTTGGTTCCTGTGGCTCGCTGGTTAAACACACCCTCACTCTGCCTTTAGTCATCCAGTTCTACTTAAAAAACGGGTAAATCCAAACTCCTTTAATCGGTTGATCGATTCAACATCTATTTTAGTATCTTCATCTAACAGGCAGTCGCGATGAGACCAAAGAACATATTCCTTATCCATCTTCAACTCCACAACAAACGATGCTGTTGAGGCACGCCTATCCGCTATCTCATTACCGCAAACACCGACATGCCCAGGACAGTAGATCCACGTAAGTTCTGGAGGTCAACATCCACAATCAATAGGCCTACTGTTGATACAAGCATATCCGCTTTCTCATTGCCGCCAAAACCCGCATGCCTAGGACAGAAGATCCACGTAAACATCTGGAGGTTAACAATTTCAATAGACGACATCCATTCATATTCGCAACCTGCCATTTTATATCTTCCATAGCATCGACTGAGAGTCAGATACAACAACGGCCATAGTAAACGGAGTCCCAGATAGCCAATGGAGGTAGTAGTTGTCATGTATGCTCAGGGCCGTGCGCTATATTTTCTCAGTATGATGCAAGTCTTTGAAATGCCGCCCCTTAACTGCTTTATCTTTAAAACAACCTTCAATTGTGATTTTGATTTCGCTGCTTATGCCGTTCCCCTTACGGCTCCGCCTGATGCGGCCGCCTCTCTGTATCATAGCACACACGGCCCTGTGTATGCTATTTGATGAAAGCCTCCTTAGTAAAATATTTGGGTACTCTTGCGAAGATGAGACTAGCAATATCAGACTTCAAGAACGTTTGGAAGGCATACCTAAACATATAACATCCGTTCATTGCAAGCTATGATGACAACAGTTTCAGACGTGTGTTGTTGCACCTTTCTGATGTTGCGAAGGTGACTGTAGATTTTAATCCTAGAACAGTCTGCTACACCTGGTGAGGCATACATGAGTAATGTTGGACATGGGGATGTTGTGTGTTCTGTCTTTTCACGCAGCTCGTTTTCTCTGTGTCCCAGCAGAACGCGTCAATGCGATTCTTGGATATACGGGTTCCTCTTGTGTTGTTACAGCGCTACATTTAGCGATCTTGCACAAATTAAATCCCAAGCACGTGGTGTCTATATCCAAGCATTTTATAGACACTTTAAGCGTGTTTTTCATTTGTCCACCATCCTATTGTCTAAACACCCCCACCACCCGCCTTCATCCCCCATCAAGTATTCCCAACAAGTGTTTTGGGATGCGATTATCAGGCATCTGCTCGGCGTGTCCCATCCTATCTCACATAGGCCTTCTGAAACAGGGTGTTGACGCTTGGCTCTTATGATAAAGAGAAATAAAAGAGACGGCTATGGATTGGACATTACAAACTTGGACCGCTACTACTTGAGAACTGTCATTACACACATTTTAAGCGCAAATCTTAAAGTTGCGTTTTAGTGCCTAACGAAACTGCCCTCCCTGGCACAACCAGGCAAGGTACTGTTGCATTTACAACTAACATCCCCGGAAGAACTGGGATGGGTGATGCCTAACGAGACTGCCCTCCCTGGGGCAACCGGGCAAGGTACTGTTGGCGAGCGCAAAATTTCAGTTGCGTTGCTAGCGACTAATGAAACGACCCGTTACATTATTTGTGCGTGGCCCCAGTCCAGTGTTTCCCGGGGCCAGGGAAAATACAGAGTAGTAACTGAAAATTGCAAGTGCCGACACGCGCCTCGAAAATGCTGAGAATGTTCCTACTCCGCAATAAACTCTAAGTGGTCAGAAAAGTAAGGCCGAAAATATAAAGATTTGACAGGCTGTCCAAATCCAAACATTGACGAAGGCCGACACTTTACACGGTGTGTTAAACGAGTAAGACGCCGTCCCAGGACAAGCTTATGTGCCCCGAGAAATGTTCCTAATCCAGAACGACCTCACAGTCAGAAAGAGCGTACAGTGTAGACTCACTGTTTGACGTAGATCACAAAGCTCAAATATACGATAAAAAGATGATCGCAAAGGCGTAGATCCAAGCAAAAATATACGGCACAACGGATCGTTCTAGGTTCAGCTACCCTAGTAAATAAACAACTGGTTGAAATCGGGTGGGTGGGCCTAGTCACGATGGGAGCATAATTGCACAATGTAAAAAGCAGTCATTGTCAAAGATCAATTATAGACCACACACAAAATGATAACATTGGCCGTGAAGAACAAACGAGAGAAGAATAATGACACACATTTTGAAATCTAACGAGGATGTCAGAACTTACAATGGAGTTTAACACGAGATTTATCATACAACTTGCCTGTGATATATACTGCTTTATGGCTAAACCCTTGCCTTGCGAGTTGAAGGTTAGAATCCGGACTACGGAGTGAATTTTTTCCAGAGACTGCTAAGATTGTTGCCGGAACTACGGAGTTCATGTAATACTCTAGGCAGGTGGCGTGCCATGTCTGCGGAGTGGGACCGAGGCAGATGAGGTAAAAACCCGGTGCAATAAGTCAAACATATCGGTTTTAGATCCTTTATACTTAAATCACGCAGCTTCTTCCAGCTCGTTCATGTTTGGTTACATTTTCCAGCTAAAAGTATCTATAAACATGGGTAGCCAGCCCCATTCAGAAAGCAATGGCAAACTACTGAACGTATAGTGCAGTGGCGGCTCGTCATTAAGGGCCAGTGGGGCCGGGCCCCACCAAAAATAATGTATAACGTGTATTTATTTTATAAATTAAAATATAGCAGCCAAAAACCATGATTTATCCGGAAAGAAATATCTGGCCCCACCATCAAAAATGATCACGAGCCGCCACTGGTATAGGGGATGCCTTGAAATTGAAAATCAACGACTCATTGATGGCTGCATCCTGTAAAGGATATGCCACGTATTTCATTTCAGTCAGCCCACCGTAATCATCTCTTACTTCTTCAAACACTCTATATCGACCCCTTGTTAACCACTCTGTGTGATTTGTATATGATCTGAGCCTAAGAGCGATTTTACGTTGTGCCGGTTATGCGCCTGCAAGTAGGCCAGCACATCCGGTTTCTGCGATGCTTTTTATTTACCAAGGTAGATTCCTAGGTCCTACATCAGTCACCTCTTATGACATGCCTTGTAGGTCACAGTGGTACTATTCTTTTCTTTCCTTGCAGGCCACAGCACCACACAGGCAATTGTCTTGTAGGTCACAGTATTACTAATTCTTTGATTTCGTAGCCAGCCCTGACAACGCGAAATATGAAGAATGACAGACAAGAAAGAAGAAAAACAAACTTGGAGCAAGCAATATAAGATACAACAAAAACAAACTTGGAGCAAGCAATATAAGATACAACAAAAACAAACTTGGAGCAAGCAATATAAGATACAACAAAAACAAACTTGGAGCAAGCAATATAAGATACAATAAAAACAAACTTGGAGCAAGCAATATTAGGTACAACAAAAACAAACTTGGAGCAAGCAATATAAGATACAATAAAAACAAACTTGGAGCAAGCAATATAAGATACAATAAAAACAAACTTGGAGCAAGCAATATTAGGTACAACAAAAACAAACTTGGAGCAAGCAATATAAGATACAATAAAAACAAACCAAGCAATATAAGATACAACAAAAACAAACTTGGAGCAAGCAATATAAGATACAATAAAAACAAACTTGGAGCAAGCAATATAAGATACAATAAAAACAAACCAAGCAATATAAGATACAACAAAAACAAACCAAGCAATATAAGATACAACAAAAACAAACCAAGCAATATAAGATACAACAAAAACAAACCAAGCAATATAAGATACAACAAAAAGAAACCTGGAGCAAGCAATATAAGATACAATAAAAACAAACCAAGCAATATAAGATACAACAAAAACAAACCAAGCAATATAAGATACAACAAAAACAAACCAAGCAATATAAGATACAACAAAAACAAACCAAGCAATATAAGATACAACAAAAAGAAACCTGGAGCAAGCAATATAAGATACAACAAAAACAAACCAAGCAATATAAGATACAACAAAAACAAACCAAGCAATATAAGATACAACAAAAACAAACCAAGCAATATAAGATACAACAAAAACAAACCAAGCAATATAAGATACAACAAAAAGAAACCTGGAGCAAGCAATATAAGAAACAACAAAAACAAACGATGGTAAAATTATAAAAGTAATCATTTACTATGCATCATAGAAACAACTTGGTAATACAATAAACCAACAATGTAGGCCTAGGGTTAATAACGAGACACGAAGGGTTAGAGACGATCATTATAGAAGGAGACATTCTAGCAAAGTGGAGCCACCCGTGTGGTGTTGGGGCCCGCAGGAGAAGCAAAGAATAGTACCACTGCGATCTACATGGAATGTCGTAAGAGGCGACTGATGTTGGGGCCTAGGGAAACTAACCTAGTAAATTAAAAGTATCACAGAAATCGGATGTACTGGTCTACTTGTAGGCGCAAAATGTACAATCCCTCTTAGGCTCAGATCACATACAGTGGTTAACAAGTGGTCGATATAGAGCGTTCCAAGAAGAAGAAGACAACAGAGAAGATAGATTCAGGATTTAATTGATGATTTCAGCATGGCAGCTGCAGAGGCAGGACATCTGGTCTATAAGAGAGAGAGAGACAAATTTCAAAGAAATGCTAGGGTAATAAAGTTCTCAGTCAGGACAAGCTATTTCATGATGATTTCTCTTCTTCTTCTCGATCATTCTTTTCTGCCACTTTATCATTATTATTGTGATATATAAACATCCACACCAAAAACGGGTGTGATATGTTCACATCTTCAGTACCATTTGGAGCTCTAGTGCTTGTCCTTCGGCGATATGTCCGATTTCAACCAGCGTTTACTGGGTTCGCTCTCTGTTAGCCTTTGGCTGTTCCCAGCTGACCTGCAAGGCAGCAGGTTGATGATGATTTGAGCATTGCAGCTGCAGAGGCGTGGTATCTGGACTATAAGAGAGAGAGAGAGAGAGAATTCTGAAGGACTGTAAGGGTGGTAAAGATCTGTTCAAGACAAGCTATTTGATGATGATGAAAGACCTAGAAATGAAGACATCAGGAAAAAGTGGGTACAACATCAGTACTAAACTTCATCAAGAAACAACAAATTAAATGGTTTGGCCACATAGGCAGATTACCAACAGACAGTGCGCCTCAAAGAGCAATGACACTCTGATGCAGCAAAAACAAATCGAAAGGTCATCCTCGCAAAAGATGGACCACAGAAGTAACAGAGGCAGTGAAAAACACTATCTACAAAGCTCACATAAAAGTATATTGTATAAATATCTTCTTATCCTGACGCTGTTAATCAAAACAGGATTAGAGAAAACATAGATCTAGTTATTGGCGTCTGTAGCTTAAGCAGTAGTGAGCTCGGTCACAGCCCAAGTATACCTCGTTCAAACTCTGCGGAGGGTAAGTTTGGAAGCAAATTTGGAGGCGAAAGGGTTATGCTAGGTGAACTGAAGAAGAATTAAAAGTTGGGGCTCAACGATAGCAAAGTTGATAACACTCTGAGCTAGTAACCATGTGCCGTAGAAATTATGAGTTCGAGGCCAGCTTGAGACAAAAAAATAAGATCCAGACCTTTGTCAACGGATGTTTGCGGCGGATTCTCAGATTGAGATGGTATGATAGAGTTACAAACACGGATCTGTGGATAAGAACAGGGCAGGAACCTATGATGACACAGGTCAAGAGGAGAAGATGGCGATGGATAGGCCATACCTTGCGGAAGACACATCGAGTGTCACTAGACAGGTGCTCGAGTGGAACCCGAGGAAAACGAAAAGAGGACGCCTAAGCAGACTTGGAGACGAGGTCTTACTGAGGAGCTGAAGAGTGCTCAATTGACCTGGGAGAACATAAAAAGAACAGCCAGAGACCGAGAAGAGTGGCGAACAACTGTTGAGGCCCTATGCTCCACGAGGAGCGGAGAGGATTAATGATGAACGAAGAAGAATTAAAAGTTGGGGCTCAACGATAGCAAAGTTGATAACACTCTGAACTAGTAACCATGTGCCGTAGAAATTATGAGTTCGAGGCCAGCTTGAGACAAAAAAATGTTCATTGTGCACACCGTTGAACTACAGGAAACACAGATCCTTTACTTGGGGATCTAAATGACAAGTATCACTGAAGTCAGAGTACAGTTCACCTGAATGGCAAGGGACAATGATAATAATGAAAGCAAATCTTCAAGCAAAAACAAGTCAGAGGCGCCACATTATGCCCAAACTCGCAAGGGGCAAATAAAAATTTATACAAAACATTAAATATTTTAAAGCTGTTCTAGTCTGGCATACAACATACCTACACAATCCACCACCGTCTTTGTCTTTTATGCATTAAAAACATTTTTGAAAATACAAATATTAAGTATACATCAACTGGGATGCTATCTGCAAACGTTTGAGAACCACTGTACTAAATACATTTTGTTCTTCCTTTCTTTACATCACAACAGGAGTGTTTTTTATGCCTTCAAGATATCATTGTGCAAATATCTACACATGATAGAGGTATCAAGTTGTATACACACAATAGGGAGCTATAAAGCTGTTCACATATCAAACGAAAGCATATGTTATGTAATGTTATGCAATATACGTCATCGCACATTGGGCATTCCCATTCGTGCTCTGTTCTCTGCTGCAGCAGCCATCCCAAAGTCCATTTGCTCACCGTACCTATGAGAAGTTGATTTGTATATCTTCTCTCTCTCTCTGCCACGAAGATGACACTTCTGGCATGTCCAAACTTAATGCCTAATTCTCGAACTCGTTTCAGTGTCTGAGACTTACCCATGTCACCTTCTTCTTCTTCTTCTCGTTCGTTCTTACGACCAATTTTAATCACTCTTTGTGATATGTTTGATCTTTGCCAAGAACGTGTTACGTTGCACATTGGTTCTGTAGGCCCCTAAACGCATAGACTTCTACACGTTTAGGACATGTGCATCCGATTTCAGCCAAACCTCCATAGTCGCCTCTTACGACATGCGTGGCAGGTAACAGTGGTTCTATTCTTTACACCCCAAATTTGGGCCCCGGTAACCACTCGGGCGACATGCCCATGTCACCTAAATGAGAGTGTACCGCATTGATGATATTGGCTCTGTCCATACTTCTGCCCGCTTGAGTCGGGCATTGTTTGCAAGAAAGTCAGCACGCTCATTACCCTTAACTCCAGCATGTCCAGGTCACGGCGAACCAACACCGCTCTTTTAGTAATTTGCACTACTTTTTTCATCGCAGTCCGCGACGGAACACAAGTCAGCCATTGTGTTTTTTTCGATCGAATCGATGAAACAGCGTATAAACAATTGCTTCATATGAAATATGTGTCATTCATATAGTAAAACCGATTGTTCTACGTGTAACTGTAACATATTCTACAGATCTGGAAAATTCTATGATTATATGTTAAGTAGAAGCTATTTTGAACGAAATTTTTTTCGATGGTCACTACCATTATTTTGGAACATTGAAAATTTCGCTTGGGCACTGCCCATAAACATCGTATTTACGTGAAACGACATTATTAACCTCTCTTTACTCATAAATTTTCATTACTAGAAACATTTTCTCTCTTCTAGGGCAACTTTACGTCTGCACCTCGTCAATAACCTACCAGACTTACCATTTCTCTGTGCTCTGAAGCGGTTTGCTTTTGACGTCCATAACAACCGCTGCAGTTTGCGATCTTCTCGTGAATTCTTTTTGTCATTTTACTTGTGTCAACGATATCCAGCAATGCTAAATACAAATTTTTAATTTTCTTTTATATTTCAAACATTATTTATGCCTTTCAGTTGACTTTTGTATCGAGTATCAACGGTAATATTAAATATACCACACTAGATCTAGCTGTCCAAAGTGAACCATTCGTCAGCGATAGACGGCAATAATGATTGGCCCGATCTTTATCGTACACTATTCAGATTTACTTGAGAAGTCTCACATTATTGTATTGTGATTTCAGAATTAAAATAACTAGTGAATAATTTCAGTATCCTTTTAATTGTCTTTCTTAATTATAGGCATTTCATGTTTAAAAGTTGTGCCATTTAAATTGCACTCATTGCTTAGCTGCAATGAAGCTTTGTGACAAAATATAGTCTAGTAGCAATTTCAAATGTAACTATTGCAAGATCATCTACATTTTCTTTTTATGTAAACTTCTTCTGTGACTTTCAATTTGTTAGTGGTTGAACTAAATGTGATCATTTATATTTACTCAACATATATAAATGATTTACCAAATAAGTATCCAGCATGTTTGTATGTGAGATGTGCATACATAAGTCTTATCTTATCTTATCTTATCTTAACCACATTTGCAGTGAAGCGTCGTGGGAGAGTTAGTTTCCTATCTTGTGCCAGGTGTGTTGCGCTTGACGTTGTCAGTCCATGCTTTCGCAGGGACTCTGAGATGTTATCTATCCATCTTGTTCTTGGCCTGCCTCGTGCTCTGTGCCTGAGTGTCGATTATTATAGGCACGTGATGGTAGTAAATGTGGTTCCATTCTCATTAAATGGCCGAACCACTTGAATCTTTGCTTCTCGATGTACTGTATGCATGGTATAGTACCAACGATGCTTCTGATATTCTCGTTTCTCACTCTATCTCGCCTTGTAACGTTGACAGCTTTTCAACATCTCATTTCACATGTTGTAATCTTTCTTTCTTGTGTCTTAGTCAGGGCCATGTTTGGCACTGATAGCAGAGAGTTGGAATAAATATGCAGTTTATCAGTTGTCGTTTGACTGCCATGTTAATGCTTGGATGTTTTAATAGTGGTGACAGTTGGTATGTCACTGCATTTGCCTTCTGGCATCTAGTCTCGATTTCTCTGTCCATCTTTCCATCTGCTGTGAATATACTCCCGAGATATTTGAATTCTGGAGTCTGTTGTATTTTGACATTATTCCCGTGTATATTTGCATACATAAGTAAATATATAAAACTCACACTATTCAAAGAGTCACTCAGAACAGCACATATTGCAGATAAATCAAGAAATATATGAATACAAAAATTAACCTCTGATGCTAGAGTGAATAATTTACCAATATGCTTTTATTATTTTCTAAATTGTTTTGGTTGTGTGGAACATATAATGAGCACTAGATCAACAGTTTCAATAAATAATATTCATTATGATCTCCCCATGCAACTGACTTCAACCGTGCAATAACATTAAATATATTTATTACTTTATTTTAAAAACTGGAGATAGAGGTTGTGTGAATAATTTACTCAGAAAGTGATAAAGCTTGACCATCATTGCAAGACTAAGGTCAATGCATGGGGAAATTAGAAAGGATATTATTCAATGAAATTGTTGATCTAGTAGTCAATACAATTTTTAAACAATCAAGAAAGTTTTTGACAATAATGAAAACACACTGGTAAATCATTTACCTGTACTTCAACTATATAGAAATTAGGATTTATACAAAGATCTGATTTGCTGTATCATTGTGTTTACTGTACCTTTGATTAATCAATTTTACTCAAAGCTCAGGTCCTACACAAAACTTTCAATGACATAAAATGTTTCTTGTTCAATGTATGTTCATATAGAAGACATGATGCAGTATTTCATCACTAATTATCACATTTAGTTCAACCACTAACAAATTAAAAGTCACAGAAGAAGTTTACATAAAAAGAAAATGTAGATGATCTTGCAATAGTTACATTTGAAATTGCTACTAGACTATATTTTGTCACAAAGCTTCATTGCAGCTGATTGCAGCTAAGCAATGAGTGCAATTTAAATGGCACAACTATTAAACATGAAATGCCTATAATTAAGAAAGACAATTAAAAGGATACTGAAATGATTCACTAGTTATTTTAATTCTGAAATCACAATACAATAATGTGAGACTTCTCAAGTAAATCTGAATAGTGTACGATAAAGATCGGGCCAATCATTATTGCCGTCTATCGCTGACAAATGGTTCACTTTGGACAGCTAGATCTAGTGTGGTATATTTAATATTACCGTTGATACTCAATACAAAAGTCAACTGAAAGGCATAAATAATGTTTGAAATATAAAAAGAAAATTAAAAATTTGTATTTAGCATTGCTGGATATCGTTGACACAAGTAAAATGACGAAAAGAATTCACGAGAAGATCGCAAACTGCAGCGGTTGTTATGGACGTTAAAAGCAAACCGCCGTAGCACAGAGAAATGGTAAGTCTGGTAGGTTATTGACGAGGTGCAGACGTAAAGTTGCCCTTAGAAGAGAGAAAATGTTTCTAGTAATGAAAATTTATGAGTAAAGAGAAGTTAATAATGTCGTTTCAGTGAAATACGATGTTTATGGGTAGTACCCAAGCGAAATTTTCAATGTTCCAAAATAATGGTAGTGACCATCGAAAAAAATTTCGCTCAAAATAGCTTCTACTTAACATATAATCATAGAATTTTCCAGATCTGTAGAATATGTTACAGTTACACGTAGAACAATCGGTTTTACTATATGAATGACACATATTTCATATGAAGCAATTGTTTACACGCTGTTTCATCGATTCGATCGAAAAACACAATGGCTGACTTGTGTGAAATGTTTTTACCGTCACGGACTGCGCTGAAAAAAGTAGTGCAAATTACTAAAAGAGCGGTATCTGAATGCAAATATGACGCCGTGAGGTGTGTGCAGCCAAGTCATTTTCTTGAGATGTGAACTCTGAATGCTGTCCAGCCATTACACACGCAGACTTCCAGATTCAATCCTTTGAAGCATATTCATCGAGTCTGATATGATAATCGTATGTGTTATCTGTTGCTCAGCCACCCATGACAGAGCCCTGAGGCAGCAGTGATCTCCATAGTCATGCTCGATGTCGTTGTCTCGAAAGTGCTGTAGGCATAATATGATCACAAATAGAAACAAATCACAAAATCAATATTAAGAACAGATAAGAATAATGGGAGTACAAAATAGAAATATTATCATCAGAAAATAAAAACAATGTATGCAATCTGGTTACAAGTAGTTGTAATAAAATGTTGTCATAGACAAAATGCTGCATTGATTGATTGATTGGGACATCATCATTGCACTTCCGTGAATAACCAAGATATGAGTAGGCTCATCAATCAAAATCAAACTGGCACGATCAATCGCTGGACTTCGCCTGTGTGGTGCCGAGGCCCGCAAAGGAAGCAAAGAATAGTATCGCTGCGACCTACAAAATATGTCGTAAGAGGCGACTGATGTAGGACCTAGGGAAGTCACCCTAGTAGATAAAAAGCATCGCAGAAAACGGATATGCTGGTCTACTTGTAGGTGCATAACTGGCACAACATACAATCGCTCTTAGTCTCAGATCACAAACAAGTTACAGAGTGGTTAAAAAGTGGTCAATATGGAGCGTTCGAAGAAGAAGTTGCTGTTGGAGATATTGTGTCGGAGATCTGAGCACCTATGGACATGTCTGTAGTGCAATGAAGATATTCCAAACTGAAGCTGAATAACCATGTGTGCTCCAATCTCTTTCTTACACAAGAAGATCTCAACGACAGTGTACTAACGATCTGTTGCATCAGTAAAAGTTCTCAACCTAATATTGAGAATGTTGAAAACTTACAGAAGTTTTATTAAATTTTTATCTTTGCCGCTATAAATTCCTACGTAGCCAGGGCGCTTAATGCGGCACTTCCTCTTACTAATTTTAGCGTGAAGGCATGATTTGCTTATCCCCAGTGTCCCTCACCATTCAGGCACGCTTTACTCCGACTTCAGAGGTACTTGATTGGTAATATTCTTTCTTCTTTCTTTCGTCCGCTTTCAACTCAGACGAAGTTTCATCTCTGAAACTGATTTTTGCGTGAAAATCCATTTTTTTTTCAATTTCTTACAATGGCAGCAGCGTGCACATTGTAAATTACTTTACACTGGCAGCCGTGTGCTCAATGTACTCGTAATTAGTATTCCTCGCCATACAGGCAGATTTTCTCCGACTTCAGAGGTACTCACGTTATCGTCCTGAGTAAGACCAGGGACTCGAACAAATGCCAGACAGTAGGTTCGAACCCGAGCTATGAGGCGTCTCACAGCTAGCAGGCCGAGCTACTATCAACTACTCTAGGCAGTCCCGATTGGTAATATAGATCCATAAGGAACGGATCAGGAGTCTGTTGTCCGACTGTGTACCGATGCACACCAAAATTGTTAGCCCAAGTTGGTTTTCAACACACACTTGGTTGCTGACACACTTGGTTGCTAAAATACACTTGTTTCCTAACATACATACACTTGGTTGCTAACATAAAATATGTCTACAAAGTAAGTCATGCTAGGGAGCATTATCAGGTTTCAAAGGCATATAATTTAATAATCACATGAACAGAATTCAAGCAAAACACAGTCCAGAGTGCTAGCTGTGTGCACATCATCATGAAACCATTCACCTCTTCAGGTGCTAAGCGTTGGATGATGTCAGGAAAATTCTTCTTCCTCCAAGTCCAGATAAATGGAATACATTATATGGAACAAAATTGTCAGCATGTTGCCGGGCTCACAAGGGAGTAAACAATAGTAACACTTCGACCTACAAGGCATGTCGTAAGAGGCAACTGAGGTAGGGGCCTAGGGAAGCTAATCTAGTAAATAAACAGAAATCGGATATGCTGGCCTACTTGTAGGCACATAACTGGCACAATATACAATCGCTCTTAGGCACAGATCACAAAGAGTGGTTTAACAAGATAAGGAGCGCTCGAAGAAGATATGGAACAATAGAACAAGTTACAAACACATGCAGATACCACTACATGGAATTGCATTGGACAAGAGCACAAGTGTCGCTGGATCATTGAAGAAGAGTACAGGTCTATGGGTGCTTTGATCTCCGCCCCCAATATCTTTACCACTGTATCTTCTTCTTTTTCTTGTTTGCCGGCTATGAATTCAGGTGTAGTCAGGGTGTCCAGTATGATGCTTCTGGCTGATTTTCGCATGAAGGCTTGCTTTCCTTTTCATCAGCGTCCCTCACCATTCAGGCGAGTCTTCTTTGACTTCAGAGGTCTTTACCACCGTATAACAAATAATCACACCGTTCTGTGTTGATCTTCTTTGCGTTCGTTTTTTACGACCAATTTTAATCACTCTTTGTGATATGTTTAATCTTTGCCAAGAACGTGTATACGTTGCACATTGGTTTGGTAGGCCCCTAAACACATAGACTTCTACACGTTTAGGACATGTGCATCCGATTTCAGCCAAACCTCCTTAGTCGCCTCTTATGACATGTGTGGCAGGTAATAGTGGTTCTATTCTTTACACCCAAATTTGGGCCCGTAACCACTCGGCGCCCGTGTTGATTAATCAAATGCATTGTGTCTCCAACATTATCGATATAAAGGAAGACTGCAGTAAAACTATGTGGCAATAGTGATATACATAGAAATGAAAACGTTCTTTTCCTGTTTCTCTAACAAAGTGTTTGTGTTTAGCAGTTCCAATTTTTCTCGCAATTTCCTTTTCTTTGGATTGGGATAGTGATTTGTCAATGTTCTAAAAGTCATCTAAATGACCCGTTTCTCTTATGGTATTGATCCTTCCTTCCTTTCGTTCGTTGAAATATTGTCTATATATTCAACGTTGTCTCTTGTATAAACTTGTCTTTTTTAGCTCATACAGAGGTCAGTTTAGTTTTCTTTCCAGTGTTGTTTCACCAGGTCTGTGAGTTTGTCTCAGTATATCATATTCAGGGCAGTTCTGAAGTATGTGCTCTGCAGTCTGATGTGTTTGTCCACATGTACACATGGCTGAATTGGCAATCTTGAATTTTGTATACATGTGACTGCGGAGTAGATTGTGTTTTGTTCTAAGGCGAAGAATGACAACTTTTTCTAATCTGCTCATATTATAATAATCGTCTTATGTTGATATTTGTGGCTTTCTGATTGATTTAATCATCCTTTTCTTTTGGTGGTAGGTAACTGGCACATCTGGTTGCTTTCCTGCAGCACCTTTGACCTTCTGTGGCCAGTCAGTCTGCTGTTTCATTTCCTGGTATTCCACAGTGAGATGGTAATGGTATTGATGATATCTGCACTATCCATTGATTGACCTTTCTTGACCCCTGCTTTATCAACCAGGTTACAGAACACTCATTTTCTTGAACCCTTGCATGGCCTAGTGCAAAAAAGAAAGGTTAAATGGGTCATTCGGAATGTGCTCAATGTGACATATTTTATACAGATGGTTTTAGTTTTCTCTAGAATATTTATTGAGCTACTCAGTAGACTAGTGTGAATTCGGGTGTACTCAACCACTTCTTTCCCGTGGTTACCGCATTGATATCATTGAAAGGTGATGGCTGGTTCAGTGTGCAAGCAATGGACTGAATCACTACAGATGTCAACAATTTGTAGAATTACATTTATCTTTATTCTGGTGTACATGGTTGTCATTGGCAATGAGAGGGCAATAGGCTGGCTGGCTCTGCCACCATATCAGATGGCCAGGCAATGGATTGAGCTGATATTTTGAACGCCCTCATAGAGTTTGGCCACAAAGAAGATTTTCATTTAAACCAATCCACGTCAACTACTAGATTGCAGGAGCTGAGTTTGAAGATTGGAGTAGCAAGAAAATAACAGCATAACAGGTACGTGGGTAGGTTCATCAATCAAAATAGAACTGGTATGGTCAGTCGCTGGACGATGTTGGAGATATTGCGAAGGAGATCGAAGCACCTATGGACATGTCCGGGGTGCAAGGAAAATATTCCATATTGAAAATGAATACATCTCTCTCTCTCTCTCTCTCGGGCAAACACCACCCAGAAAGATGTACCAGATTTTCCCATAAATTCTATTCATGTGGAAATCTGATTCATGCAGCCTTAGCATTGGTGTGTTTTACGTCACATCTTCAGCACCATTTGGAGTTCTGGTGCTTATCCTTCGGCGATGTGTCTGGTTTGAGCCAGCGTTTACTCGGTTCGCTCTCCATTCTGTAGCCACCTAGTGTTTTTTATTGTGTGGGGTATCTAGCCCCACTACCAACCTCCTTGGTCGCCTCTTATGACATGCGTGGCAGGTAACAGTGGTTCTATTGTTTACACCTCAGTTTGGGCCCCGGTAGCCACTCGGGTGAATTGATCTCATTGCGACAAAGCCACATCAATCTACATTTTTACCAAATATGAAACCAGATTATATGTACACTTTATAAATTTTACAATTTAATACACATCTCAAATCTCAATCTAAACCAGCTTTATTTGGTTTTATCTTGGCCACATTTTCTCATATTGGAATTTCCCCTCCCTGTCCACCATTTCTCCATCAACTACTTCCAGTGTCTGATGTTTTAGATAATGAAAATGATCTAATGCAAACACATAAAACTCATTCTCCATCTTCCAAATGGATGATTGATGAATTCTCTCCATGGATTCAGGCTTTGTAGCTACTTTTTTGGCAGTTTTCCTCAAGTGGGACTTTTTTCCTGAAAGAGAATATATCAGATGATTTGAAAATGTACATGAACTGATAAAGTTAATCTATTGAACAGCTACAGCAACACATTAACAGACTTCAGGGCTCGGTCATGGGTGGCTGAGCAACAGGTGACCCATACAACTATCATATCAGACTTGATGAATATGCTTCAAAGGATTGAATCTGGAAGTCTGTGCGTGGAATAGGTGGGCAGCATTCGGAGATCACATCTCAAGAAAATGAATTGGGTGTACACACCTAGACATGCTGAAGTGCAGGATAACGAGTGAGCTGACTTTCTCACAAACAATGCCAGACTCAAGGGGGCAGAAGCATGGACAGAGCCGATATCAATGCGG
This sequence comes from Arion vulgaris, assembly GCA_020796225.1. NCBI lineage: Eukaryota > Metazoa > Mollusca > Gastropoda > Stylommatophora > Arionidae > Arion > Arion vulgaris. The sequence continues at coordinate 46,401,800 of CM036758.1, forward strand.
TACGCTTTCAATTATGTGACGTGGGCGAGTCTCAGACACTGGAACGAGTTAGAGAATTAGGCGTTAAATTTGGACATGCCAGACAGTGTCATCTTCGTGGTAGAGAGAGAAGATATACCAATCAACTTCTCATGGGTACGGTGAGCAAATGGACTTTGGGATGGCTGCTGCAACAGAGAACAGAACACAAATGGGAATGCCCAATATGTCATGACGTCGATCGCATAACATAACCAGACTTCAGTTCTTCTTCTTCAATTATCCAGCAGAACTTGAGTTCTTGTCCTTCATTTCAATGCTATATAGTAGTATATGTATGTGTTTGTAAGTTGTTCATTTGTTCTGTATAATGTGTTCCATTTATCTGACCTTGGAGGAAGGAGGATCTTCCTGACATCAACTAGCAATTGCCACCTGAAGAGGTGGTGGTGAATGGTTTCATGATGACGTGCATATCATGTGATTTTCAGTACTGATGTTGTACATTTTTCCCGATGTCTTCATTTCTAAACTGGTCTCTTCTAGATACTCCCAGCATTCTGCATAGACACTTCCTCTCTGTTGTAACTAGTTTTCTTCTATCGTTTGATGTCAGCATCCAGGTTTGATACTGTGTGTCAAACATTATAATATACAAAATTGGAATATGGAACCAAAACCTGGAGCACCAAAAAAAAAAAAAAAAAAGATGAAACAATATTAGACATTTGAAAACAAAGCAGGATTTGAAAAACAGGGTTTTCAGATGAATCGTTGGGAACAACAAAAATGAAAATAGCGTAGAATGAGAAGCAATACAGATTTGTATAACTTGTTTTAAATCACCATTAATTCCAGCCATCTTGAAGATTAATAGAATTTGATGACTAGAGAATATTGGAAGAATAGCAGAGAACAGACTTCTTTATCAAATGCTCTGTATCGACCACTTGTTAAACCACTCTTTGTCCGCGCGAGTGGTGCTGGGGCCCGCAAGAGAAGCAAAGAATAGTAACACTGCGACCTACAATACATGTCATAAGAGGCGACAAAATCAACACCAATAGGGGAGATGGAAAGAGTGGGGGGAATACAAGCACTGAGAGAACGCAGAGATACAAAAGTGATGACGCAGGCAGAAAAGTTTCTGAGTATGCCAAGCCATCCAATGGAAAACAGATTCCAAAATCTAGCATTGGGGCGGCTGAAAAGAAGCAGCTTTATTCATCAGGCCAAAAGACAATAGGCAAACTTAAGACCTACCAAAAGTTGGCATTCCCTAAAGTCTGTGCCAGAGCAAACCCCTTGGAGAGAGGAGACTGAACCAGAAGTATGTATCCAGACAGAAGTTAAAGGAATACTCGACAAGGATGAGCAGAACAGCATACAACGCAAGACAGTCACTCTCAGTTTACTTGATGAAGAATACCCACATGATCTCTGGGTCCAGGTATACATGGATGGGTCAGCGGCAGTGAAAATGCAGTGAAGAATGGAGGAGCAGGCGTGTACATAGAATACCCAAACAACGCTAGAGATGCGTTTAAAGTACCAACGGGGAAATTCTGTAACAACTATGATGCAGAAATTCAGGCAATCAAGGTGGCAACTGAAAAACTGTTGAATACCAGACCCGATCCTCAACCTGCTGTATTTTTGACTGATGCAAAATCAGCACTCCAGTCCAGAAAATTGCCAAGTCTACAGACCCTACTGTCTAAATTGTCCAAGCAGCGCAGGGTCATCTTGCAGTGGATACCCTCTCACTGTGGAATACCAGGAAATGAAACAGCAGACCGATTGGCCAAGGAAGGTGCTGCAGAAGAGCAGCCGGATGTGCCGGTTACCTACCACCAAAAGAAAAGGATGATTAAATCAATGAGAAAGCCACAAACACCAACACAAGATTACTATAATATGAGCAGATTGGAACAAGTTGTCATTCTGCGCCTTAAAACAGGACACAATCGGCTCCGCAGCCAAATGTATACAAAATTCAAGATTGGCAATTCAGCCATGTGTACATGTGGAGAGGCACACCAGACTGCAGAGCACATACTTCAAGACTGCCCGAATATGATACACTGAGGCAAACTCACTGGCCTAATGAAACAACACTGACAGAAAACTACACGGACCTCTGTGTGAGCTACAAAAGACAGTGAAGTTCATACAAGAGACAACATTGAATATATATAGACATATTTCAAGCGAACGAAAGGATAAGAGGCGACTAATGGTAGACCTTAGGGATGCTACCCTAGTAAATAAAAAGCAGGGCAAAAATTGAATGTACTGGCCTACTTGTGAGCGCATAACTGGCACAACGTACAATCGCTCTTAGGCTTAGATCACATACAAATTGCAGAGGAGAAGAGACATTTTCAAATACATTCAACTTTCTATATTTTTAGTTCTTTCCCAACTCTCGCTGACATATATTAGGATAGATTTCAGAAATGCATATACTAAATCAAAAGCTACTCATCTAGTCACTAAAGAAACAAACAAACAGAAAAGAGCAGTACCATCATCATAAAGTTGTGTTGCTCCACGGAAGAACCTTGGAAGAATAGCTTCCAGCACTGCCAAAAAGTCATTCATCTCTTCAGTAACTCCCACAACCAGGTAATGGTGCAACAAGTTTCTCTTGGCTTCTTCTAATGCCCATTGGTTGCCTGGCTTCCTGTTTGATTAACAAGGACAGACAACAATATGTGATTAGCATTATTTTAATACAGTCATTCAATATCTATAGAGGTTTCCAACTTTCAGAGACACATGTGGATCTACTGTCCTGGCTATGCTGATGTTCGTGGAAACAAGAGAGCGGACATGCTTGCATCGATTGTTAGGAAGTTTAGGATGGATAAGGGGGTTGTTCTTCAGTCTCTTGGCAACCTACTGTTGGATGATGACACTAAAATTGATGTTGAATCAATCCAGCGATTTAATGCATTTGTAATTACATGTTGTAGAAGTAGGGATACATAGAGAGGAGTGTGTTTAACCAGCGAGCTACAGGAACCATCAGTATGCATACCATTTGACATCTGTTGAGGAGATCAAACACCTGTGGGTCTGCCCGGAGTGCGTAACATCAGTTCAGTAACCTTCTTCTTCCTCTTCTTCTTTGAACGCTCTATATCGACCACTTGTTAACCACTCTGTGTGATTTGTATGTGATCTGAGCCTAAGAGTGATTATACGTTGTGCCAGTTTTGCGCCTACAAGTAGGCCAGCACAACCAATTTCTGAACTGCTTTTTATTTACTAGGGTAGCATCCTAGGGCCTACATCAGTTGCCTCTTACGACATGCATTGTAAGTTGCAGTGGTACTATTCTTTGCTTCCCTTATTGGCCCCGACACCACACAGGCGAGCATACCTTCAACATCTGTTAGGGAGACTGAGCACCCATTGGTCTACCCAGAGTGATATGACGTCCGTTCAGAAACCAATAACCAATCAATGCACTTTTTAATACAGTCAATCAAACTTCTTTGTTCGTTCTAATACTCCCGCTAGTTATAGCAGGATGCAGTCCGGAGAATGGAACGTGTTGTGTCGCAATTTTCAGCATGAGCTGTGGTATCTGGACCTTTGGGTCCGACACATACAACTTTAGCATAGCCTTTTTATGGGTACCTGGTTAGCTTTTCCCTCTTCGACCTCCACAAACTTAGACAGACTTCTTGGTAGTCATCTGTTTCCGGGGGCCACTATGGAAAGTGAAGTGAAGTTTTGGTCAGCTTTGTTATTTACCCTGACGCTAGCAGTCAGTTATGAGTCACCAGCCAGCCTGTCTGCTCTCTCATTGCCATCGACCGCCTGAGTGGTTACCGGGCCCAAATTTGGGGTGTAAAGAATAGAACCAATGTTACCTGCCACGCATGTCGTAAGAGGCGACTAAGGAGGTTTGGCTGAAATCAGATGCACATGTCCTAAACGTGTAAAAGTCTATACGTTTAGGGGCCTACAAACCAATGTGCAACGTATACACGTTCTTGGCAAAGATCAAACATATCACAAAGAGTGATTAAAATTGGTCGTAAAGAACGAACACAAAGAAGAAGAAGATTGCCATCGACACCCATGTTCCCCGAACTGAAGATGAGTGTAATTTTATTATTATTAACCTCTTCTAACCTAGTTTGTCTATCTGTGTGTCATATTTTATTTTTCTCTTCATAGAATCTAAAACCAAAATCAGTCTCCCAGTTCTTACCTACAACCACTTTGACAAACAATGCCCCGACTCAAGCTGGTAGATGTATGGAGAGAGCTGATGTCCTCAATGTACGCTCCCATTTTTGTGATATGGTGAGTCTCAGACACTGGAACGATTGCGAGAATTAGGAGTTAAGTTTGGACATGCCCAACAGTTTCATCTTTATGGTAGAGAGAGAAGATATACTAATCAACTTTTTATGGGTACGGTGAGCAGATGGACTTTGGAATTGTTGCTGCAGCGGAGAACAGAGTATGCATGAGAATGCCCAATGTACCATGACATCAATCGAATAACATAACCATGCATCCTATTTAGCCTATTTCAACTTACCAACAATCTGCATGATGTCCACAGAAGTAGGAACTGTACCACAGGTTAACTGGATTGCAATCACTACCATCAAGAGCCACACACAACTTACCAACAATCTGCATGATGTCCACAGAAGTACGGGAACTGTACCCACAGGTTAACTGGATTGCAATCACTACCATCAAGAGCCACACACAACTTACCAACAATCTCCATGATGTCCACAGAAGTATGGGAACTGTATCCACAGGTTAAATGGATTGCAATCACTACCATCAAGAGCCACACACAACTTACCAACAATCTCCATGATGTCCACAGAAGTACGGGAACTGTACCCACAGGTTAACTGGATTGCAATCACTACCATCAAGAGCCACACACAACTTACCAACAATCTCCATGATGTCCACAGAAGTACGGGAACTGTACCCACAGGTTAACTGGATTGCAATCACTACCATCAAGAGCCACACACAACTTACCAACAATCTGCATGATGTCCACAGAAGTACGGGAACTGTACCCACAGGTTAACTGGATTGCAATCACTACCATCAAGAGCCACACACAACTTACCAACAATCTGCATGATGTCCACAGAAGTACGGGAACTGTACCCACAGGTTAACTGGATTGCAATCACTACCATCAAGAGCCACACACAACTTACCAACAATCTGCATGATGTCCACAGAAGTACGGGAACTGTACCCACAGGTTAACTGGATTGCAATCACTACCATCAAGAGCCACACACAACTTACCAACAATCTCCATGATGTCCACAGAAGTATGGGAACTGTATCCACAGGTTAAATGGATTGCAATCACTACCATCAAGAGCCACACACAACTTACCAACAATCTCCATGATGTCCACAGAAGTACGGGAACTGTACCCACAGGTTAACTGGATTGCAATCACTACCATCAAGAGCCACACACAACTTACCAACAATCTCCATGATGTCCACAGAAGTACGGGAACTGTACCCACAGGTTAACTAGATTGCAATCACTACCATCAAGAGCCACACACAACTTACCAACAATCTGCATGATGTCCACAGAAGTACGGGAACTGTACCCACAGGTTAACTGGATTGCAATCACTACCATCAAGAGCCACACACAACTTACCAACAATCTCCATGATGTCCACAGAAGTACGGGAACTGTATCCACAGGTTAAATGGATTGCAATCACTACCATCATGAGCCACACTCAACTTACCAACAATCTGCATGATGTCCACAGAAGTACGGGATCTGTACCCACAGGTTAACTGGATTGCAATCACTACCATCACGAGCTACACACTCATCAAATGACTGGAAGAAAGGAAAACACCAGGTTAGTTTATACTATTTGAATCTTGCCAGAATTAATTGATCATTCTTCTACTTCTTCTCAATATCCACCACTTGTTAACAATTCTGTGGGATTTATATGTTAGCTGAGCCTAAAAGCAATTGCAATTTGTGCCAGTTATGTGCCTACAAGAAGGCCAGCACATCTGATTTCTGTGATGCTTTTTATTTACTATGGTATCTTCCCTAGGTCTTACATCAGTGGTCTCTTACGACATGCCTTAAAGGTCACAGTAATACTATTCTTTGCTTCCCTTGTAGCCCGGCAACACATGGGCGGATTGATCATCAAAAAGGTGCAACCCTATTAGGACGGAGCAAAATTGAGCTTTCCTTCTGAAGAATACAGAGTATGTAGGTACGTACGCAGGTATGCAAACAAACAGAACAATCCCTATTATTGAGAATCAATCAATCAACCAATGAAATGCCGCCTGATGGCATAGGCGATCATGTCTCCCCACAACTCTCTCTTCCTGGTGCAGAAAATTAGTCCTGACATCGATGTTTTGTCGAACCATGATGTTAGACCATCCAACATCTTCTTGTCTTCCACGATCTCTCCTTCCATGAATTTTACCCATTGCCACCAAATGTTCTAAGCCTCATCTTCGCATTATATGCTTGAAGAACCTTGATTGTCTGATTCTTCTTTTGATATGGTTTCTTTGTGTGTAGGCCTGATTTAAAACCACATCATTGGTTTTCCTTGCTGTTCAAGGAATTTTCAGCATTCTTCTGTAAAACCACATCTCTGTGACTTCCAAAGATCTTATTGATTGTTTGTTCATTGTCCATGATTCGCTGCTATACATAAGTATTAGTTCAATATAGCTGGGGGACTGCCTAGAGTAGTTGATAGTAGCTCGGCCTGCTAGCTGTGAGACGCCTCATAGCTCGGGTTCGAACCTACTGTCCGGCATTTGTTCGAGTCCCTGGTCTTACTCAGGACGATAACGTGAGTACCTCTGAAGTCGGAGAAAATCTGCCTGTATGGCGAGGGAATACTAATTACGAGTACATTGAGCACACGGCTGCCAGTGTAAAGTAATTTACTATGTGCACGCTGCTGCCATTGTTAGAAATTGGAAAACAGATTTTCACGCAAAATCAGTTTCAGAGATGGAACTTCGTCTGAGTTGAAAGCGGACGAAAGAAAAAAAGAAAAAAAAAAAGAAAAAAAAAAAGTTCAATATAGCACTGGAGTACTCGTTTCAGCAGTGTCATTGGTAGTGAATTCACGCATAGTGTGTTTTTCATTTTCATAAAGCTGCTTCGCTTGAGCTCACAGCGAAACTGTTCAGGTTCAGATTTTTCTTTATTCCCCTGAAAGAAAAAACTCCTTGGCCTTGCCAGGGATATAACCTGGGTCTCCCGCATGGGAGTCCGCGCTCTAATGCAATCGGCCAGATGGACCACTAAAGACATGCTTAAAGTATCTCTAAAGCGCTTATATATATATATATATATATATATATATATATATATATATATATATATATATATATATATATATAGTATATATATATATATACCTCACATGCTGGGAATCCTTTCGTCGATTTCCAAATTTTGTGACATGTCGGTGGATGTGCGATACGTCGGTGGATGTGCAACATGTTGATGTTTGAGGTGAGAGTACTTGTTCAATATTAAGATTATTCTAGACTGGCTGTGATGAGGTGACATTCTACGAAGACAAACTACATTAAGAAAGTGCTTGCTAATGGCAGAATGTTCTGGCTTCTATTTTCTTGAATTATTATTAAATTTTTGTGACGTCCACACGAGTCTCTGGACAAATTTCTTTTTTGTCCACATCTCTTTACTCTGCCTCATGTTTTTATTTCTCTTCCGTCATTTTGTTCTTATTTCTTTAGCTACCTGATATTAACTGACATGTTGCCAATCTCTTCATCTTGTTTTTTTAGTTCTTTAACAAAAATGATGTCATACTTCTCTTTTCATTTAATGAACTTCATCATCTCATTTGATTTCATTTTTATTTTGTTAGTTGGTGTTTCTCATTAAATTCTTCCAATGGCACATGTACACCCTTCCAAACCGCCCTAAAAATCAGTATTACAGGCAGTAATTACAGGTTTTGTTTGGTTGTTTTTAAGCATGTCTTTATAGCGTTTTTCTGTCCACCAACTGATGATCTGCTTCCTTCAAACTCTTCTGTAACTTTTATACTTCTTCTTCGAACGCTCCATATCGACCACTTGTCAAACCACTCTTTGTGATTTGTATGTGATCTGAGCCTAAGAGCGATTGTACTTTGTGCCAGTTATGCGCCTAAAATTAGGTCAGCACATCCGATTTCTGCTATGTTTTTATTTACTAGGGTAGCTTCCCTAGACCCCTACCTCAGTGGCCTCTTACGACATGCCTTGTAGGTTGCAGTGTTATTATTCCCCCAATTATGGGCCCTGGGAACACATGTGCAAACACTTATATTCAAAAGTACATATATATGTTTTTCCGCTGTCTTGCTATGTGTAACATGCAAAATGACCATACCTCATTATCCCCAGATTTTCTTCTCTTGAGCGATGGCCGGAAGTCGTCCCCATATCTGACAAAATAGTAGTAGGATATGAGCCTATCCAAGGGCTCTCTCACTATGTTGATGTAGATAGGTAGTCTTTCTATGCCAAACCTGATGAGGACAAAACATGTACATCTTGACATGATAGTTATTGGTTACTGAACTGATGTTCAGGTACTTTGTGTTAACAGAGTCAAGCATGGACAATAAGCAAAGCGCAGGCACAAAAAATAACTACATGTGAAATGCGCTGCCTGCTAAAGTTGACACAGAACTTTGCTTGAATTACATTGAGAAACAAAGAATGAAGTGGTTCGGCCACTTCATGAGAATGCATCCAAACTCCACAGTATACAGAGTCTTCTACAACAGAACATCAGGGAAAGAAGATGAGAGGAAGACCACAAAAAAGATGGTAAGATGACATAGCAGAATTCTGTCAAAGAGCAAAAATAACAATCACCAAAAGGCCATCAAAACAGTGCAAGACAAAAACAGAAAACCACGAATTTAGGCAACAACCTGGTAACTGTGATGACATAAGAAGAAAGAAGAACTGATGCTATTGTACTCCGGACAGACCCATAGGTGCTCAGCTTTGCCAAGCAAGAAGAGGTTAAATGCAAAGAATTGGTAATTCAGAAAAGGACATAATTGGAAAAAGCAAGAAAGCAAGTCAAACCTTTGCAGTGCTCAACAAAATCTGGACAGCCAAAGGATTTAACCTTTAAACTAAACTTAAAATATATATAACCAGTGTTATTTGGAGTGTTATTATAAAGTAGTGAGTACTGGAAAATGACCCAAAACATCATACACAAGCTAGAGACATTTCATAATAAATGGTTAAGAAGAATCCGCAATATTCTGGTCAAATACAATAGCAAATGAAGAGCATTTAAAACAAGCAAACATGCACCACTGAAGACCATCATTTATACAGTGAAGATGGAAGGTGGATTAGTCATGTGTGTCGTATGCCAGTAGGGACATTGGCTAGAACAGCTCTCCAATGGACAGTGGATGGGGCAAGAAGGCCGGATGACCAAATGAAACACGGAGAAGGACTGTGGAAAGAGAGTTGAAAGATTGTGGCCTGACATGGGAAACAATTCTTAGAAAGGCAGCAGAACGGCAATAATGGAAATCTCTTGTGGAAGTCATATGTTTCAAATGGGATACAAAGAGGATATAGATAAATTATAAACTTAGAAGGATTAACTTCATTGCATAGGGCTTCCCTGTATGGTTCGGCCCCTCACCACATAAATGGCAAGTAACTTCCCAAAAATTATTCCCAAAGCATGAACACCACAGCTCCAGCAATAATTCTAGGGATCCCAGAAAAAAATGAATCTGTGAACCGAACAATGTGGCCTGAATTCGAACCCCTGACCTTCAGAATGCAAGGATTATGGCTTGACAACTTCACAATGGAGATCCTATTCCCCCAGCAAATATTGAATGGTATGCATGCTAATGGTTCCCATGACTTAAGACTGCAAAGCACATACTTCAAGATTGCCAAAAATATAATACACAGAAGCAAACACACTAGCAAAATGACATTTTTTCTAATAAACATTTTTTAACTCACAAATGACAACATTGAATATAAAGACAATATTTCAAGTGAACAAAATGAAGAAAGGATACAAGAGACAACATAGAATATAAAGACAATATTTCAAGTGAACAAAAGGAATAAAGGATACTTCTTCTTTGAACGCTCCTTATCTACCACTTGTTAAACCACTCTTTGTAATTTGTATGTGATCGGAGCCTAAGAGTGATTGTACATTGTGCTAGGTAAGCGCCTACAACCTACACAGAATAAACCCCACACACCTACCACACTGTAGAAAGTGCAGTCACTCATGTGAGACAGTACAGTATATCTTGCTTGAATGTCCGGGACTACATAAAGCTAGACAAGAACTCCTCCCACCACACCCATCTGTTCATAATACCCTTTACACTAGTCTTCCACAATTACAGAACACATGCAGATTCTACAAACTGGCATTGGCTGCCCAAGAGTGAAAACTCGCAGCCCTGGTTAGAAGAAGAAGAAGAAGAAGCGCCTACAAGTAGGCCAGCACATCCAATTTCTGCAACACTTTTTATTTACTAGGGTAGCTTTCCTAGGCTCCTACCTTAGTTGCCTCTTATGACATGTCTTGTAGGTCGCAGTGTTACTATTCTTTGCTCTCCTTGCTGGTCCGGCAACACACGGGTGGAAGGAAGGATACAAGAGATAACACTGAATCTATAGACAATATTTCAAGTAAATGAAAGGAAGGAAGGATACAAGAGACAACACTGAACATATAAACAATATTTCAAGTAAATGAAAGGAAGGAAGGATACAAGAGACAACACTGAACATATAAACAATATTTCAAGTAAATGAAAGGAAGGAAGACATAACATCACCACTCCTCACCTTGAAAAGTCGATGAAGGCTACATGTCCATGATAAAGTGTTGGTTTCATTTCATTCCATCCTGTGATGTTTGTGATAAAACGCATCTGTCAACATAATCAGAGAGAGAGAGAGATTAGCAAAAAACATAAAACCTCTCCTCAGTATTTTTTTTTTAAACCTGTCTTTACTGCTTGCAACAACGCTTTTGGCTACCAGAGCCAAACATGGGCACTGACAAAAGAACAAGAAAGGAAAATTACCACATGCAAAATGAGATGCCTGAGAAAAGCAGTAAATAAAACAAGAGACCATATAAGAAATGAGGAAATTAGAAGAACAGTCGGAACAACACCTGCTGTTAGATTTATTGAAAAACAGAGACTCAAATGGTTTGGCCACTTGGTCAGAATGAACCTGAATACACCAGTTGCAAGAGCGTACAACCTGAAAATGGAATCATCAAGAGAAAGGGGCAGACCAAGAAAAGATGGGTTGATGGAGTTACAGACATCTTAAAACTCCACAATACCACACCATATCAAGCGACCGAGCGTGCATTATCTCGGAAATCGATCATCAGTTAAACCTGCTACGCCTAGCGGCAAAAAAGCAGAGAAGGACGAAAGAAAGAAAGAATAACGCTTTTACAGAAGAGTCCTCTGTATATCATGGATATACAAATAGACCTACAAATAGACATGAAGATAAAAATAGACCTACCCAGAAAGAACTCAAAATCAAACAAAACTGGTTGATGCTACATGAGAATGAGAAAATTGAGATATGTTGGACCTATAAAAAGATATGAAGGCAGGAGAAGACCATCAGGGAAGGAGTCATCCGGCAAAAGGAAGACAATGAAGAAGATGGATTCGGGGTGTTATTGATGGTTTGAGCATGATGGCTGCAAAGGTGGGGCATCTGGCCTATGAGAGAAATTCCAAGGACTGTTAAAGTGGCAAAGTTCTGCTCGGGACAAGCTATTTGATGATGATGAATACAGCTATTTAGTACGGTGTAGGACAGGAGGGACAAGTACAGCTATTTAGTACGGTGTAGGACAGGAGGGACAAGTACAGCTATTTAGTACGGTGTAGGACAGGAGGGACAAGTACAGCTATTTAGTACGGTGTAGGACAGGAGGGACAAGTACAGCTATTTAGTACGGTGTAGGACAGGAGGGACAAGTACAGCTATTTAGTACGGTGTAGGACAGGAGGGACAAGTACAGCTATTTAGTACGGTGTAGGACAGGAGGGACAAGTACTTGTGGAATTTAATGGCCGCTTGGCTAGTGCAGTCACCACAAAACTGTTACGGTTAGGATTTTTTCTTTATGCTCCAGGCAGAAAATAACTCTTTGTCCTTACCCGAGATTGAACCCAGGTCTCTCGAATGGGAGCCAGCGCCCTAATCCTTTCAGAAAGATGCTCCTCCACATCAGCTTTCATCTTAATAGATGGTACTATCTCAAATTAAAATTATCTCAACAAACATAGAGACAAAAGCATCATTCATGTTCTTACCCGGACATATGAAAGTCAAAGGAAATGAATGAGCAGACGAGTCGATATGGAGTAGAGAAAGAAGAAGATCTCCCAAAAGATGCAAAGATAATGGGCCCACTGACATGTGGATATATTTCCTTCCCTTCATTTAAAATATTGTCTATATATTCAATGTTGTCTCTTGTATAAACTTCATTGTCTTTTCTAGCTCACAGAGGTCTGTGTAGTTTTCTGTCGAGTGTTGTTTTGTTAGGCCAGTGAATTTGACTCAGTATATACTATTTGGGGCAGTCTTGAAGTATGTGCTCTGCAGTCTGATGTGTCTGTCCACATGGCTGAATTGCCAACCTTGAATTTTGTATATAAGTGGCTGCGGAGTCGATTGTGTCCTGTTCCAAGGCGCAGAATGACAATTTGCAATTTGTTCCAATCTGCTCATATTATAGTAATAGTCTTGTGTTGGTATTTGTGGCTTTCTGATTGATTTAATCATCCTGTTCTTTTGGTGGTAGATAACTGGCACATGTTTCATTCCTCATCAAGACTTGTTCAGGATGTACACCCACAGTTCAAAAATCAAAGTGAAGGTCCCTCTTCAAACTTCTGATATTCTGAGGTCAGTGATAGATAGGGCAAAAATATTCTTCTTCTGCGAATGCTCCATATCAACCACTTGTTAAACCACACTTTGTGGTTTGTATGTGATCTGAGCCTAAGAGTGATTGTCTGTTGTGCCAGTAATGCGCCCACAAGTAGGCCAGCAGATCCGATTTCTGCAACACTGTTTTATTTACTAGGGTAGCTTCCCTAGACCCATACCTCAGTCGCCTTGTAGGTCACAGTGTTACTATACTTTGCTCCCATTGCAAGCCCCAGCAACACTTGTGAATTACACACTTACTAACAAACAGATGAGCATAATAACCATCAACCACTATCACAAGTTACTGTACCTGATCAGACAAACCAAGGATCCTCTGATTTTTGGAGATGTTCATATGTATCACATGAAACCTGTTCTCTATACACAAATCATAGGCGATGCCTGCAAATGATGTACTGCCTGTTTTGGGAACCCTGTTGTAGATGATCACCATGTTGTCTTCTTTCTCGATCTCCTTGACAACAATAATAACAACAAATTATTTCATACATGACAACAGAGGTCTTCTTCTTCTGCTGCTATCATTGTTCATTTGAGGATCATCTTTATCGCACACATTTGCTGCCAGGGCAAGGGAGCAAAGAATAGTAACACTGCGATCTACAAGGCATATGTAAGAGGCGACTGAGGTAGGGGCCTAGGGAAGGTATTCTAGTAAATAAAAAGCGTATCAAAAATTGGACATGCTGGCCTGCTTGTAGGCTCATAACTGGCACAACATACAATCGCTCTTAGGCTCAGAACACATACAAATCATAGTGGTTAACAAGTGGTCAATATGAAGCATTCGAAGAAGATCACACATCGGACACATCTATGATTGCTCCAATCTCCTCCCAAGCATGTATTTTAGTGTGTTTGGACTAGCAACTCCCATTCTGTGCTGGTTGATGTATCTACTGAGGTTTCTCTTGTGATTTTCCTGTCTTACCGCACCTATCAGTATGCATGACTCGCGCAACCAAGATATAGAATACCCTTTATATTCTTCGTTGAAATCTTCAGAGCGTATGCTTTTTCTTAGAGCATTGATGATGTTGCTTTTGTCCATAGAAGATGCATTCTCGACCGTAGCATTGCTCGCCAGTGCATCCACTCTCTCATTGCCCTTCACCCCAGAATGACCTGGGATAAAGATAAGTGTCTGGATTGTCACATTTTGTCTTAATTGCATCCACTGCCTTTGTACATAACCGGTTTTGATCTTCTGTATCATGCTCAAAGAGTCGCTGGACATGCATGCATAACCACCCAGATTGTAATCCCAGTATTGTTCTTCAAATGCTTCATATTGACCACTTGTTAACTACTCTTTGTGATTTGTATGTGATCAGAGTCTAAGAGCAATTGTACATTGCGACAGTTATGCACCTACAAGTAGGCCAGCACACCCGATTCATGCGATGCTTTTTATTTACTAGGAAGCTTCCTAGGCCCTACCTCAATTGCGAATTACAATATACCTATTAAGTCACAGTGTTAGTATTCTTTGCTCCCATTGAGGGTCCCTGCAACACATGGGCGAACTGAACCTCAATATCCCATATCGTAATCCCAGTATTCAAAGTAACTCCTTGTGGACTAAACGCTACATTAGGTGGCTTTGAGTTGGATGCCTTTTATCAGAAGCCAAACTAAATGGCATTTTTTATTCTAAAAACAAATGGCTTGTAAAAATATGACTTTCTTGCTCTCAAATTAAACCTGATGCTACTCATCAATGTCTCTTGGCTTGTGTGTTGCAGGGGTCTACACGGGGAGCAAAGAATAGTAACACTGTGACCTACAAAGCATGTCATAAGAGGCGACTGAGATTTGGAAGCTACCCTAGTAAAAAGCATTGCAGAAATGGGATGTACTGACCTACTTGTAGGCGCATAACTGGCACAAGGTAACATCGCTCTTAGGTTGAGATCACATATAAATCACAGAGTGTTTTAAAAAGTGGTTGATACGGATCATTTCGAAGGAGTGCTCTTATTCTGCATTTGATTGGACGAGTTATTAAATTTATTCGCAACTGGTCACTATATTGAGATGCAGTATTAATAATAAGTGTCAGTTCACTGACCCTGGCACTGCCTATTGAGCTTCTTTCCAGCCTTTAGATCCACCCACTTTGCCATGCGACAGTGCAGCAATGTTTCCCGGGTCACTATATCGAGAAGGGGTAGTCTTAATAAGTGTCAGCTTACTGACTCCTGACTCTTGAACTGCCTTTTCGGCTTTTTTCATTGCGCCTACGCCCCATGTAACAAGTCATATTTAATTAGTCCTGCCTGAGTGGTTACCGGGCCCAAATTTGGGGTGTAAAGAATAGAACCACTGTTACCTCCTGCGCATGTCGCAAGAGTCGACTAAGGAGGTTTGGCTGAAATCGGATGCATATGTCCGCTAGGGAATGTTAACCCGAAACAAATGTTTGCAGAAAACGGATGCACCAGGCCGTAAGGCGCATAACATGGCACAACGACCCCTCACAATGAGGAATAGCAGATTCTATGGTCGCCAATCAGCCTCGGAGATTTAGCCACGCAGTAAGAATGTCAGACCTACCATCACGAGGGTGACCAAAACTTACTGCGGAAGAGGCGGCACAAATGGGGAAGCAGAAATCATAGGAATTATATCCTACAGAACTGCCCCCAGTATTCGGACTTGAGAAGAAAGAGGTGGCCCACTTACACTGCGCCCAAGAAAAATTGTATGGCGTGGCTGATAATCTGAGGCAGACGGCTGCCTTTATTAGGTAACCCGAAATCCCAATCTAGTGAGAATGCAGAAGAAGAGGATATTTCTTCTCCTTCTTCTTTGTGTTCTGTTCTTACGACCAATTTTAATCACTCTTTGTGATATGTTTGATCTTTGCCAAGAACGTGTATACGTTGCACATTGGTTTTGGTAGGCCCCTCTCCTTCTTCTTCTTTGCGTTCATTCTTTACAACCAATTTTAATCACTCTTTGTGATATGTTAGATCTTTGCCAAGAACATGTATACGTTGCACATTGGTTTGGTAGGCCCCTCTCCTTCTTCTTCTTTGCGTTCATTCTTTACAACCAATTTTAATCACTCTTTGTGATATGTTAGATCTTTGCCAAGAACATGTATACGTTGCACATTGGTTTGGTAGGCCCCTAAACGCATAGACTTCTACACGTTTAGGATATGTGCATCCGATTTCAGCCAAACCTCCTTAGTCGCCTCTACGACATGCGTGGCAGGTAACAGTGGCTCTATTCTTTACACCCTAAATTTGGGCTACGGTAACCACTCGGGTGAGGTAGGCCCCTAACCTCATAGACTTCTACAAAGAAGATATTTAATTAGCCCCTCTCTCTCGCGGTCGTTCTTCACCGCCAATTTTAACATTCTTATTGTCATATACAATTGATCTTTGACAAGAACGACTTTTACATTGTGCCAATTATGCACCTATGGTGACTAGGCCAGCACATCCAGTTTTGCCAGCTGTTTATTTACAAAGGTAACTTGCCCTAGAATGATCCGTTGTGCCGTTTAATTAGTCTTACGATCACTTACATGCTGATCAGTTGCAAAGGAAAGATGTCTCCGGGTCATTTCTATGTTGTCCAACTGAAGCTTTGTGACAGCTTTCTCTATAAACAGATCAACACAAGAAGATTAGTCAAATGTTGGAATACAACAAAAACAGGATCAAACTAAAACAAAACTGCACAAAATCACATCATCAAAGGTACTTGGTTCCCTGCCCCGTGGAGCCATCTGAATATTTTTCCAGAAATCCCTGATCTCAGTGTAGGTGAGATTGAGTTCCTAGTCCTATCAGAGACTGGACGATAAAAACATATTTGAGCATGTAAAAGAACACTTGGTAGTTTAAAATCGAGAAAAGCAGACTGGAAAGCTGCTGCCCTAGCAAAATTCTGTAGAAAATATTAAAAATAACATTCCAACAAAATATCTTCATCATCTTCAAAATTACATTAAGGATGCTCTGCAGTGTTATGGAGTCTGTGCACCGCAATTAAGATCTTCCCATGTAAGTAAGAAAGAGATCGGAGCACACATGGTTACTCATTGAAGGGCAATTCTTCTTCTTATTCGAATGCTCTATATCGACCCCTTGTTCTCAACAAACACTTATATAGACTAGGAATAAGTCAAACAGCTCTCTGCCAGTGTCAGCAGGCGGAACAGACACCAGAGCATATCCTGCAAGACTGTCCTCTCCTGGGGGAGCTGAGAAGCAACATGTGGCCGCACCCAGTCGACCTGAAAACTAAGCTTTGGGAAAACTGACAGACCTGAAGCTGACTACCCAGTTTGTGGTCCACAGTAAATTAAGCGCATGACCAGAGATTTCTGAAGAAGAAGACTCCTTGTTAAACCACTCTTTGTATATTATGTGATCTGAGCCTAAGAGTGATTATACGTTGTGCCAGTTATGCGTCTAAAAGTATGTCAGTGCATCCGATTTCTGCTACACTTTTTATTTACTAGGGTAGCTTCCTAGGTCCCTACCTCAGTCGCCTCTTACGACATGCCTTGTAGGTCGCCGTCTTACTATTATTTGCTCCCTTTGCGAGCCCCGGCACAAAGATAAGTGTAATTCTACAAATTGTTGTGGAGATCTCATTTTATCTCGATATCAAAAACAACAAACAAATAATCTTACCAAGTTTAAACCTTGAGTTTCCAAGAAAAGTCAATTGCTTGTTCAAGTCACTCACACATCTGTAGAAGATGAGAAATGATAGGCCGGCCACAACCAGGATAGTCCATATGCGCGGGTTTAATCCCAAAAATGTTCCAGCAAGTCTTGAAAAAGACATTGTTTAAAGGGTTTTAAAGCAGAAGGATTGACTTCATTACACCGGGTTTTACCCAATATGGCTTGGTCCTTCTCCGCAGAAATGGCACGCCACTTGCTAAGAGTATTGCACAAAGCATGAACTCCGTAGCTCCAGCAACAATCCTAGGGTTCTCTGGAAAAAACTGCACTAGACATTGCATATAACCATTGCTTTATAATACGACTGGCTTGAACTTCACATAATTGAAATTAGTGGGTTGGTTATATTATGCTTGTTGAAGTTTGAGCTGTCATATTGATTTCACTTGAGATTTAATACAATCATAAGGATGTGCTGCTAATACAAATATTGTACATCCACTAG
The DNA here is from genome assembly GCA_020796225.1 of Arion vulgaris. Lineage (NCBI taxonomy): Eukaryota > Metazoa > Mollusca > Gastropoda > Stylommatophora > Arionidae > Arion > Arion vulgaris. Next base: position 46,420,010 of record CM036758.1, read on the forward strand.
CAAACCACTAGAATAAACACTTCAACTTGAATGAGTCAGCTATGACTGCATCCATATGACCAATCAGATCTGATACCATGCTATAGTATTTTAACTCCATATTGTATACTTTAAAGTGGGGATTTTTTATTGGTAAAATCTCACATAATAAAATAATAATAACAGATAAAACAAGCATGAGAATTTATATTTTTATCAACGGAGAGAAAACAGAAAATGTGAACAGTTATGAATATCTCGTATCACTCCTAACAAGGGATGGAAATGTAACGAAAGAAATTAAAACAACAAATATGGTCTTAAAAAATATTAAACCAATAAAAACAGTATGTAATGGAATTGATAGGAAAAAAAGATCATAATACGAAGAACATGCATATTTCCCCTAGCAACATATGGGTGTCCATGGTCAGGATAACCATGTGGAGGTGGGGTAGGATCTTGCTTAGTGCCAGTTCACTAAACCTGGCACGACGTTGTCCCTAGAATTGGACCTTTGACCCCAAATTGGTTACATGTCTCTACACTCAGGGCACTCACCCAACATCTTTCCCCCTCCTATAGGTGCACAGTCCCTATCTTCTTCTAATAATTCCTCTCTTACCGTTATACATTACATAGGGCCTGCAAGCAATTTCTCCATACCACTCAATCCTGGGCAACTCGCTCAATCTCTTCCATGGAACCGAGACTTCTTGCCTCTCTCAGCAAAGTTCGTTTCTGGGTCTCCTTAGGTTGTTCTCTCTTTCTTGAACCCTTTGCATCCCACTTCAATGCCTGCCATGTCATGATATTCGTTGATCATTTCTCCTCAAGGTGTGTCAAACATTCCATCTTCTCTTTCTTATAACAGCTGTCACTAGTGGTTGACCAGACATTTCTCTGATTACATCACTTCTGAACTCGTTCCATTTTATATTCATTATTTTTCACAAACAACTATTTTCAAATGCATTAAACTTGCTTTCTATATCTTTAGTCATTTTCCAATTCGCTTGGCATATGTTAGGACTGATTTTTTTTTTTTCTTTTTTTTCCGATCCAGAAGCACTTGAGCTTTTTCAGCTCGGTGCCATGGACATCGTAACCCTTCGGTTCGGTGCCACGAACACCGTAAATCTGGGAAATCTGTGGCTTTTTCTGCCATCCCACGGAATTGAACCCGTACACACAGAGGGATAGTCACCCGAAGTCCAACGCGCTACAAACACGCTGGGCAGACGGGCGTTAGGACTGATAAAACATTTGAATTGAAAATTTGTAATTTAGTTTTAATACTATATCTTCTTTGCGTTCGTTCTTTGTGACCAATTTTAATCACTCATTGTGATATGTTTGATCTTTGCCAAGAACGTGTATACATTGCACATTGGTTTGGTAGGCCCCTAAATGTACAGACTTCTATACGGTTAGGACATGTGCATCCAATTTCAGCCAAACCTCCTTAGTTGGATCTTATGACATGCGTGGCAGGTAACAGTGGTTCTATTCTTTACACCCCCAAATTTGGACCTCAATAACCACTCGGGCGTTAATACTATATCTTGCCGTCCATATTTTATTTATACTTTTAAAAGCTGATGTTGCTTTGCAATTTGTATCATAATTTCTTTTTTTTTAACATTTCATTTATAACTAATATAATTTAGTTACTATCTCGCCCGAGTGGTTACCGGGCCCACATTTGGGGTGTAAAGAATAGAACCACTGTTACCTGCCACGCATGTCGTAAGAGGCGACTAAGGAGGTTTGGCTGAAATCGGATGCATGTCTCCTAAACGTGTAGAAGTCTATGCGTTAGGGCCCTACCAAAGCAACGGCAACGTATACATGTTCTTGGCAAAGATCAAACATATCACAAAGAGTGATTAAAATTGATCGTAAAGAATGAGCGTAAAGAAGAAGTTACTATATCAATCTGTAAACTTAAACATTGTAACTTGAAAAAAACTTCAACAATAAATTCAGAATTATAAAATAATTTTTAGAATGCAAGTCTAATGATCAGTCTAATATAACTTCATTGTCAACTTGTAACATTAGTAACAACAGTAGGATCATAACGATGTTTCATATATTTATTATTTAGCTATTATTAATTCATAAAAAATTAATATCTTTTTTCAGAATTATCGTACAGACTTGGTTGAGGTATCATTTTTTTTTTAAAATCTGTCCAGCAATGGCGGAATGCGGGAGGACCATTCAGAATCAGAACTGTTTGATTCTGAACACGACTTTGCTAACACATTTCCGTCATGTTTGGTCAGGTATTTTCCGGTTTCGATTGCCGAGCTACTGAGATAGTGCTTGAGCAACGCTGTGAGCTATAAATGTTACATGGAATGCTTTTTGCTGTGTCAACCATGCGTTTGTTGTGATTGTGTGTATTCAGAAAATGGCGGACAGCGGTTATGATGAACCAACTCCATCTGCCGTATTTTGTGTGTACAGAAATCTAGATTTTGTAGTGATTGATGTCCCTTCGACATGAATTGCAATTCAAGTGATGAACAGTTCTGTGTTGACACTTTACGTGTCCACTTTAACGATGGCCATATGCATTTATGCGGTGCTGGTTGCTTTATGGGGCGGTATGGCTGTTTCATTCTGGAATTAGTTCAGGACACAGTTGTTAGCATTCGTGTGATTTTCGTTGGCACAGGAACGGAGCAATTATGGGGTGACCCGTTGCAGTGAAGTTGGAACCGTACATATGAACTGATTGTTGAATTGCAAATTTGAAGTCCTATTTAATTATGTAGTTTTTATTTATGCTGTAGGCTACTCACTACTGTACCACAGTACTGAGTGTAGGATGATTTTGAAATATTTATCAAAATCAAATCAAAATACCTACCCTACTCAGGCTACTGGTGATAATATAATTAGTAATACTATTATACTAATGATAATCGTTGCCCATCATATACTATAGTATAGTTATAGTATACACTTGTAACAGTACACTACACTTGACTAACACTTGGCTACACAGTAAACACTGAAATAAACACCACACTCATAATTTATATATATTAATTATACTAGTAACACTGACTCATCAGTGACTGATTGACAATCGACACCAATCAGTATGTATCACAGTTCTGAGTTCAGACGTCGGCGAGTTCCTGTTCAGTGAGTTGGGTATATCACAAGTTAAATAAATCACTATCACAAATGACAAATGTAATCACGTAATTAAAAGTGCACATACTGAAAACGCAAATATATATGTATCACAATATATAGTCAGACGAGGCATTCTATATAAGTTTGCACTTATTTCATCTGAGATGAAGCATAGATAAAGCTTTCTTTCTTACTCGTCGAGTTAATCCCATCCTTAATCCCACACAAACTTCCACACTTTTTACTTGAAATGCTAGTTATCGAACCTGACGGAAACGCTATCAGACTAAAGGTAATTGAACAGACCAATACAAGCCATTCTCGTGAGCAATGCCGGCTGGTGTAGGCGACAACGGGTCTTCACAACATCTGTTCTTAGTGCTATCAGTTCGGATGTTGATACTTCTCCAGGCCATGAAGCCAGGTGTCCAGAATTTTTCTCTTTGTCTCTTCTACCATTATAATCGGACATTGTATTATTCTTGTGCCGTTGTATACATAGGGTCTGCTAGCAATTTCTCCATACCTCTCTATTCTGAATAACTCGTTCAATCTCCTCTATGAATTTGAGTCCGATATATCTCGCCTCTTTCAGTCAAGTTTGTTTCAGGGTTTCCATAGGGCGTTATTATTTGTTAAACTCTTTACCCTCAGCTTCAATGTCTGCTTTGTCATTTTATGATCATTTCTTCTTAGGGTATGCCCAGGTGCCGACATCGGCGATACTAGCCCAGAAAGCACACCAAAACCATAATATCACCCATCTCACTCTTATATGTGATGATTATACCGTCCGATAAAACTTTTATTATTAATTGACCTACTGAGTCTTGCGTAGTTACATCGTTCGCTATATTCAAAACTACTCGACATCAGAGATGAGCTCTAGACAACAGTTGACTTTGACGTAAGAACACATCTGAAGGTATAAGCATCTGTTGTTTGTTTGTTTGTGTTTGTTCCTTTCAACCAGTTGAATCACTCTTTGTGACATGTTTAGTTTAGACCAAGAACGACAAAACGTTGCGCTTCGGTTCGTAGGCCCCTACACGTGTAGGGCAGGCGCATCCGAAATGTTCAGCCAACGGGGAATGTTTGAATCTGTCTCGCTGACAATCCCTTACACTTTCCCTAGCATCGCGTGCTCAACACTCTTTAATTATCATTTTTACGCCGTATATTTGGGCTTATTATGATCTACGCGAAAGAACATGTCTACATTTTGCAAGCTTTCTGACCGGGTGAACAGATTAGACCTTTGCAAGAGCATTTATACTGACAGCCAATGTACGATTAGAACAAATACAGGATTATCAGAAAAGTTTCAAGTAGGGTCAGGAGTAAAACAAGGTTGCGTACTATCCCCGCTGCTGTTTATCATGTATATTGACCACATCTGTAAAATAGCTAACACCAGCGAAGAAAACAACATCGGAGAGCTCTTAAATGAATTTCTTTTGCAGACGATCAGGCAATCATATCAACAACAGAAGAACAGCTACAACAACACATCAACAGATTCCAGTTAGCATGTAACGAATACAACATGAAAATAAACATCGACAAAACAGAAGTAATGACATTCGCCAGAGAGGAAAGCACTATCAATATCTCCATCAACAATCGCCAACTAAATCAAGTAAAAGACTTCACATACCTGGGGAGCATTTTTTCAGCAAACGGAAGAATAACTAATGAAATTCAACACATATGCAACAAAGCAAATCACATGATAGGGCAAATGACGCCAATTTTAAGATGCAAACACGTCACCATGAACACAAAAGAGCAATGTTCAACACAATCTTTCCCCACATTATGTTACCAGTGCCAAACCTGAACGCTGACAACAAACGATAGAAGAAAAAGGGTCACGACAGAGATGAAGTGTCTACACAGAATGCTGGGTGTAACAAGAAGAGACCAGATGAGAAATGAAGACATCAGGAAAAAGTGGGTACAACATCAGTACTAGACTTCATCAAGAAACAACAATTAAATGGTTCGGTCACGTAAGCAGATTACCATCAGACAGTGCACCCAAAGAACAATGCTCCCCGATAAAAGGGGGTAAAAACAAAAGGGGCCAAAAGATGGCCCTCGAGATAACAGAGGCGAAAAAGAGACTATCACAAGCGCATACTAGGGACGTTTTAGAAATTCTTCCTGACCTGACGTGGAGGCAAACAGGATTCGAGAAAGAAAGAAAGAAAGAAAGAAAAAAAAGAAAGAAAAAAAAGAAAGATTAGGAAAAATTTTATCCGTTTTGGGACACATTTTTTGAACTTGTTTAGGTTTGTCTTTGCGATATCCAATCTCTATTTTTTCTTTTAGACACTCTTTGACACCCTTTGCTTTTTTTGACAATTATTGAAAGGATGATCTACCCGAAGTGTGTTTGAACCTTATGACTTTGTTGGGTCGTTTTTGGAGCTAAACAACCGCTTTGGGACTCGTGCCTTTTTTCTCCAACCTTAGAGTTTCTCTTTTTTTCTTTGAAGAAGCAAAAACAGGGGCTAACCAAAAGATATTCGGTGGGGTCGGTTTTATCGACGATGGGCAATTTTAACCGCCCGCCTACATCATCTACTCTAGTTCCGCGAAAGTCACAACCCAAAATACAGGAGCGCAATTTTTTGGTTTTTACGCACGGTCAACATAACGTCCCGGTTTTTTCCAGAAAAGGGATTTGGGGAACAAAACGTCATTTTAAATTTTTGCGCTGGGCCAACTTTGTCAACCCGTTACCTGCATTTGGCTTTTAGTACACAGTTAACAGGGGGCCATCGTAAAAGGGTTCTATTTTTTATCCCCAAATTTTTTCCCCGAACCCATGGGGTTTATTTTTAGGGACGGTGGTTTTTTTTTTCCCTCGTAAAAATCCCGAAAAAAATTTGCCCCCCAAACTCTCTGCGTTTTTTGAGCCAGGTGCGCTTGGGTTGTGATCGAGCTCACTTCGCAAGCTACCTACGCCCACTTTGTCTTTTTACTATTATAATGGGACATTGTATTATTTTTTTGGTTTATAAGTTACATGGGGTCTGTGCGTTTTCCCCAATCCTCCTATCCTGAATAACTCGTTCTTCTTTTGCGTTCCCCTGCCTGCCTGTGGAAACTTCATCATGAATTTAACTGTTTTTTTTTGGGACCCGTTCCTCCGTACATTTTTGAAGCCTGTGTGTTTTTGGGTACTTTTTCCATACCTGCTAAACGTGGAATCTTGCAAGACGTTTCTGCTCATGTTGATATTGCATGGCACAGGCTGTTGTGCCTTTTAATTTTTAGAAATGTTTGAGCTTTTTGGGTACGGGAGGCGAAATATGGTAATTTTCACTGCGGAGAACCAAATCCGTCACTGTCTGTGCGGGGGGGTTCCCCCACTTGTTGATAGTGCGAACCGATGGTTGTTTTGACTTCGCGTCTCGAGTCGGGGGTGTCCCCCGCCCTTTTTGGCTGTTTTGTCGGCCGCTTTTTTCCCCAAGTTGCAGGGGAGGTATCCACTGGATGACAGGCGGGGAACTCAGCCGGGAGGACGTTTTGAGCTCATTCATCTCAGTTTTCCCAACGCATTTGAGTCCCGGGTTGACCGATAGAGCATCGGTAATACGACCTTTTTCTTTAGTTTTTTTTCCAAGATCATTTCGCCCCCTTTTTTTGATTGCCTCTGCCCAGCTCGGTAGTTATTCGAGTATTTGCCAGGAAACGCTTTTTTACCGTGACTTTCTTGGAATTTTAAGCACTATTCCCCCCCGATCGCTTATTGCGTTATTTCCGTCGCCCGTGAGACCCCCTTTTTCAGGACCGTTTCTGGGTTTTTTTCTCGCGTTTTTTTGAGGTTCTTTTGGGCCCCTTTTTGCACAACCCCGGGATTGATTCCTAGTTCGGCTTTTTTGTTTTCCATGGGGGGCACTTGTCGATTGCCGGGATTGGTTTATTGCTTTGGACGGGACGGGTGGTCTGTGGTCAGGGGTTAGAGATTCAAAGAAGGATTCTGTTTCTCCATTTTCCCGGGATTGAAACATTCTTTCATGCTTTGGGATGCGATTCGAGCCGTTTGATTTTTTCCGCGTACCTTTTTTTTGTCCCTTCGGTCAGTCTTTGGGTTTGGGATCCCTTGGGATGGTCCCCCCATCGCCTTAGGGCGTGGACTTTAGGGCCCCATGATAATGCGTGGGCCCCCGGTTTTTGACGTGCTCATTTTTTGGGAATTGCTTGTTCGATGCATTGCTCCCGCGCCATACCGATTAGGACCGGTCCACTCCCCAGAAAAAAGTGTCTTGAGAATTTCGTTTGCCCCCAGGGGAACCTGGAGTTTTCGCATCATTGTTAGCCTGTGTCTCGCTTTGCCGTAGCATTCTCGATCGGGGGCCCCAAAGTCAGCTTTCTGTCGATGGACTCTAGGTAGTTGGGTTTTTTATTTTCGGGAAAGGGGTTCTGCCCATTGACTTTAAGGTTATCTGTAACCGTTATTCTGGGAGAACACAGTGTAAGTGGTTTTTTGGGGATTTATTTTCAATTACTTTGCTGACCACATTCAAGGTTATTTAATGTAGTTGCAGCGTTTTTCCCTTTGGGCATTGACTCTTCTCTCGCCCATATTGCCAGGTCGTCGGTCCAGGAAGTGAATCGTTCGGGGAAGTTCAAATGTCTTTACGAAGACAAAAAAGAGAGTCGGTGAACACCCTCCGGGGACCCTTGCTCCAGTGTGGCCTTAAATTTTTTGTACCCTGAACCTAAACCCCTTCTTTCTGTTCTCAGGTATCTATCGACCAAATTTCTTCCCTTTACGCCTGGGTGAGCAGTTTTAGCCTTAACCCCTTTCCAGACTGTGTAAAAAGCCTTCCCCATATCTACCAAGACGCCATTTCTGTTTTTCTGGAAACCGTCCCGATTCCGGGACAATGTAGGTTACTTGACCCTGGGGATCTGTATCCCCAAAAACCGCCTTGTTGTGCCAAGGCCCCTTTGCTCTGGCCAGGATAAGCGTTTGTTCACATCGCCCATAAGTTTGCCCGTGCAGCTTGGGAGCTTATTGGTCTGAACCCGCTGGGTCAAGTTTATTTTTGCCTGGTTTTAGGATGGGCACCATGATTGCTTCTTTCCATTCTTGCGGACTATGCCTGTTTTTCCACGACATGTTGGGAAGGCCAGTAGAGCGACTTTGCCTGATTCCCCGGTTTTTAACATCTCATTGGTGATCCCATCTTTTCCGGGGCTTTCTGGTTTTTCCCCCCTTTCCCCTCGTTACTGGTGAATTTTCCGTTAGGGGACTATCTGCTTTCTCGGCTGCCTTGGAGCCGAGCTTTTCTTGGGGCATCAACTTTTTTCCCTTTTCTATGCCTCGCTGACTTGGCATATTGTTGCATCAGGGTGTTTGCTGCTTCCTCCCGAAGCCATCTTCTTGTCTTGTTCGAGGACTTAGGGGGTCTGCTGGTTTTTTCTGCTCAGCCTTTGGGCCCTTCCACAGTTTATCCCCATCGAGGTTCAGGGTTCTTTTTTTGACCCAACTCTGTCCGCCGCTCTTTTACCCCTCTTCTGTATTTTGCCCGTTTGGGAGTGTTTGTCTCCCTGACTGTGCATGCTCTGCCTCCTCCCTTTTCTTTCAAGGGCTTTTTGCTTCTGAACCCTGTCAGTATGGGTTGTAATCCTTTTGCGCCTCTGGGGATGGTTTTCCCCCGCTTTTAGGGTTGCTTTGACAGTTCCTTTTCCACGATTCGCACGTTTTTCTTGTTGCATGGATTGTTCAACATTTGCATCAAAGTGCCCATACTGTTCCCAAATTTGGCCCCTTTTGTTCCCCCCGTGGGAACCACATTTTGGGGCCCCGGGAGAAAAGGGTCTACTTGCAATTTGACAGGTCATGGTCACTATCCCCCAGTTTGGGTAACCGAGGACTACTTTGGTGGATATGTCGCTTTTGCAAAGGCCAGATCAGGGGGGTTTGGTGCCATTTCGAGAGAAAGTTGGTGGATGTCTGGAGCGTTGATGAGGAACAGATTGTTTCGATCTCCCAGTCTTCCCCCAACCCCCTACTGTTTGTTTTTGAGTACCCCCTCTCCGAGCGGTGTTTAAATCACCACCACAAAAGAGTTTCACTGATATTCATTGTTTCGAGTGACAGGGGGGGGAACTTGGGCAAAGATTGTACAGAATGATCTGTTGTCTTTGAGTAATTTGAACCCATGATCTAATGCTCCTTTCCCTTTTTTCCTTCCACTGCTTGGTTGGAATGCCCTTTCTGACTAGGTGAGGACTCCGCCCTTGTGTCCTTCCTGTTTTAAGGGCTGGTAACCTTTGATCTCAACTTGTGTCTGGGATTTAGGGCGTTTTTGATGCACCAACGTCTTTTCGTCTTCGCAAATCTTTTTCATGCTTGTTTTGTGGGGATATTCCGCCCCCATTGGGGGAATTTTAACTTTTTCAATTGACCGTATGCACCAGTAGCAACCGGGTTCCTGTTTGCTGCTGTGCCGAGTTGGAGGGGGGGACCGTGAGAAAAAGGGGCCCCCCCGAGGATGGGGGCCCCCCACTCGTCCCGCCCGGGGGACTTTAGGCGGGCACCATATCGAATTTCATTTTAATAAACATATTCATGATAAATTTAGTCCATGCAGGTCAGCAGGGTAGACGTTAAATTTCAGTGCCGTTTTTAGCTCATCTTATCTTTTGGACGTATCCGTTTTAACCACGTTTTTATACGGGTTGTCTCCGTTTGCCTTCGACCGTCCCCCCCAAAACCCCAATGAGTTGCCATTTTTTTCAGGGCTGCTACCCTTAGATGACCTGCCCTCCCGGGCTTATGAGGGATCTTCCCACGAACGGTGTTTTTTTGAACACTTGGTTTGTCACTCGTTCAGGTTTGTTTACGGTTTGCTCCGCAGCCTTTTATTTCCCAACCATGACACCAAAGGCAGGGGAGTTCCTCGAGAGAACAGAGCTATGTTTCATGGGGCGCTTTTTAAGACTTTTTTCGGTCTTTGGGGCAGGGAATGTGTGTGTATTTTCAGGGGGTTCCCGTCTTCTGCATTTGGGGACCACTGTTTTGGGGGGGCTCACTCTCTACTGTTTCGTAGTTTTGGGGCTCAAGCATTTTTTCGGGCTTTGGGGGAAAAGTTTTTTTGGGGGTTTCCCCGCTTGTTTAGTGACCCGATTTTGTTTGCGGGTTCACTCGTATTCACAGTTCTTTCTAGTATGGACTACATTTTTTTGGGGCTTCGACCAGGGGATGTGTGTTATTTTCAGGGATTTTTTTTTTGTGTTGGTCTCTAAGCTCCCCTGTCATCCAAATAACTTTGCACGCGCTGCTTCGGGCCATTTCGGGGGAAATCGGGCCAAAAGGCGGAATTCTCCAGGGATTTTTGGGCCCCGTTTGCTACGGTCTCCCCCATCCCTGCCCCCCTTTAGTCAGACCGAACCTTTGTCTTTTCCGGTCCCGGTGATTTGGGCAGGTCTTGGGGCGCCCCTTCGCCAACCCCCATCCATTGAACCTCGACTGATTTAATGAGCCATTCGGTTTCACCGTGAGACAGTGTGAACTTTGACGATGGCAATCTTGAGACAAGCATAGACTACTGGCAGGATCAACCAGATAGCGCGGACGAGACCACGACAATGCTCGGGGGGGGAGACAGCGCCTGTGCAGAGCGGATCCCGCTCCCCGGGGAAAAACAAATTAAGGAAAAGACCGACGCTCGCTTTGGTTTTGCCGGCAAGACGCCCCCGCCGCAAAACACCCCGTTACTCCTGGGACCCCAAGCTCGTTGCGGGGCCGGGGTTTTTAAAGAGACCACCGTCGAGCGTTTAAAATTTTAGACTGACTGCATCACACCGCGACCGAGAAACCCGATATACGGACACACACACCAAAACCAAAAAAACCGCGCGGCGAGCAGCGAGTCTTAACGACGCTACCTTTTCCCTTTCGCGGGAGCCCGTTCGCGTGAAAAAACGAGGAGGCACGCGCAGCCGTTAGAGACTACACGCTTTGGGTTTTCGACCTGGGGGAAACCCCGTTCCCGGGCTGGCCCCCGTCCGGTTATTTTCAAAACGGGAGGGGCAGTTTGCGACGCACAACCCGATGAATAACCCCTTCAATCTTTCTATGAATTTGAGTCCATATTTTTTTATTACAGTCGCACTACATTTGCATTTATAATGATTTTTTTGGGCGTCGGACAGAGACATAACGGGAAACAATCATTTGAGATTCTGGGTTTTATTGAGCAGATCATCAAGAATTTATTTTTCACACTACTACCAAAACGGGGAGCTGGCCCCCCGATCCCCCCTCACTTAGCCAGACAATAGCAGTTTTCTGTTTTTTGGACCAGGGGAAGTGGGGTAGGGTCTTGAGCAGTGTCAGCTACTGACCCTGGGGGTGTTGTGACTTTATTTCATTACGATGGGCCCGTATAATTATTAAAATCGATAATAATAAAATTGTATGTCAAAATTTTCCCCATCTTCGTTTTTAAAAGATTAACCCAGACATACTCTATAACGTCACACTGTTTATGAAGCACACACAAACCCCACTTAGAAATTCTTCATCCTGACACTGTAAAACAAAACAGGATTATAGAAGAGAAAAAAAAAAAAGGCGCGTTTATCAAAAATAAGTTTTTGTATCCCCCACAGACAACTTTTGTTGTAAGAGAATATATATTTTCAGTAGTTTCAATTTATACATCGCTCAGACCCTTCATAACTTTCAAACTTTGGTTATTGGTTTTGACACCCCCCCCTGTGTCTTGCCGGGCTGCAAGAGGAGCAAAAATAGTAGCACGACCTACAAAAAATCTCGTAAAAGACGACCAAGGCAGGGGCCCGGAAAATCCCTACTAAAAAAAGGTCCCAGAAATCAGATGCTGGCCTCTTGTATGCGCATAACGGCACAAGTACAATTTTTTATGCTCAGATCACATACAAATAAAAAGTGATTAACAAGGGTCGATATGAGGTTTGGGAAAAAGAAAAAGAACATTAAACGGGTCTCGTTAGACGACTCTGTATAAAGAATCTTCTACAACAGAACATCAGTAAATAATACCAGAGGTAGACCACGAAATAATGGCTTAGATGGCATAGCAGAATCCATTAAAAAACAAAATAATGTTACCTGTCATAGAGCGCCAAGACAAAAAAGAAAGCCACGACATGGGGAAACAATCCGGTAACAGTGTGACGACAAAAGAAAGAACGAAGAACATTTAAAAGGGGCTCAACTACCACATTTTAAGAACCACTTCAAGCTTCGGGGATACCTTAAAATTCTGCCGACTCAAGATGTCAAAAACTGTAACGTTTCATGATAGGTCAAAGTACAGTACATACTAAATTTCTATATATTTACTATGTATATATATTTACCTTCGACCACAAAGAAAATACTTTTGTGTAAACTAACTTTAGCAGCGCTGTAACGTGTTGTGAGGCAAGAAAATATGGTTGCAGCATACGTTCTTGAAAACCCGGTTTTCCGCGCCTTTATTGGATATGCAGCGTTAGTTTTAGTAAAGACAATGGCACTGAGTGGTCTCACAGCATATCACAGACTAACTAAAAAGGTAATTTTTAAATACATATGTGCTCTAATTATAGTAATTAGTTGGTTATTCTTTTAGAGGAATTACTGAACCGGCGTCATTGCACTCTGAGCAGAACCGTATATGGTTAGCCTCCCCCAAACAGAAATCGAAAGGTATGTATGCTGATGGTTCCTGTGGCTCGCTGGTTAAACACAATCATTAAATTCGACAATGGTTGCATAGAAAGGAATCCAGTGCAGTGAAGGTAACGTGATTTACACGGATGGATCGCCACGAAAAGTCCGCATAGACCTTCTCTGCAAGCTCATACGTCAAAATGATAAAGGTAGCCAGTGGTGCATTTAGTATAACAACAAGTAGCATGACAATGGAGGTACTGGTGGTGACTAGGGCACTACTCTGGCTGGAGTCACAAAACTAAACATGCGTTCATTCTGAGTGATTCATTGAGTATGATCCGAAAGGTGGATGCTGGTTCGGTGCGCAGGCAATGGACTAAATCACTACAGGGGTCAACAATTTGCAGAATTACACTTATCGCAAACAGGATTTTCATTTAACCCAATCCACGTCTACTGCTAGATTGCAATAGCTTGTATTGAAGATTGAAGTGGCCAAAAAAGAACTGCACAACAGGTATAGAAATAGGCTCATCAATCAACATCGAACTGGTACAGTTAGTAGCTGGACGCTGTTTGAGATATTGCGAAGGAGATCGGAGCACCAATAGACATGTCCGAAGTCAAATGAAGATACTCCAAACTGAAACTAAAAACACTCCTCACTCTGTCCGTCAGGCATCCAGTTCTTCTTGTACCACGGGTAACTTCATCAAACTCCGTAAATAGCTGTATCGATTCAGCATCTTTTTTAGTGTCTTTATATAACAGGTGGTCGTGAAGAAACCGAAGAACATCCTCTTATCTATCTTCAACTCCCCAACAATCGATGCTGTTGGTGCAATCCTGTCCGCTCTCTCATTACCGCAAACACCCGCATGCCATGACAATAGTAAGCCTCTGGAGGTTAGAAACCTCTATAGTCGACACCCACTCATACCACGACCTGTCATTTTTGACCTTTCGAATGATCTAAGTCAGACACAACAACGGCCCCACTAAACGAAGTCCCAGAGAGCCAATGGATGGCAGTAGTAACGGCTGAACCCCATCCTCATACTGGAAGTAGTTGTTCTGTATGTTTCACTTCGCACTGTAACAACCATACCATGCGCGCTAGTCAAGAAACCCAGTTGGACTTCTCCTAAGATGCACTATATCCATCGTTATAGTCATTCAAAGAATAAGAAACATGACCTTACAAAAACTTAACTAAAACCAGTATGGAATGGAACTGATAGAAAACAAAATCACAATACGACAAGAATGTATATTTCAAAGAAACGTAGAGAAGTGAGTAAAATACAATTAACAAGGCAGTAGAAACTCATAAATGTGTTAAGAATATAAGTGTTGCAGAGAGTCACACATTTACCATGGACAGAGAATAGAACAAATATATTAAAACAGAAGGAGCTCAAAATCAAATCAAACTTGTTATTAATGCTTCAAAATAGAATGAGAAAACTGAGGTATTTTGAACATATCAAGAGACACGAAGGGTTGGAGAAGACCATTATGGAAGGAGGCATCCCGGAAAAGGTAGGAGTATAAACTACGCGTGACCAGCGTGTTCGTAGTGCAATGGACTGCGGGTGACAAGCCCTCTGTGAGCGCGGGTTAAATTCTGCGGGCTGGCATAAAAAGCCACAGGTTTCCCAGATTTACGGTGTTCGTGGCAGCGAACCGAAGGGTTACGATGTCCATGGCACCGAGCCGAAGAGCAACTTTGATTGCACTGGAAATATTTAAAAAGAAAGTATGTTAAGAATTGTCAAAGTAACATCAGCTTTTAAAAGTCTAAATAAAATATGGAACTGCAAGTTATATAGTATTAGAACTAAATTACGAATTTTCAATTCAAATGTTGAATTGTTGAATCAATTGTTGTATTGTTGAATTGATGTATCAATATGCCAGCGAGAGTTGAAAAATTACTAGAAATATAGAAAATAAGTTGAATGCATTTGAAAATAGATGTCAGGGAAAAATAATAAATATAAAATGGGACGAATTCAGGAGAAGAGATGAAATCAGAAGAGATGAAAACTGTTATAAGAAGGAGAAGATGGAGATATGTTTGACACACTTTGAGAAGAAACGATTAAAGAATAACAAAACAGGCATTGAAGTGGGAGGCAAAGTGTTCAAGTAAAAGAGGCTCCTCTAAGGAAACCCTGAAACGAACTTTGCTGAGAGAGGTAAGAAATATCGGACTCAATTCCGTGGACGATATTGAACAAGTTTCCCAGGACAGAGCGGTATGTAGAAATTACTTTGAGACCCTATGTAATGTATAACGGTAGGAGATGCATTATTATATGTGTACGTGTGTATAACACTAGTTGTGCTTGTCAGGTGTTTATCAACCAAGAAGACGCAGCACAGTTTGGCAAGAAACTTCAGGTAGTTGCAAACCACCCGGATGTTGAGAGAATAAGAAGGTAGTAACACACTTTAACACTATTATTATAATCATTCTTTCTTTCCTTTTTTCAAACTCTCCATATCGACCACTTGTTAACTACTCTGTGTGATTTCTATGTGATCTGAGCTTATGCGCGATTGTACGCTGTGCCAGATATGCACCTACAAATAGGTCAGCACATCCGATTTCTGCGATGCTTTTTATTTACTAAGGTAGTTTCCCTAGGGCCTACATCAGTCGCCTCTTACGACATGCCTTATAGGTTGCAGTGGTACTATTCTTTGCTTCCCTTGCGGACCCCGGCAACACATGGGCGTTATTATAATCATAATCATTTCTTTTTCTTCTTTTGTCATCACACTGCTACCGGGTTGTTGCGCAGTGTCGTGGTTTTATGATTTTGTCTTGTGCTGTTCTCGTGGCTTGGATGATAGTTATTTTTGCTTTTTGACAGTATTCTGCTATGACATCTAACCATATTTTTTGTGATCTTCTTCTCGCCTTCTTTCCTGATATTCGGTTACAGAAGACTGTATACACTGGAGTTTGGATGCATTCTACCTAGGGAAGCTACCCTAGTAAATAAATCGCATCGCAGAAATTTGATGTGCTGGCCCACTTGTATGTGCATAACTGGAACAACGTACAATCGCTTTTAGACTCAGATCATATACAAATCACAAAGAGTGGTTAACAAGTGTTTGATATGGAGCGTTCGAAGAAGAAGAAAAAAAAGGATACATTCTTATTAAGTAGCCGAACCACTTCATTGTATGTTTCTCAATGTAATTCCAGCAAGGTTCTGTGTCAACTTTCTTATGCTGATGTTAGTGGCTGTCTTTTCTGGTTTTGTTGGTAACTTTCCGTAGGCATCGCATTTCACATGTAGTTATTTTTAGTGACTGTACTTTGCTCATTATCCATGTTTTGCTCTAGTATGTAACACAGAGTAGGCATGAAAATGATGTTGGTCATCTGTTGTTTAGCAGTATCATCATCATTAATATCGTCATAATTATCATCCACATCTTAACATCGTTATAATCATCTTCCTCATTAACATCGATATAATCATCACTAACATCGACATAATCATCATTAACATCGACATAATCATCATTAACATCGACATAGTCATCATTAACATCGACATAATCATCATCAACATCGACATAGTCATCATTAACATCGACATAATCATCATTAACATCGACATAATCATCATTAACATCGACATAATCATCATTAACATCGACGTAATCATCATTGTAATCATTATTATCATGAGTGTCGGCATCTTAATCATGACATCCATCATCATCTTATCGTTTGCACCGTCGTCATCGCAGTTGTCATCGCCATAATCCTCACCATTTTCCCAACTTATATTACATTCATCTGCCCGAGTGGTTACGGGGCCCACATTTGGGGTGTAAAGAATAGAACCACTGTTACCTGCCATGCATGTCGTAAGAGGCGACTACTGAGGTTTGGATGAAATCTGATGCACGTGTCCTAAACGGGAGAAGCTCTATGCGTTTAGGGGCCTACCAAACCAATGTGCAACGTATACACGTTATTGGCAAAGATCAAACATATTACAAAGAGTGATTAAAATTGGCCGTAAAGAACGAACGCAAAGAAGAAGAGGCCTACCAAACCAATGTGCAACGTATACATGTTCTTGGCAAAGATCAAACATATTACAAAGAGTGATTAAAATTGGCCGTAAAGAACGAACGCAAAGAAGAAGAAGAAGATCTTTCAAGAACGTGTATACGTTGCACATTGGTTTGGTAGGCCCCTAAACGCATAGACTTCTACACGTTTAGGACACGTGCATCAGATTTCAGCCAAACCTCCTTAGTGGCCTCTTACGACATGCATGGCAGGTAACAGTGGTTCTATTTTTACACCCCAAATTTGCGCCCGTAACCACTCGGCGATGGTAAAGATCAAACATATATCGCAAAGAGTGATTACAATTGGTCGTAAAGAACGAACGTAAAGAAGAAGAAGATTACATTCATCCAATATTTAGTCCTGAGCAGAATTTACACCATTATCATTATGTTGACCAAAGCCAAACATATCTAAACCATTATTTTGCAGATGCCATCTCAATGACTTGGAGAACGTTTTTCCCTTTGAAATTTGGGGACTTATGTAGCAACTAATCCCCCCGAATTGTGCCAAAGTTTCTTGGGTCTTCCCCTTTTAAGCCCCCTTCATCCACATTTTGTGTACGTGTTTCCCGTCCCACAACCATCTAGAGCCTGTCCTTCTTGCAGGAGTAGCTGTCAATTTATATATGGCCTACGCAATCATATGTCAATCTTTTTTCTAAAGATTGATTGATTATGTTTCATAAAATTGATAATATTTTAAAAATTAAAGATTAACTTCAAACTTGACATGTGTTACTTGATATTCTCTGTTAACGTGGTTGTCAATCTATCTGTTTGCCTGTCTGTATTGACAATATATCTATCTATTTATATATCTATCTATTATTTATCTATCTATCTATTTATATATCTATCTGTTATCTGTCTGTCTGTTTGACAATATTCATCTATCTATCTATCTATCTATCTATCTATTATCTATCTATCTATTATCTATCTATCTATCTATCTATTATCTATTATCTATCATTCATTATCTATCTATCTATCTATTTATTATCTATCTATCTATCTATCTATTCATTCATCTATCTATCTATCTTTTCTATCTATTATTTTTCTATCTATCTATCTATCTATCTATCTATCTTATCTATCTATCTATCTATCTATCTATATGTCTATCTGTCTGTCTATCTGTCTGTTTGCCGTCTGTTTTGGGGACAATATATCTATCATCTATTTAATTTTATTCATCCATCATCTATTCAGGAAAAGAATGGATAAATACGTACTGAACTCATCAAGAAACAACAAATTAACTGATCCGTACACATAAACATATTACCAAAGACAGGCGCCAGAGCGCATTGTTACCCCGACAAGGGGGATACAAACAAAGGCCGTCCACGCAAATAGGTGGGCCTCAGAGACAACAATAGGAGGGAAAACACTGTTACAAGTGACACAAGAGCCCGTTCTAGAAATCTCTTCTTATCCTGATGCGGGAGGCAACAACCAGTTTGGGAAGTAAAGAAGAAGAAAGAAGAAGTAAAAAGTGGTAGCTTAAGGTCCCCCTGAAAGGGGAGGAAAAACTACATTCACCAGAGACATTTTTATAGGTGCGTTGTGTATTCCCCCGTAAGGGAAGAAAACAACAAACATTCACCCAGTAGACATTTTTTATAGGTGCGTGTCGTGATGTCCCCCGTAAGGGAAGAAAAAACCACATTCACCAGTAGACATTTTTATAGGGGGTGTCGGACGCCCACCGTAAGAAGAAAAAAACCCACATTCACCCAGTAGCATTTTATAGGTGCGTGTCGGTACGTCCACCAAGGAGGAAAAAACCCAATTCACCAGTAGACATTTTTATAGGTGCTTTTCGTCCCCCGTAAGGGAGGAAAAAAAATACATTCACCCAGTAGACATTTTTATAGGTGCGTGTCGCATGTCCCCCGTAAGGGGGGAAAAACAACTACATCCCCCAGTAGACATTTTTATAGGTGCGTGTCGTGTACGTCCCCCGAAAGGGGAGGAAAACAACAATTCACCCAGTAGAATTTTTTATAGGTGCGTGTCGTGACGTCCACCGTAAGGAGGAAAACAACTCATTCACCCAGTAGACTTTTTTTATAGGTGTGTGGGTACGTCCACCGTAAGGAGGAAAACAACTACATTCCCCCTAGACATTTTTATAGGTGCGTGTCGTACGTCCACCGTAAGGGAGGAAAACAACTACATTCACCCAGTAGACATTTTTTATGGGTTTGTGTCGTGTACGTCCACCGTAAGGGAAGAAAACAACTACATTCACCAGTAGACATTTTTATAGGTGCGTGTCACGTCCACGTAAGGAGGAAAACAATACATTCACCCAGTAGAATGAAAAGATTATTAGGTGCGTGTCAGCCTTTGAGTAGACACGTTTAATGAGTCCATAGTCTACGTGGCAGAGAACATGATACGGAACAGAGTCCATGCAAGTACAGGGCCCTGTGTTGAAATATTTCTGACAACTTGCAATTCTCTCAAACTTTGACCTGCATACTAGCATGTAGTTGCCGTAATATTGTTGCACATTTATTTAAGCCATCATATTTTCCCATGATCCTACAGTGACTGTCTCTACTGACCTTGTCGAGTGCCACAGTCAAGTCGCTGAAAGTCATGACAAGGTCACAATGTTGTTGTCGACATTTTCTTCTAGCTACTAGACAGCTTCTGAGAACATACCTACTCCCTGTGGCAACAAATGGATGTGAATCGGGGAACATAACACAGACATTAAAAAACAAAATTGAAGCTTTGAAAGAAGTGTAAAAGAAAAGTTCTTAGAACATGCTGGATAGAAAAGAGAAAAAACAAAGACATCCTACAACACCTGCATGTCGAGGAGCATTGGCTCATAATAACATTATGCTCCTGGAAGATGAACTATTTTTTTAACGTTAAACCCCACAGTGGTTTGGAGAGAAAGGTAATGGAAGGCATGGTTCCTGGAGTAGAGGCAAGGACGTCCAAGACGAAGGGGGCAGCAGGACATTAAAGAGACCTTGAACATGACGTTGGAGGAGGCGGGAGAACTTACTAGAGTACGATATTTGTTCATGTGGTCTGTGATGATAGCGACGTTTCGACAAGAAACATGTTACTACTACTTGACTAGGCAGCAAGTATCATGTATATGGCTAGAGTACGATATTTGTTCATGCGGTCTGTGATGATAGCGACGTTTCGACAAGAAACATGTTACTACTTGACTAGGCAGCAAGTATCATGTATATGGTCTCATGTTCTTTTCAAAATTCACACTAGCTTTCAGCTAAGAGAGTCATTTTTCTATTGCTGTTAACGCTCCATATCGATCACTTGTTAACTACTCTTTGTGATTTGTATGTGATCTGTACCTAAGAGGGATTCTACGTTGTGCCTGTTATGCGTCTACAAGTAGGTCAGCACATCCGATTTTCGTAACGCTTTTTTATTTACTAGGTAGTTTCCTAAGCCCTACCTCAGTCGTCTCTTTACATTTCAACTGGTAAATTTTATTCAAACTACACAGCAGAGTCTCAAGCACTACTACAGGACGCAATCATGATCAACAACACCAACTCTGACTGTCAACAAAAGGTTTTTTTCACAGACGCAAAATCCATTTTGCAAGCCTACAGAGTAAACTCCCAACCCTGAGAAAGCAGCACAGCAAGATTTCTGCCAACAAGAGAGTTACACTCCAGTGGATATCATTACACTATGGAGTGCCAGGTAACAAGAAGGCAGACAAATGTGCTAAAAAGAAAGCAGAATGTGAACAAATAGATAAATAAATCACATAAATTGGGAAAAAAGAGCTATCGTAGACAGTAGAAAAGATCCTAAACCATCCAACGATGACTACCACACACTTGACAGACAAGGACAGACTATCATTTTCCGACTCAGGATAGGACATAACAGACTGAACAAACACCACAGGCTACGATTGTCCCTATCCCTCTGTGTCCCTGTGGCATCGCTGATTTTCTTCTTCTTCTTTGCGTTCGTTCTTTACGCCCAAATTTGTAACACTTTTGTGATATGTTTGATCTTTGCCAGAACGTGTATACGTTGCACATTGGTTTGGTAGGCCCTAAACGCATAGACTTCTACACGTTTAGGACACATGCATCCGATTTCAGCCAAACCTCCTTAGTCGCCTCTTACGACACGCGTGGCAAGTAACAGTGGTTCTATTCTTTACACCCCAAATTTGGGCCCCGGTAACCACTCGGGCGTATCGCTGATCAAACCACAGAACATGTCCTGCAAGACTGTCCCTATATGTCCTTCCTAGAAAGGAATGCTTTCCCACAACACTACATTCAAAACTACATGGCACCAGAGATGAGCTCCAGATAACAGCCGACTTCATCATTAGAACGCCTCATCTGACGGTATAATATCAAAATAGGATCGCAAAGAAGAAGAAGTCATCTCTTACAACATGACTTGTCGGTGGCAGTGTTAGTATTCTCTGTTCCCATTGAGAGACCCTGGCAACACACGGGCAAAATATACAGATCAAGTGACCTTGTTACAGTTTTGTATATTGTGATCTTGGAGTTATAGAACATACACGTTCTTCTTCTTCTTCTTCGAACGCTCCATATCGGCCACTAATCAACCACTCTGTGTGATTTGTATGTGATCTGAGCCTAAGAGCGATTGTACGTTGTGCCGTTACGCGCCTACAAGTAGGCCAGACATCCGATTTCTGCAATGCTTTATTTACTAGGTAGCTTCCCTAGACCCTACATCAGTCGCCTCCTGACATGCCTTGCAGGTCTCAGTAATGCTATTATTTGCTTCACCTGCGGGTCCCAGCACCACTCGGTCGGGTATAATCATCAAAATAGCGATCGCAAAGAAGAAAAGTCGTATTTATATCTCTCTCTCTCTCTTCTCTCTCTTGCTCTCTATCACCGCCCACACCGATGTACAGATCTCACATAAATTCTATTCATGTTGAAATCTGATTTATGCAGCCTTAGCATTGGTGTGTTTTACGTCACTCAGCACCATTTGGAGCTCTGGTGCTTATCCTCCGGCGATGTGCCCGGTTTCAGCCAGCGTTTACTCGGTTCGCTCTCCATTCTGTAGCCATCTAGTGTTTTTACGCTGGGTAGCTAGCCCACGCCCAATCTCTTGGAAGGTAACAATGGTTCTATTCTTTAAACCCCAATTTGGTCTCGTAGCCACTCGAAGAAGAAGAAGCCGTCTCTTATGACATGCCTTGTGGGTCACAGTGTTAGTATTATTTGCGCCCCCTGAGAGCCTCGGCAACAGACCGGCAACATACAGATCAAGTGACTATGTTAAAATTTTGTATATGGTGATCTTGTAGTTACAGAACATACATTTTGAATTGTGTGCAAATGTTGTAGGGCAAAGTATAAACTTATTTTCTGTTTAGTATTCTCGGTCTTCTTTCCTTTATTATGTTGAAACTATTTAAGTTTGAGCCCAAGTAATTACATTTACCTGCACTTATGATGTTCATATTATATATCACCTGTATGGTGCCGGGCCTCTTAAGGAGAACAAAGAATAGTATCACTGCGGCCTACAAGGCATGTCGTAAGAAGCGACTGAGGTAGGGGCTTAGGGAAGCTACCCTAGTAAATAAAAAGCGTCGTAGAACTTGGATGTGCTGGCCTACTTGTAGGCGCATAACTAACACAACGTACAATCGTTCTTAGGCTCAGATCATATACAACTCACATAGAGTGGTTAAACAAGTAGTCGATATGGAGTCTTCGAAGAAAAAGAAGACTCTCGCTTTAATGTGTACATCACACTGTGACAGGAACGTGCGGTATATTTTCTCAGTATGATGCAAGAATTCGAAATAATAATAAATTCCTCTCGTACCGCTATACGTTACATAGGCCTGAAGAATTTCTCCATACCGCTCTATCCTGAGCAACTCGCTCAATCTCCTCCATGGAACTGAGACCGATATTCCTGCCTCTCTCAGCAAAGTTCGCTTCAGGGTTTCTTAGGTCGACCTCTCTGTCTTTAACCCTTGCATCCTCAATGCCTGCTTTGATATTCGTTGATCATTTCTCCTCAAGGTGTGTCCAAAATATCTCCATCTTCTCTTTCTTATAACAGTTGTCACTAGTGGTTGACCAGACATGTCTCTGATTTCATCACTTCTCCTGAATTCATTCCATTTTATATTCATTATTTTCGCAGACATCTATTTTCAAATGCATTCAACTTGCTTTCTAAATGGCTTCGAAATGCTGCCCCTTAAATGTTTTTTCTTTAAAATAACCTTCACTTGTGATTTTAATTTTGCTGCTTATGCTGCCCTTACGGTGCCGCCTGATGCGGCTCATCTCTGTATTATATTATAGCACAACCCGGCCCTGATCACACAAAAATCTCACTGAGTAATTTAACAAGATATTCTTCTTCTTCTTCTACGTTCTCACTAGATTGAGATTTCGGATTCTCTTAATACAGTTTGTCTTCTACGTTCTCACTAGATTGAGATTTCAGATTCTCTTAATACAGTTTGTCTTCTGCGTTCTCACTAGATTGAGATTTCGGATTCTCTAAACAAAGGCAGTCGTCTGCTTCAGATTATCAGCCACGCCATACAGTTTGTCTTCTACGTTCTCACTAGATTGAGATTTCGGATTCTCTAAACAAAGGCAGTCGTCTGCTTCAGATTATCAGCCACGACATACAGTTTGTCTTCTACGTTCTCACTAGATTGAGATTTCCGATTCTCTTAATACAGTTTGTCTTCTGCGTTCTCACTAGATTGAGATTTCAGATTCTCTTAATACAGTTTGTCTTCTGCGTTCTCACTAGATTGAGATTTCAGATTCTCTTAATACAGTTTGTCTTCTGCGTTCTCACTAGATTGAGATTTCAGATTCTCTAAACAAAGGCAGTCGTCTGCTTCAGATTATCAGCCACGACATACAGTTTGTCTTCTACGTTCTCACTAGATTGAGATTTCGGATTCTCTAAACAAAGGCAGTCGTCTGCTTCAGATTATCAGCCACGCCATACAGTTTGTCTTCTGCGTTCTCACTAGATTGAGATTTCGGATTCTCTAAACAAAGGCAGTCGTCTGCTTCAGATTATCAGACACGCCATACAGTTTGTCTTCTACGTTCTCACTAGATTGAGATTTCGGATTCTCTAAACAAAGGCAGTCGTCTGCTTCAGATTATCAGCCACGCCATACAGTTTGTCTTCTGCGTTCTCACTAGATTGAGATTTCGGATTCTCTAAACAAAGGCAGTCGTCTGCTTCAGATTATCAGCCACGCCATACAGTTTGTCTTCTGCGTTCTCACTAGATTGAGATTTCGGATTCTCTAAACAAAGGCAGTCGTCTGCTTCTAGATTATCAGCCACGACATACAGTTTGTCTTCTGCGTTCTCACTAGATTGAGATTTCAGATTCTCTAAACAAAGGCAGTCGTCTGCTTCAGATTATCAGCCACGCCATACAGTTTGTCTTCTGCGTTCTCACTAGATTGAGATTTCGGATTCTCTAAACAAAGGCAGTCGTCTGCTTCAGATTATCAGCCACGCCATACAGTTTGTCTTCTACGTTCTCACTAGATTGAGATTTCAGATTCTCTAAACAAAGGCAGTCGTCTGCTTCAGATTATCAGCCACGCCATACAGTTTGTCTTCTACGTTCTCACTAGATTGAGATTTCGGATTCTCTAAACAAAGGCAGTCGTCTGCTTCAGATTATCAGCCACGCCATACAGTTTGTCTTCTACGTTCTCACTAGATTGAGATTTCGGATTCTCTAAACAAAGGCAGTCGTCTGCTTCAGATTATCAGCCACGACATACAGTTTGTCTTCTACGTTCTCACTAGATTGAGATTTCGGATTCTCTAAACAAAGGCAGTCGTCTGCTTCAGATTATCAGCCACGCCATACAGTTTGTCTTCTACGTTCTCACTAGATTGAGATTTCGGATTCTCTAAACAAAGGCAGTCGTCTGCTTCAGATTATCAGCCACGCCATACAGTTTGTCTTCTACGTTCTCACTAGATTGAGATTTCGGATTCTCTAAACAAAGGCAGTCGTCTGCTTCAGATTATCAGCCACGCCATACAGTTTGTCTTCTACGTTCTCACTAGATTGAGATTTCGGATTCTCTAAACAAAGGCAGTCGTCTGCTTCAGATTATCAGCCACGCCATTCAGTTTGTCTTCTGCGTTCTCACTAGATTGAGATTTCGGATTCTCTAAACAAAGGCAGTCGTCTGCTTCAGATTATCAGCCACGCCATATAGTTTGTCTTCTGCGTTCTCCTACCAGATTGAGATTTCGGATTCTCTTAACAAAGGCAGTCGTCTGCTTCAGATTATCAGCCACGCCATACAGTTTGTCTTCTACGTTCTCACTAGATTGAGAACCTCTTTCTTCTCAAGTCTGCATACTGGGGCAGTTCTGTAAGATATAATTTCTATGATTTTGCTTCCTGTTTGTGCCGACATCCTCCCACAGCAAGTTTTGGCCACCTCGTGATGGTAGGTCTGACATTCTTACTGCGTGGCTAAATCTCCGAGTAAGATTGGCGACCGTAGAATCCGTTATCCCATTCCTCATTGTGAGGGTCGTTGCACCATGTTATGCGCCTTACGGCCTGGTGCATCCATTTTCTGCAAGCATTTGTTTCAGGTTAGCATTCCCTAGTGGACACATGCATCCGATTTCAGTCAAACCTCCTTAGTCGACTCTTACGACATGCGTGGCAGGTAACAGTCATTCTATTCTTTACACCCCAAATTTACCGGTAACCACTCGGGCGATTTAACAAGATATAGATAGAGCGAACGTAGAATAAATTAGATACATTGGTAAGTCTAGATAGCAACAACACAGTAAGAAACAGAGTTACAAATACCAGCATAAGATGGAAGGTTAGAACAAGATACTGCTTCAATTACAATCAATTAAGTGTCATGCCTGGCAGTGCAGGCGATCATGTCTCTCCACAACTCTCTCTCTCTCTTGGTGCAGTTAATCAGTCGCTCGTGTGTTGCTGAGGCGCAATGGTAGCAAAGAATAGTCTTCCTTTTCTTCTTCTTTGCGTTCGTTCTTTACGACTAATTTTAATCACTCTTTGTGATGATATGTTTGATCTTTGCCAAGAACGTGTATACTTTGTACATTGGTTTGGTAGGCCCTAAACTCATAGACTCTACACGTTTAGGACACATGCATCCGATTTCAGCCAAACCTCCTTAGCGCCTCTTACGACATGTGTGGCAGGTAACAGTGGTTCTATTCCTTACACCCAAAATTGGGGTCCGTAACCACTTAGGGCGAGCAAAAATAGTAACACTGCGATCTACAAAGCATGTCGAGGAAGAAATTAATCAGTTCTGAAGTCGATTTTTTGTCGAACCATGATGTCAGACCATGCAACATCTTCTCTCTCTGTCTGTCACGATCTCTCCTTCCCTGAATTTTCTCTGTAGTCACTAAATGTTCTAAGCCTTCTCTTCGCGTTATATTCCTGAAGAACCTAGACGTGTTCTGATTCTTATTCTTTGGATAAGGTTCTTTGTGTGCAGGTCCGTTTTAAAGTGTAGTTTTATGTCGAGTGTTGTTTCGTTAGGCCAGTGAGTTTGCCTCAGTGTATCATATTTGGGGCAGTCTTGAAGTATGTGCTCTGCAGTCTGGTTTGCTTGTCCACATGTACACATGGCTGAATTGCCAATCTTGAATTTTGTATACATGTGGCTGCGGAGCCGATTGTGTCCTGTTCTAAGGCGCAGAATCACAACTTGTTCCAATCTGCTCATATTATAGTAATCGTCTTGTGTTGGTATTTGTGGCTTTCTCATTGATTTAATCATCCTTTTCTTTTGGTGGTAGGTAACTGGTACATCCGGCTGCTCTCCTGCAGCACCTTCCTGACCAATCGGTCTGCTGTTTCATTTCCTGGTATTCCACAGTGAGAAGGTATCCACTGCAAGACGACCCTGCGATGCTTGGACAATTTAGACAGTAGGGGCTGTAGACCTGGCAATTTTCTGGACTGAAGTGCTTGGAGTGCTGATTTTGCATCAGTCAAAAATACAACAGGTTGAGGATCGGGTCTGGTATTCAACAGTTTCTCAGTTGCCACCTTGATTTCTTGAATTTCTGCATCATAGTTGTGACAGAATTTCCCCGTTTGTACTTTAACCGCATCTCTAGAGTTGTTTGGTTATTCTATGTACACTCCTGCTGCTCCATTCTTCACTGCATTTTCTGCTGACCCATCCGTGTATACCCGGACCCAGAGGTCATGTGGGTATTCTTCATCAATTAAACTGAGAGTGACTGTCTTGCGTTGTATGCTGTACTGCTCATCCTTGTCGAATATTCCTTTCACTTCTGTCTGGATACATACTTCTGGTTCAGTCTCCTCTCTCCAAGGGGTTTGCTCTGGCACAGACTTTAGGGAATGCCAACTTTTGGTAGGTCTGAGGTTTGCCTATTCCAGTCTTTTGGCCTGGTGAATAAAGCTGCTTCTTTTCAGCCGCCCCAATGCCAGATTTTGAATCTGTTTTCCATTGGTGGCTTAGGCATACTCAGAAACTTTTCTGCCTGCGTCATCACTTTTGTGTCTGCGTTCTCTCAGTGCTTGTATTCTCCCCACTCTTTCCATCTCCACTATTGGTGTTGTTTTCATTGCTCCTGTGATGACACGAAGCGCCTGGTTTTGCACCTTATCCAGTTTTCCTAATGTGGTATTTGATGCTGGACACCATGCAGCTGACCCATATTCCAGGTGTGGTCGTATGCCCTGCTGATAAATATTTTAAAGTATTTTTTGACTGGCGCCCCATGTGGTTCCACTTAATTTTCTCAGGATGGCTAACTTCCTCCTGGTCTTTGCTTTCTGCTTTGTTGATGTGCTTCTTCCACGTCAGTCTATCATCGAATGTAACTCCGAGATAGGTGGGTTGTTGTCTTCTCTTAGCAGTTCTCCATTTATTTTAATGGTGCCAGCTTTTTGTTTGGGAGCGAGAGTAAAGAGTGTAGTGCTGCACTTATCTGTGTTGATGCTGACACACCATCTGTTGGCCCATGAGGTTAAGGCATCTACAGCTCTTTGTATCAATTTGGTGGCCACTGTTGCATACTCATTTGTGCACCATATTACCAGATCATCAGCGTACATTGCAACTTTTACTCCCTGTGGTAACTCAGCAACCAGGTCGTTGATGAAAATCAAGAAGAGTGTGGGGACAATACTCCTCCTGGAGGACGCCATGACGTATAACTTTTACTCTTGAGTCCATCTAGATGCACTCTGGCTTTTCTGTTATGTAAGTATGCTTTATCCATCTGTACATCCTACCCTTTATTCTACTATTTCTCAGTTTCTTCAGCAGTCCTTCTTTCTAAACCTTGTCAAAGGCTTTCCTTAGTTCTATCCATGTCGCTAGTACCAGTTTCTTATCTTGGAACGCGTCCTCAATCTCCTGAGAAAGGTACGTTGCTTGGTCTTCAGTAGAGTAGCACTGCCTGAAACCTGCCTGCTGTGACACAAGAATGTTTTCGCTTTCAAGATACCACTGCAGTCGGAGATTGATTATACGTTCCATTGTTTTTGCAAGACAACTTGTAAGATTGATCGGTCGGTAGCTGGAGGCAGAAGAACTTACTTTTCCAGGTTTCGAGAGCGGTATCATGATTGCTTCTCTCCAGGTCTGTGGAACTTGACCTAAGATCCAACAATTATTGTAAATCTGCAGTAACTTTGTTTTTGCTGCAGTTCCTAAGTTCTTAATCATCTCATTGGACACTCCATCAGCTTCTTGTGATTTTCTCAATTTTAATTTGGATATTGCTAGTTCTAGTTCTTTAAATGTGATTGGGGTCTTCATCACTTCAGGTATGGTTTCATCTTTGCTCTACATTTTGCTTTTTCTCACGAATTTCTCGCTGTTTCGTTGTGCTAATTTCAATATTGCTGTCTTTAGCAAAGGAGTCTGCAAAATGATCAGCTGCCTGTTTTCCTGTGAGGA
Organism: Arion vulgaris; assembly: GCA_020796225.1. Lineage (NCBI taxonomy): Eukaryota > Metazoa > Mollusca > Gastropoda > Stylommatophora > Arionidae > Arion > Arion vulgaris. The sequence continues at coordinate 46,448,923 of CM036758.1, forward strand.
TGTTTCCATCTTTGTTTAATGCAATCTTTAGATTTCTCCCTGTACCTTCATCATTAAGTTGTTTTACCAGCTTCCACAGCTTCCTGGTATCTCTTTCAAAGTTTAAGGACTCTGTTTTTCCTTCCAGCTCCTCCGCCTGGCCTGAAGCTTGACCCTTTGAAATATAGCCTTGGCATGCTGATATTTGTTGTGGTGTTCTTGGCATGGAGTGGTCTCTGCCTGCTTTCGTGAAATTTCTACATTATTGTGCAGTAGTTCCAATTCACTGCTCCAGTAAGGCGTGTAGTGCTTTCAGAGCCCCTCTAGGAATTTTGCAGGCAGCCTGTTTTATGCTTCGAGCTGAACTCATCAACTACCTTGTTGATGTCCTTGTCAGTAGATAGACCTAGTGTCAGTATACTGGTGCGATGCTTATACATTGTCCAATCTGCCTTCTTGTAATTCCACCTAGATAGAGTGCTGTTCTCCCTGATGGGTTGATTTTCAACAGTGAGAAATACTGGCCGATGGTCGCTGCCTCTAGCTGTTTCCCAACAACACGTGTAATGTTCCATTCCAGGTCTGAGGAGTGGAATGCCAAGTCTGGTGTAGAGGTGGTGTCCATGATCTGAGTAGAAGGTTGGCTGATCTTTGGGCTGATTGACAAGGATTAGTTTGTTGTCATCCTGCCAGTTTTCAAGCTCCTCTCCCCTACTGTCCATGTGGTCATACCCCCAGCTCTGTGAGTGACTATTGAAGTCCCCACACACTATGAGTCTTTCCTTTGTTGGAATTGTGACCAGTGCCAGTGGGCGGTCACTTGGACAGTAGTAGTTGATTAAGTGAAACTCTGTACTTGCCGTCCTAAGATGCAGCATCTGATATTCTGCACCCTCCATGTCACCCTCAAACTGACATGTGGTGATGTTGTTTCTCACAGTGTCAGTACTCCACCCTTTCTTCTATTTTTTCGGTCTGATCGGTAGCACTAGAAGCCTCTGACTTTGAAGGCTACATCTTCATTCAGGTGGGTCTCTTGCAAACAGCATACATGTACTTGTTCTTCATTTAGGATGGTTTCAAGTTCTACTTTTTTGCTGTAGCCATCTTTTTTGCTGTTAACACCCTCAGCATTCCAGTGCATTATTTTAAGAAATTGGCCAGTTGCTCTATTCCCATGCCTCCTGGCCCCACAGGAGCAAATGAGAAGGACATCCAGTAGCTGGGGTTGGGCCCTTTCGAGGCAGAGGGCCCGGCACTGCACCTGCCTGAGTGTCCGTCACAGGGCGAGCACCATATATTTTTAAATACATAGACATATTCATATGCGTTTATGCGTGGCAACCTGATTGCTATAGTGCGCCTCTTGGCTGGTTGCCTCCGACTTCAGCACTCTTACTGCTAGAGAAGACTGTGGTCTAACTCGAGGGATAGAAAAATTGTAAAAGAAGTAGGAGATAAGACAAGAAAAAAGATGCCCTCCTCAAGAGAGAGGAGGGCTGCCATTTAACCCATAGTTGGGGATGGGTTGGTTGCAGCCAGACCATTTTCCACTCGCCGGTGGGTTCTGCGCTGTCACCTTATGAGGCCCCATCCTGCTCCGCCTTTTGGTCTGGCCTTTCACCTTCAGTCTGTTCGGCTTGGTTAGACCTGCCAGGAGTTAGACTCCCGCCGACATAGCCTGGAGGATCACCAAGGCACGCAAACCCTCCAACCACGATAAGGTAGGCTAATCTGGAGGGGCAAACCCTCCAACCACGATAAGGTAAGCTAATCTGGAGGGGCAAACCCTCCAACCACGATAAGGTAAGCTAATCTGGAGGGGCAGACCCTCCAACCACGATAAGGTAAGCTAATCTGGAGGGGCAAACATACTTATATCTTCTTCTTCGAACGCTTCATATCGACCACTTGTTAACCACTTTGTGTGATTTGTATGTGATCTGAGCCTAATAGCGATTGTACGTTGTTCCAGTTATGCGCCTACAAGTAGGCCAGCACATCCATTTTCTGCGATGCTATTTATTTACTAGGGTAGCTTCCCTAGGTCCTACATCAGTCGCCTTTTAGAACATGCCTTCTAGGTCGCAGTGGTAATATTCTTTGCGCCTTGCAGAGCCCCGGCACCACAGTGCGATCCTTATATCTGAGAAGTTGTCTGCCTTAGTGCCTCTTCCCCTTTACGAAAGTTCACAGAACACTTGTTCTGGTATGCGGCTATTGCCCATTGTTCTCACATGCCCTAACGATCTAAGTCTTCTACTGCTGAGCATACCCATGATGAAAGGCAAGTTTGCACGTTGCAGTACGTTATAGTTGGTTATCTTGTCGCAACACCTGATGTTCATAATCTTGCGGAGACATCGAAGGTGAAAGATGTTAAGTCTCCCCTCGTGCATTGAGTAGACTGTCCATGTTTCTGAGCCATATAGTATAGAACTAATTACACAGGCTCGATATACAGGGTGGGCCCAAAAAAATGAGAACATTGCGTAACATACCCGTTATTTAGAAATGTTATTTAATTTAATTATATTATTTCATGTAATTTTGTTTGCCAAGTATTTAGCTAATCAGAAATCATGTTCAATCTTTCTCAAAACAGATGAGACTACAGTAAAACTATTTGATTGGCAAAACACGTAATCACAAAGTACTGTAGTTTTACAAATTACAAAAACAGTGACAAAATACAGCAACGTTTCGACCAACAAGGCCTTTATCAAACAAACGAACAACTACTGTAGTTTTACAAATTACAAAAACAATGACAAAATATAGCAACGTTTCGACCAACAAGGCCTTTATCAAGCAAACGAACAACTACTGTAGTTTTACAAATTACAAAAACAATGACAAAATATAGCAACGTTTCGACCAACAAGGCCTTTATCAAGCAAACGAACAACTACTGTAGTTTTACAAATTAAAAAAACAATGACAAAATATAGCAACGTTTCGACCAACAAGGCCTTTATCAAACAAACGAACAACTACTGTAGTTTTACAAATTACAAATTCAATTTTTCTAAGCATCGACGCCACTCGTTTAATCAGAATACAGTCTTCCGCAGTAATTTTTGTCATTCTTGGTAACAAATTTAAACTGCAGATGTAAACAATTGGCATATTAAAAATCAAAGATTGTGCCCGGAAATTGCCGAAATAAAAACATCATATAGCAATAGGTAAGTAAATGAGTAAACAATTTAAGCTATTATTTGATACAGTTAAAACAATTTAATGTAATTATATTACTTTTTCGCCCGTGTGCTGCCGGGGCTCGCAAGGGGAGCAAGAGTAGCAGCACTGCGACCTACAAGGCATGTCGTAGAGGCGACTAAGGTGGGGTTTGGCGTAGGGCTGGCTACCCTATCCAGTAGAAAATTTTAGCACAAAATCCAACCAACCATGAACAAGTCACATAAAATAAAATAAAAACTGTGCCAACCAAGAGGAAAGGAAGCTCTTCTAGAAGAGGTATGAAGCGATGCAGAGAAAGCCGCAAGGAGTCTACACCGCAGATTATCTTCCTTTCACCTAGGAAAAGCTCCAGAATTGGCACCTGGAATGTTAGAAGTATGTATCAAATGGGAAAGACAGCACAGGTTGTAAATGAGATGAAATTTCACGGATTGGCATCTTGGGATTATGTGAAACTAGGTGGAATGGTGCAGGCAAACAACGTCTAAACACAGGAGAAACAATGCTGTTCTCAGGCCATATGGAAGAAAATGCCCCCATAGTGAAGGAGTGGCTTTAATGCTATCTAAAGAAGTGGAGACTGCACTAATAAAATGGGAAGCAGTGAGTCCTAGGATAATCACAGCAACATTCAGAACCACCAAAAAGAAAGTATTCTTGAATGTGACCCAGTGTTATGCACCTACCAATGATAAAGAGGAAAAAGTAAAGGAGGAATTTTACATAAAACTTCAAAATACTATAGGTAATCAGAGAAATGGGAACATCAAAATTCTGATGGGTGACCTCAATGCCAAAATAGGTTCGGACAACATAGGCACGAGGAGATCATGGGGAAACACGGACTAGGAATAATGAACGAAAATTGAGAACTATTCACTAATTTCTGTACAGCGAATCAATACGTCATAGGTGGAAGTGTCTTTCCACATAAAAGAATACATAAAGCAACCTGGGTATCACCAGATCACAGAACAGAAAATCAAATTGACCACATATGCATAAACAAGAAATTCAGGTCATCTCTACAAGATGTAAGGGTCCTAAGGGGGCAGATGTAGATTCGGATCACCATTTGCTGATAAGTAAAATTAAACTGAAGCTTAAGCGATACATAACATCCCATGAACATAGACACCAATATAATGTAGGATACCTCAGAAGTCAAGAAACAAAGGAACAGTTCACGGTCACAGTCTCTAATAAGTATGAGGTTTTGCGGCAATTACAAGATGAGAGTGCGGAAGAATGCTGGCAGCAAGCCAAAATATTTGGAATGAAACATGCACAGAGGTATTAGGAAAGAAGGAGCGGAATCATAAGGCATGGATAACTCCAGAAACTCTCAAGGAAATAGAAGAAAGGAAAAGAGGAAAGCAGATTTAAATAATAGCAAAACTAGAACTGCCAAAGCCATAGCCAGGAAAAGTACACAGAAGCTAGCAAGAAAGTGAAGAAACAAATAAAGTTAGATAAAAGACAATACGTAGAAGATCTAGCAAGAGAAGCAGAGGTAGCTGCAGGAAAAGGAAACCTTAGGGATCTTTACAATATCACTAGAAAGCTAGCAGGAAAATACAGACCATCAAATGGGTTGATCAAAAATAGTAGTGGGAAACTATCACTAATGTTAGAGACCAAATGGAAAGATGGATGGAATACTTCAAGGAACTCCTGAACAGACCAGCACCTACAAACCCCCAGATATCCAACCGGCAGAAATTGACTTGGACATCAACTGTGAGAAACCATCCAAGGAGGAGATTAGTAAAGCCATTAAACTTTTAAAAGATGGAAAAGCGGCCGGTTCAGATGGTATTCCAGCAGAGGCGGTTAAAGCCAACATAAACACATCCACAGAAATACTGTATAAATTATTTAGCAGAATCTGGGAGACGAAGAAATACCAGCAAACTGGAGAGAAGGATACCTGGTGAAGCTACCAAAGAAAGGGACCTTCAGAAGTGTGAAAACTATAGGGAATAATGCTGTTGTCAGTACCTGGGAAAATACTAAGCAGAGTCATCCTGGAGAGACTGAGAGATGCCATCGATATAAAGCTAAGAGATGAACAGGCAGGCTTCCGACCAAATAGATCCTGTGCTGACCAGATAGCCACATTAAGTATAATAATAGAGCAAAGTATTGAATTGAAATCCCCACTTTATATCGGATTTGTTGATTATGAGAAGGCTTTTGACAGTATTGATAGGGAAACCCTTTTGAAATTAATGAGGCATTATGGAATCCCACAGAAAATTATTAACCTAATAAAGCAACATATACATATATGAAATGTAGAGTTCTTCATGAAGGTAAACTAACAGATACTTTCGGAATAGAAACAGGAGTGCGTCAGGATGTCTTCATCACCTTTGTTGTTCTTACTGACAATAGACTGGATTATGAAGACCACAGTAACTAACACCAGAAATGGAATCAATGGACTCTGACAGAGCAACTAGATGATCTGGACTTCGCTGATGATATAGCCCTTCTGTCATATACACGAAATCAGATGCAGGATAAGCTTAACACATTGAATCAAAGGTCCCAGCAACTAGGGCTGAACATTCATAAGGAAAGACAAAGATATTGAGAATTAACCAAGCAAACGACAACTCGATCTCCCCGAAATCCACTTTAAGAGGTAGAATCATACACATATTTGGGCAGCAACGTAGACAAAGAAGGTGGAACAGATAGAGATGTTAAAATAAGAATACAGAAGGCAAGAGGAGCTTTCATTGCACTTGGAAACATTTGGAAGTCCAAAGAAATCAAATCTAGAACAAAAATTCGGATATTTAACTCTAATGTTAAAGCAGTTCTACTGTAGGGTCAGAAACATGGAGAACAACTAAAACAATAGCGCATAAATTGCAAACATTCATCAACTGGTGTCTGCGCAGAATAGAGGAATAAGATGGTATGATAGGGTCACAAATGAGGAACTTATGGAGAGAACAAGACAGATTCCAGTGAACGAACAGGTTAAAAAAGACGCTGGCGCTGGATAGGACACACTTTGCGAAAACCGGAGGGGAAAATAACAAGAAGGGTCCTTGCCTGGAACCCGCAGGGACAGCGAAAGAAGAGGAGGCCGAGAAATACATGGAGACGAGATTTGGAGGCGGAGATCAACAATATAAAGAAGAGCTGGAGGGAGCTGCAGGAGATAGCTAGAGATAGGAAGACTTGGCATGAGTTGGTTGAGGGCCTATGCCCCAACCCGGGGTAAAAGGCAAAGAGAGAGAGAGATATATATTACTTTTTACGCGATGTCCTCATTTTTTTTGCCCACCCTGTATTTGAATCTTCGTCTGCAGTGTTAGTTTTGTGTTGTCCCACGCTCGCCATGTTTGGTCGGGTATTTTCCGGTTTCGTTTGCCGAGCTACTGAGTTAGTGCTTGAGCAAACTGTGAGCTGTGACTGTTACATGGAATGCTTTTGCTGTGTCAACCGTGCGTTTGTTGTGCGTATTCAGAAAATGGCGGACAGCGGTTATGACGTACAAGCTCAATCTGCCGTATGCAGTTATATTGCAAGTGCAGAAAGCTGGATTTTGCCGTGATTGATGTCCCTTCGACAAGAATTGCAATTCAAGTGATGAACAGTTTGTGTTGCTACATTAGCGACGGCCATATGCATTTTATGCGGTGCAGGTTGCTTTTTGTGGCGGTACGCGGCTGTTTCATTCTGGAATTAGTTCACACAGGAAACGTTTCACAGGTGTTAGCATTTCGTGTGATATTCATTGGCACAGGAACGGAGCAGTTATGGGGTGACCCGTTGCAGTGAAGTTGGAACCGTATATATGAACTATGAACTATCTCTTTGATAGTTTGTCGAATGTAGTAGCCGCACTACCTATTCGAGCGTCGATTTCTTTATGAAAAGAAAGGTAGGCATTGATCATGGACCTAAGATATCACAATTTTTAACTGGTGTTAGATGGTTACCATTTAAAGTGATATTTGTTGATGTATTACTTCCCTGACATAAAACCACTAAATAATAATAAAACAATCACTCAATAAGCGCAACACTACAACATCCAAAAATTAAGATTGAAGAAAAAAGACGGATGATAAAAAGTATTTTTCTACCAACCCTTTGCTATCATTGTCAAACTTGGTCTCTGATTAAACGTGCTAAATTTGGTCTCTGACAGCAACACACCACAGAAAGCTCCCCACATGCGATATGAGATGCTTGAAGAAGGCGCTGGGGGCACCAGGAAAGATAGACTACGAACCAAGGACATCAGAAGCAGAGTGGGCATAACTTCATGCACCGAACACATTGGAAGACAACAAATGCAGTGCTTTGGACATTTAATGAGAATGGAATACAGCCAATAACAGCATCCAATAAAAAGAGATCCGGTACTAGAGTCAAGGAAAGACCAAGAAAAAGATGGCAGACAATATCAAGACCACACTAAATAAGCACGGATATAACAAAACAAGTACGACTCATCTGGCCATGGAACGCAAATTAAAGCCCCCACCCCTACGCTTAACGGCAAGAGTGGACAACCAATTCCATCATCCACCGGGGGAAAAATAGATATATAGACTCAATAGGCCATTCGAGAAAAGCAAGACATATACCACTGGGCTGCACCACACCATTGAGCTGCAACTCGGTAAAAGTGAGTGCAGATAAAAATCAGTGATAATATATATATGTTCCGTTATTAATTTAAAAAAAAATATATGCCAATATCTGTTTCATATATATATATATATATATATAGACTCATGTTGTATTTTATTTGTTTCATACATTTTCTCGGATAAGCTATTTTTTGTCTCAAGAGTAGCGTCAATAGCAATATAGTTTTATTTACGGATCGATAGACAGTTGTCGTACTTCCTGTTTTAAAAAATCTACAACTTCCTTTTCGAGTGTGAAGCATTAAAATGGTGGGTTGCTTCTAATAAATTCATTTAACTATCGTGTTAATCATTTCATAATGGTGAAGAATAATCATGTTCTACATACATCAGTGTATTGCTTGACATGTTTTATACTCTACTGTATATGTATTTTGTTTAAATCAATGGTTGTTGCCAAAATATTTGATCTTTTTCATTTCTCTTGTTCCCTTGTAATGAAAATGTGAAAGACAAAATGTACCGTTTGTATTTCAATCACGTTAGTTCTGCATATTAATGTATACTAGTTTTGTTATTCATTAGAGACGGCCAAGATAATTTACTGAGCCAGAACAAGATGAGAGGAAGAACAGTTTTCAAATCCATTTTAATTGAAAGTTATTGATTAATGTGGATGTCCATAGGGCGAGTATGGTGTGGAAAAACAAATATAAAGTACTTCAACAGCTAGGAGTGAAAAGATAACTACCCAATGAGGTAGAAATAATATTTTGGCCACTATAGGACATGACGCTGTTGAAACCACATTGAATACAAATCGTTGGAAGAGAAGATAGAAGGCAAGTTGAAGATATACAACTGGAATGGAAACGTCAGAAAAAGTGGATAGGCAAAAGAACTTGTTTAGAGAGCTATAACCTTCATTGAGATTGCACATCATTGATTGATAAGACAAATGGTGACAGAATAGCAAGGGACGAAAATCTACCCCTACCTATATAACAAACATGCAAATAGATGTGTAACAATAAACCAAGATAAGTCATTAAGTGCCAGTGAGAAAAGATACTGGCCAACCCATAAAGGATGCATATTACTTATTACTGTTGAGTGTTGTTAGCAACAGAAAGTCAAGATGCATCCATAAGGAGTTTCTTTAACTTGATACAAAGATAGATGGCATCTCATAATTTGTTCTGTGCAAAGATAGCATCTGTCAAATTTATGATTGTTATTCTATATTTGAACTGGACATGGTGATTAAGTTATGGCTATGATTACTATGAGTTTACTAAACTTCAAATGTGCATAATTTTATTTTTCTCTTATGTTTTCAGTCTCTTGTACTACCAGAGAAGTTTCAGCACATTCTTCGTGTTATGAACACGAACATTGATGGCAGGATAAAAATATCTTTTGCCATTACATCCATTAGGTAAAGACCTTTTTATTTGTTACCCATTGTCAAGAATGCTTTGAAATTCATATAAATTCTCACAAAAAAGTGTTTGTCTGAATTTTTGTAGTTTGTCTGCGGATATGTATGAGAGCTTCTATAGAACATTCTGGTAAAACCGTTTGTGACATTTAAGTTGTTTTGTAGGGAATACAATGGACAGCTAAAATGACTAATATTGGGTTGAAAGAGGTCAAGGCAAGAAAACATAATATAAGAAAGTCGGTTATGGTATACCTCTAAAATTCTAAAGCGCGCACACATGGCAGGGGACACCGATAATAATGGAAGCAGTCCTTCGCACAGAAATCAAGTCAGACAACTGCTAAAATTTGGCTAATCAAAAGTGAAAACTAGTTTGAATGTCTGGCAGCTGTTAATATTGTAGCTGTTTATATTATTATTGCTGAGAACTAGAGTAGCTGAACAAAAACTAGTTAGAAGAATGTCTGGCAGCTGTTTATATTGTTATTGCTGAGAACTAGTCGCTGAACAAAAACTAGTTAGAAGAATGTCTGGCAGCTGTTTATATTGTTATTGCTGAGAACTAGTCGCTGAACAAAAACTAGTTAGAAGAATGTCTGGCAGCTGTTTATATTGTTATTGTTGAGAACTAGAGTCGCTGAACATACCACTCTTTTGTAGCAGTTTTCCAGTTTTGTGCTGGTCATAGTGTAAACATGATGTCTCAGGTCTCTTGTCATATGATGGTACTACCTGCTCTGTTAACACTGAATACATACCAATATTGCTCTAACAACTTTAATGTAGATGATATTTCTAATCCTAAAGTGAGGGAAACTTATTTCTGTGAGTATTTCTTCCCAACCTATCCACACCATTGCAGAATTAATATTTTTCTGTTCTTATATAATGTTCATCCAACTCCTCTGTATATCGTTGAAAGCTTCATGTCTGTTTTCTAGCTGTTTCATCAATTCAATTAGTTTTCTAAGCAGAACTTTGCCACCATAACAATCCTTCTGAATTTATCTTTGCAGCCGTCTTGCCCAGGTACATCCTGAATCCAGCTTCTCTGCGGTCTTTATCTTCGTCTCCTTCCATAAGTCTTCAACCCTTCGTGTTTCTTTGTATGTCCCAAATACTTCAATTTTTCTCCATCTTATTTGTGGCATCAGTCAGTTTATCTTTGATTTGATTTTGAAGTGGCATCCGATAACATTACGCTGGCAGGCTCAGGTAAAAATTGTAGGAAATCTGACCACAGCCGTCATGTGACCTAGCATTCCAGCATTGTTAGACTAATTCATTTTTAAAATAACACATGCTAAATCAAAGTTATATTATATGACAAATTAAGTTTAACACTAATGAATATTAGTATTATCAATTTCCATCAATAAATAACTGGACTCGTAGAATTGTGTAAAATTGCAGAAAATCAAGTCGTATCAAACACTTATAAGCCCTGTGAACGAGTCAAGCTGCATGTCAGGGCAGTCCCGAGGCACAGCAAATGTGAGAACACAACGGTCATAGCTACTTCCAGACAGATCGGAAAGGCTGCACGCAAAGGGTTGAGAGGTGGATCCATTGGAAGACGCGTGGGGCGAAACTCCAGCGCATTCTTTCTCTTGAGTCGATGAGTATGCTGGGAGTTGAACTGCACGTGGGCCCAAATAGTGAGGAACTCGGCCCCTATCACAGGGATGGGGGCACGAGTATAAGCCCTAGAATCGAACAACACAGGCAAATATGAGCACGGAGAAAACTGATGGTGACAATAAGGCAGGCACTATTGCAAAGCAGGCCGTCTAAGGGTCGCTGCCCTAAAAGAAAATAGCAACCTGCTGCCTTGCAGGTTTGGCTGGGGACAGCAAAGGGCTAATGCAGAGCGAACCTGGTTGAAACCGAACATACCACCGATGGATAAGCACCTGAGCTCCAATAGGTACTGAAGGTTGTGCACATACACCCGTTCTTGGTGTTTGGCTGGTTATATATCACATTGGAATGATAAAAACGGCCTTAAGAACGTTAGCGAGAAGAAAACTTATAAAACCAGCCACCATTAAACAGGAGTTTTGGTGTTTTCCTGTCTGAGTTAGTCGGCCATATGTTGCAGGGGACACTGATTTTGAGTTCCTTCTGTATAGATCTATTTGTTTTCTTCTCTGACCATAATATACTGTGGGCTCTTCTGTAACACGTTTTCAAAAGCACATTTTCCACTGCCTTGTGTCTATGCTTCTCATCCATACGTTGCCATTGGAAATAAGAATGTTCTTAGTATTCTGATTGACGTTTGTTCTAGCTGTTTCATTGTTGATAATTCTGCTCTATACAACAATGCTAAGTGTATGTAACACTTGATTATTCTCATTTTCTTGTTATTTACTTTAATGTTAAATATCTCCAGATGTTAGCTATTTTTGGCTATTCTAATATAATTTTCTGTGACAAACATGCATGTGCCCACTTCATTTTATAATCTGATTTATTTTGGTGATTTTAACTAATAGTCTGAATTTTGTCTATATGTAGGGTGTTGGTCGTCGATTTGCTACAGTTGTGTGCAAGAAGGCCAATGTTGACATCAAGAAAAGGGCAGGTGAACTGACAGAGGAAGAGGTAATTCTGATGTATGATTCCACAGCAGAGCAGTAATTGAGAATTTAATGTGTTTGGTATCAAATCTACTGTCCACTGATGGTGTATTGTTTAATGTCATGTACCAGCCAGCTCCAGGAAAATTATCTGCAGAACCAAATATTACAACAAACGGCAAGTAACTGAAAGAAGTGGACAGATTTACTTATCTTGGAAGCACATTGTCCCAAAATGACACCACAGACGATGAAATAAATACCAAAATCTCCAAAGCTAGCAGCACTTTTGGCAGACTGCATAGAAACGTCTGGCTAAGATGTGGTATTGGTCAAACTACAAAACTGAAAGTATATTGAGCTGTCATGCTCCCAGCCCTTCACGGCGAAACCTAAACCTGGACGGTGTATCAGCGACACGCAAGGAAGATAAACCACTCACACAGGTTTGCCTCAGAAAAATAATGAACATCAAATGGCAGGATAAAAAACCATTGCCAATGGGTACTACAAAGCAAAATGGGATAAAGAACACACAATTACGATGGATATTACCAATTGGCCAGAAGGGACCAGACAGCCATACTTAGCCTCTGGACGGGTCACAACAGAATTAGACACCACCCGTACACTAAATTTAAAAAAGGCACAAATGACCTGTGGCTTGGCGAGTATGACAACAGAACATATCCTACAGAACTGCCCCCAGTATGCAGACCTGAGAAGAAAGAGATAGCCCACTTACACCAGTGTCCAAGACAAACTATATGGCGTGGCTGATAATCTGAGGCAGACAGCTGCCTTTATTAGAGAATCCGAAATCCCAATCTAGGGAGAACGCAGAAGAAAAAAATGGCAGGATATAATCCCAGAGGTCCCAAAAAGAGCTGCTCTCCCCAGCATTTATACAATCTTGATGCAGTCCCCAGACACGATACGCCAGATTGCAGAATACCCAAACGACTTATACGGTGAGCAGCATAGCGGTAAACACACAGGGTGGTCAAAAAAGAGACTCAAAGGCGCTCAAGACCTTTGGCATCGATGTGACTACTGGGAGAATGTTGCTCAAGACAGATTAGCCTGGCAACAGTGGCTACCAAAACATTCGACAGTTTATAAGGCAAGCATTAACCCTTTCGCTGCTACATACTTTCTGAAGGCTGAGCTAAAAATAGCTACTCTGTTTCTAGGTCACAAATGTGAACGTACGCCTGTGACAGTAGCAATGTATAACGTGTTAACGTCTTTAGCCCACAGAGGAGAAATAATAAGACGTGTTAATGCGTCTTTAGAAGTGAATGGGGAAAACGTATGTATACATCCTTAGCAGCTAAAGGGTTAAAGCTTTTAGAAGCCTCTGTAAAACATGAAACTCAAGTTATGTAGCATATGCTTTATAAAACGTAGCCATCAACCACAGTAATCTAGTCGTCCGAGTGGTTACCAGGGCCCAAATTTGGGGTGTAAAGAATAGAACCACTGTTACCTGCCATGCATGTCGTAAGAGGCGACTCTGGAGGTTTGGTTGAAATCGGATGCATGTGCCCTAAGCGTGTAGAAGTCTATAAGTTTAGGGGCCTACCAAACCAATGTGCAACGATACATGTTCTTGGCAAAGATCAAACATATCACAAAGAGTGATTAAAATTGGCCGTAAAGAACGAACGCAAAGAAGTAAACTAGTCGTCGATTTTCTAGTCACCAATTATGCGTTCAGTAATTTGCCATTGCTTTCTGAACGGCAAGGTCTATTTTTACCGTTTGTAAAAACCCATGCAGAACAAATTTATATCCAAACTGCCTAGTTGAGTTTGAACTAGGTATGCTTGGGTTGTGATCGAGCTCACTACCTCTTAAGCTACAGATATCCAGTTATATAGTTTTAGTAAATTGGGCTGGAAAATGACCAAAGATGTAGTAATTCAGTTGAATGCATTTGAAAATAGATGTATGTGAAGAAATGTTTATGTAGAAATTTTCTCATATGAGTTTGTGTATAAATTCTCTCTTCAGGTTGAACGTATAGTGACAGTCATGACAAACCCTCGTCAGTACAAAATTCCAGATTGGTTTCTCAACAGGCAGAAGGACATTAAAGATGGCCGTTTCAGCCAGGTACTCAGTAACGCACTTGACAACAAACTCCGTGAGGATCTTGAGCGTCTGAAGAAGATTCGGCTCACAGGGTCTCCGACACTACTGGGGGTATGTTTCTTAATTAGTTCTCATAATTAAATAAAGCCAAAAGTATTTCTATTTTTAAAAAAACCAAGTTAGTTTTTTTAAAATTAGTTAAGAATGCTCAAATTCAGGAAGCTGTAGCAGTTACATCATGAGCACAATGAACCTTGGTATGACCAGATTTCTTAAATATATATATATATATATATTTATATATTTTTTTTTAAAGAAATATATATATATAAATATATATATTTCAATGTGTGTGTGTGTGTATATATATATATATATATATATATATATTCAGCTAACGCGCCCAAGGAAGACAGCATGATCACAACGTAACCACTCCTGGCACAGGGAGCTAGTGACAATATAACAATTTCAAGGCTGTGTAATTGAAATGAGTACATTGCTGAATTGAGTAGCTTAAAAAAAGGTCATCAGAGGGTGTTGGGCATTTGATGCAATTCCATGGACAGTGAAGAAAACATGTTTTAAATCAGGGCACATACAAAGAAACCTTAATAATAAGACTGACAATCAAGGTTCTTTTGGCATATAATGCGAAGAGGTTTGGAACATTTGGGGGACAACAGATAAAATTCTGGGAATTTGACAAGATGTTAGATGGTTTGACATTGTGCTTCGATAAAAGATTTAGACAAGAACACTCAAAGGATATCTACAAGTTTACCGCAGCTCTCAGTAAACAAGATATAGGCACTGTACCATAACCCTTTAAACATTTACAGTGATATATCACCAAAAACTTTAAACATGCCAAGCAAGTCAATTGAATGTTTTATTGACATTTCAACAAACACTTTATGGTTTAACATTTTTGGGTTTAATATATATATATATATATCTTGTAGTATTTTAATAAATTATATATATTAATAAATTATATATATATATTGAATGTGTTATATTTTGTCTCCAACAGCCTCCGTGTCAGAGGTCAGCACACAAAGACCACAGGCAGAAGAGGACGAACTGTGGGTGTGGCCAAGAAGAAGTAGTTTATGTTGATCTACACACTGTGTGATGACGTATAGTAATAAATAATGTTCCCCAACATATCTTCTTTAGTGCTATTTTGTATAAGAATTTGTTTGTCCTGTGTTGTTGGGTACTTGAACAGACAATAATAAGGTAGCAGACAATAGGTATTTTGGACATATAAAAAGACAAGAGCTGGAGAAAACCATCATGGAAGGAGGCATACCAGCAAAGAGAAGAGGAATGTTGTAGTTTTATATATTTGGTGCAGTCACTTATGTTCTTTGTGGTGATTGCATGATGGTGTGGTGGTTTAGTTCAGGATAATACATCTTCAGGACGGTTACAATATAGTAAAACAACCATCATGTTGTGACATTCGTTTATTTGTATGGATGTTACTTAAGCACAGACAAAACACATCTTGGAAGTCCATCCTTGTTTTTTCCTATCGTAGCCGTCACTACCCAAAAGCTACGTCAATTGGTTTTAACTACGTCAGGTCTCGTTTAGTGTTGCCACTGTGTCAGACAATGGAAACAGCTGACCAAGTGAAAGAGGATTTTAATTTAAACCAATCCACAACGGCTAGAATGGAGTATCCAGAACGGTAAGCTCGTCAATCAACACCGAACTGGTGCGGTCAGTCGCTGTTGGAGATATTGTAAAGATCGCAGCACCTATGGGCATGCAATAAAGCTATTCCAAAAATAGTTTATGTATCTACTTGGGCCCATTTCCATGAGATGCTTAAGGACATGTCACCCCTAAACAGAAATATTGAGGTTGCGTTTATGATTCTAAATGATCGACCTGATGTTAAAACTCCAAGCATGTATTCTATGAAAAATTTTAATATAGTGGGTTTTTAAAGGAAAAATGCCCAAAAAGTAACCTTGCAAAATACAGGATGATTTAAGTTCTATTAAGGTTAGCACTATAGAACTTTCAGATGTTATAGTACATCGGCATATCTTCAACTGGTAGCAAAATATTTATAAGTATAATAAAATGAGTTTTTTCTGAATTTTTTAATACAAATCCAAATTTTGACTAAAAAATATGGGGTAAGAGATATTCTGTTGCCTCACAAAAACTGTTCAATGAATTCTTTTTAAAGTGGTAGGGGGTCATCAAATATGCGTAAGAAAGAAGTGGGCAAATTTATACAGCAATCCTTTGTTTTTGTGAAAAAAAAGTTTATTTAGTGACATACATTTATGGAAAATAACAATTTTGAGAAAAAGCAAAAAAACTAAAATATTTTCAATTATTGATCAAATTAATTTACTTTAAGATCCCCCAGGAGCATACAAACTTGCCTCAGCACATACTTTAGATGCTTATGCTAGTTGTTTTACATCTTTCATCTTTTGTGCCTAAATTCTGTATTAGCAAGGAAGATATGTGGTTTTTATAGGTGACTGCAAAATGCTGAAAATAATGTTTTCCAAAGGAAAAGTTAAACTAAAACAAAAGTTTCATATCGGCACAATTTCATATTATTAACTACAATATTGGCAGTTACTTTTAACCTTCTCTTCAAAGCAATTGAGATCTTAGGACAGCAAGTCCATATAAGATTATGGAAAGATTTATTAGCATTGTGAGAACCACCATGAATGTATTTTGTCAACGAAGTCGCAAGATAGCTTGACAAATACTTGCATTAGGTTGTCAACAATAAATTAGGCAGTTTGTTTTTAATCAACTAAAACTTTATCTTTATGGCACAAGCTACTCAGCCTATTGCAGTTCTCATGGTTATCTTTGTGATGTTTAAATATGGCTCAAATACTATTTATCCAACCAATGTGTTCTAGTTTCCCAGAATTTTTTATACAAGCTACATCATAATGATGCTGCATGAGTTTAATGGTTCTATTAGTTTATCTGCACTACCATATTACTATAAACACTTTGCTACCATCTGTTGAAGCAAAGTTATGATATTTCCTATATAATTAGCTAAAAAAAACATATACATGCCTGGTTAAAAAATTTAATTAAAATACAAAACTACATTTATTTTGCAATCTAAAGATAGATTCTTGTTCGAAATTGGATGTATTACCTAAAATATAAAAAAACTCAAAATTTCATATTTTAAAGAAAAATCGTTAAATGTAGGGGTGTGGTCTGTCCTTAATGGTTTAAATTATATAACAATTGAGATTCAAAGGCCAAACAACATATATGTCCATCATGAGCCTCAGACATCTGGTGTGTCTAAAGGTAAAGAGTCCAATCCTGGAACCCAACCACAGTTGGGCATACATGATCAATGTTGGCCATGTGATTTGTTGAATGATGATTCTCAAATATTCAAGTTTCTCTTGTGTTGTTGCAGTACCATATTTGGTGATCCTGCACAGGGGATTCCCAGCTGGTGGTATCTATATCGAGGTATTAGAGACACCCACAGGGTATATGATAAATGGAATTATGAAACATTAGTGATGGTAGATTCTTGATGTGGCAAAAGTTAAGTCTGTTCTAAGTGACCACATGCTGTGGACATTTTCTCTTGCTGTGTAAGCATGTCAGATTGTGAGCCCTGATAGTGCAGTAGTTAGTCCTCTAGCTTTGTTAGGCCATACAGCACATCTGAATTTCGGCACAAAGTGTATGAATATTTTCCAATAAGAAAAAAACAAAGTAGTATACTAGTATACTTTTACAAAGCAAACAAATAAACGGTACAAGAACATTTCAAAGGATATAAAAGAAGCGAAGAAATTCCTATATGTCAGACCATAACGCCCTAAATAGAAAATATGTGACGGAAAAACTAGAAATGGGGGAAAAAAGATAAAACAATAATCAATTTTAATACATAGCATATATACGTTTAACATGTACACATATATTATGGAGGATGTCACCATGAACACTAATAGAGCATTGTGCTACCAGTGCCAAGCCTGGACGCTGACATCAGTTAGAAGGAGACTAGTCAAGACAGAAATGAAGTGCCTACAGAGAATGCTAGAAAAAGCAGTTTAGAAATGAAGACATCAGGAAAAAGTGGGTACATCAGTACTGAACTTCATCAAGAAACAACAAATTAAATGACTCGGCCACATACTAGATTACCAACAGACAGTTCACCTCAAAGAGCAATGCTACCCTGATACAGTAAATACAAAGTAAAACGTCCTCAATGCAAATGCGGACCTCAGAAATAACAGCGATTATAGTTGGACTCTTACGATGATCTCTATCAAAATAAATTTAGAATAAAACAAGTAGAAGCGGTGTGAGCTACAATAGAGTATATTACTCTAGTGCACGAGTAAGAGGTGACTAGGGAAGCTGCATTAGTAAATAAAAAACGGCACAGAAATTGGATGTGCTGGTCTACTTGTAGGTGTATAACTAGCACAATGTACAACCACTTTCAGGCTCAGATCACATACAAAGAGTGGGAGCACATACATAATGTGAGAGGAAGACCACAAAAAGAGGGATAGATGACATTGCCCGGGCAAAATTTATTAAAAAGAGATTAAAAATAAAATATCTTTAAAATTACACCGGGGACCCTAGCCGGTCGATGTTACAGAGTTCATGCACTGCAGCTGAGATTTTCCTGTGTAAGAAAGAGATCGAAGCATACATGGTTACTCACCGATGTGCAATGATAATCCAATCAATCGATGAATGCCACTAGAGCTGTTTACATCGAATTGAGTTACAGTGGAACTCCAATATTCGTCCCCGCCAGTATTCGTCTTTTTCGATATTCGCCCTGTTTTTTCGTCAAAATTTTTTTTAGATATTCGTCCGAAAGTCAATATTCGTCCTACCTCCAGAAGCCGGCAGAAAGCAGCTGATCGCCATTTTGTGTCGGTTGTTTGGCTGAAGCGCTTGTTTGAAAGTGCACGCAATAAAACTCGTTATTTTTAAAATCTTTTGCAATTTATTATTACAAAAATTTAGTGACCATGGGACGTAAGAAGTGTAGTGACGATAATGGTGGTAAAAAAGAAAAGAAGCAGTGCAGTACCATTGATTTAAAAAAAAAAATTATTGCTAAGTTTGAAGCTGGAACACGTGTCGCCGATTTAGTAAAGGAATTTGAAATGCCGAGAACTACCATTGCTAGCATAATAAAAAAAGGATGCTATTAAATCAGCTGAAGTCGCACAAGGTGTAACAATTCTTGCTTCTAATAGATCGCCAATCATTGAGGACATGGAAAAGTTGTTATTAGTTTGGATAACTGAAAAACAAAGGGCTGGTGATAGTGTTTCAGAAGCTATAATTTGCGAAAAAAGCGAGGTCACTTTATCAAGATTTACAGAATGAAAGGCCTAGGCCATTAACATTCGCTGATGCTGTCGAATTCAAGGCAAGTAGTGGCTGGTTCCGCAATTTTAAATCCCGTACAGGCATTTATAGTGTAGTTAGACATGGCGAGGCTGCAAGTTCGAATGCAGAAGGAGCTAAACAGTTTGTGATCGATTTTAAAACTTCGAGATGCTGAAGAATATGTCCCTCAGTAAGTTTTCATGCTACTAAACAGGGTTGTTTTTGGAAGAAGATGCCAAGACGCACCTACATTACAAGAGAGGAAAGTTCAATGCCGGGCCATAAGCCTATGAAAGACAGGTTATAACCCTTATGCTCTGTGGCAATGCTAGTGGTGATTGCAAAATTAAACCCTTGCTCATATACAATTCTGAAAATCCGAGTCTTTAAGCAAAACAATATTAAAAGTAGATTAAATGTCATGTGGCGATCAAATAGAAAGGCTTGGGTGACTAGGCAATTTTTTTAGAGTGGATTCATGAAGTCTTTGCCCCAAGTACTAAAGCTTACCTAGAAAGTATTAATTTACCAGTGAAAGTTTTATTAATTTTGGACAATGCTCCTGCTCATCCCCCTGGCTTAGAAGATGTTTTAATTATCTGGTGATTACGATTATATTCCAAGTAAATATCTACCCCCAAATACAACTCCACTGATTCAACCCATGGACCAACAAGTCATTTCTAACTTTAAGAAACTGTATACGAAAGCACTGTTTCTAAGATGTTTTGAGGTCACGTCAGAGACTGAGCTTACATTGCGTGATTTTGGGAAAAATCACTTTAATATCCGACATTGTTTAAGGCTAATTGATAAAGCATGGAACGAAGTCACCACCCGAACAATGAATTCTGCATGGAAAAAACGTATGGCCAGATTGTGTATCAGAAAGAGACTTTGATGGTTTTCAAGAACAGCCAGTTGTTGATGAAATTGTTGCTTTGGGGTATCCTGGATTGGAGATTGACAACGCAGATGTCGAAGAATTGGTAGAGGGACATAGAACGGATTTGACCACACAGGAGCTACTCGAACTTCATAAAGAACAGGAAGTTGAAGCGGTAAGAGAAATTTCATCAGACGAGGAAAAAAACGATGGCCCAGTCTCAAGTGGTGAAATAAAGGAATGGTTAACTACGTGGGGGAAAATGCAGGTTTTTATTGAGAAATGGCATCCAAACATCGCTATTGTAAACCAACGTATCAATTCGTTTGATGACGACGTGTTTGGACACTTTAGAAAAATTCTAAAGAACAGAACAAAACAATCAACCTTGGATAAATTCTTTAAAAAAACGAGTACTGGTGAATCATCTGTAAATGTTGGCGATGCCTGGAATCAATCAATCGCCTGAAGTGACATTGCTTGATGACGTAATGGAAGGTGACTCATCTTCCGACTAAAAATAACCTACGTAGTACTGTAACCTTAAAAATAAAAACTCTTAATAAGAATCACTGTTTTTCTCATCCAAAAGGTAAATTTCTTTTTAAAATTTTATTTGTGTTTAGTGTACTACATGTATTTATGTAGGCCTACGCAGTGCATATTACGTATTATTTATGGCAGTACGCTGGTTAATATGTGCTGTAGTTAAATTGTATAGTGTTTGAAATGATTTCTGAGATCGATTCTCAAGTGAAAATTTATTTTGTTATAGAATAGATACGCAATATTCGAGGCCGGGAACGAATTAATCCATTTTAGTTAATTCCATGGGAAAAAATTGTTTGATATTCGTTCTTTTCGATATTCATCATCCCCCTCGGGAACGGATTAATGACGAATATTGGAGTTCCACTGTACTAAGATAGTATGATATTACGAACAAAGAAAGAACTAAGCAGATACAAGTGGACAAAAAAGCTAAGGAAGAGGCGATGGATAGGACACAAATTGAGAAAACCGACCGTAAGCATTGGAAGACAGGCACTGTTTTGAAACCTGCAGGGAAAGAGGAGTAAGGGAAGACCTAGAAATAACTGGAGAAGAGAGCTGGAAACTGATATTAAAAGGATAGACAATACTTGGAAGGGATGGCAAGAGAGAGGAAGGCTGGAAAAAGTTTGTTGAAGCCCTGTACTCCTTTGGGAATTGAAAGGTGAAGAAGAAGAATGGTCCATTGCAGCCAACCTTCGATGCAAAGATGACACCTGTTGATTATGATTCAAATTTGACATATGAACGAGCGATACATAAAAATATTTCCACCCTAACCAGATCTTGATTTTCTTAATTTTCCCCAGTCACTTTGTTCCTGTATTTTATCTGTAATGTTAGTTTCTTTCTGTTTAGGATGCATGCTGGCATTATTGCTGTTTCTCACAGGTTTGTTGCTGTTTTCCTGATGTTTATAAGATGTAGAGTTGTAGTGATTGTCCTCTGGAAAGGCTGATCGATGGACATTAATGATGTTTGTGCTGAGGATTTCGCAGTCAATCTGCATCATTCCTATACTGTTCTGTGATCTGTTTGTTGTCTCTGTAAATAAGATTAGAAACATTTGTACATGTGACTTTGAAATACGTATCTAACTCATCATCAAATAGCTAAATACTCTCCAAAAGAAAACAGTAGCCTGTGAAATGATCCAAGAACTATATCCAAGCGAAGCATGGATATAAATATATACAGATGGATCGGCAACTAGAGCAGTGAGAAATGGAGGGGCAGGAGTTCATATTAGATACCCAGACCAAACAAATGAATCCACCTGTACACCCACTGGAAAATTCTGCTCAAACTACTTGGCTGAGGCACAGGCCCTAAACATAGCAGCTAAAAGGCACAACACGTCAATATCAGCAGATTGTATTTCTCACCGATGCACTGTCAGTATTGCAAGCCCTGGATAGTGAAAAGCTGCCAGAACTAAAAGAAACACTAAGTGAGCTGAATACCATAAGAAGGGTGGTGCTGCAGTGGATACCAGCACACTGTGGCATACCAGGAAATGAGAGAGCAGACAAATTAGCTAAGGAGCAACAAAGGAATCAACCACTTTCCAGAAAAGAAAACGCTCATCAAAGCCATTAGAAAAGAAGACCAGCAAAGAGACAATTACCACTGTTTAGATAGAGCAAGGCAGGTGATATTGTTTCGACTCAGAACTGGACACAACAGAATGAACAGACACAGAGACTAAAACTAGTTCCATCAGCCACATGTGCTTGTGGACAGACAGCTGAACACATCCTGCAAGATTGTCACCCGATGAATCAACTGCTGAAAGAACACTAGCCAACAGAGACAGACATCAACACAAAGCTGTTTGAAAGCTTTGATGAACTAAGAAATACAACAACATACATCCAGAGAACCGGACTCATTGTGTAGACATTGAACATCAGCGAACGAGAAGAAGAAGATATCGGATTAATGTAAAAATGGAATATCTAGATGTAAGCCAAGCTAATTTATTAGGTGACATAAAGCTTACAAGTAACAGAACTTACCAACTACAGACGTGCTAAATGAATTGGAGCACAGGCTCCTAATCAGGAGATCCGGGTTCAATCCCCAGTACGGCCAAGGAGTTTTCTTTCTTTTCTCAAATCCTGTTTTGTCTCACAGCGTCAGGTCAAGAAGATATTTCTAAAACAGGCCCTTGTGTGCGCTTCGTAGATAGTGTCTTGTGTCATCTCTCAGGTCCATATTTTGCGTGGCCGGCCTTTTGCTTTGTACCCATTGTAACGGAGCAGCATTGCTCTTTGGAGTGCACTGTCTGTTGGTAATTTGCTTATGTGGCTGAACCATTTAATTTGTTGTTTCTTGATGAAGTTCAGTACTGATGTTGTACCCACTTTTTCTGATGTCTTCATTTCTCAACCGGTCTCTTCTTGTTACACCCAGCATTCTGCGTAGACACTTCATCTCTGTCATGACCGGTTTTCTTCTATCATTTGTTGTCAGTGACCAGGTTTGGCACTGGTAGCATAATGTGGGGAGAAAGATTGTGTTGAACATTGCTCGTTTTGTGTTTATGGTGACATGTTTGCATTTAAAAATTGGCGCCATTTATCTTATCCTTTGATTTGCTGTGTTGAATTTCATTAGTTATTCTTCTGTTTGCTGAAAAATGCTCCCCAGGTATGTGAAGTCTTTTATTTGTTTTAATGGGCGATTGACGCTGCAGATATACTGTAATGGAGTTTTACTGTCCGGGCATAAAGAAAATATCCTAACGTCGCAGCGACTGCACTAGCCATTAGATTTCACAGGCTCATGCCGACATGTCCTACAGTCTAAAAAACTGAATTACAGGCAATAACAGACAGTAAATGGCCAACAACAGGTTTAAGTAATTCAACTTACCATTTACAGATGGTGTAACTACAGGCATAAGCAAAGACATTCTGGGTCTCATCGTCTTATTGTGAGCAGTGGCAGGTATCAGGAAATAATCCTTAGTTTAAAGAAAAGAAGATTTTTTAAATTATCACCGCACATGATAGGAAAAATAATATACGTACAGTAATGAATACAACAAATGGATGTATGTACAGTAATGAATACAACAAATGGATGTGTGTACAGTAATGAATACAACAAATGGATGTATGTTCAGTAATGAATACAACAAATGGATGTATGTACAGTAATGAATACAACAAATGGATGTATGTACAGTAATGAATACAACAAATGGATGTATGTACAGTAATGAATACAACAAATGGATGTATGTACAGTAATGAATACAACAAATGGATGTATGTTCAGTAATGGATTTTTAAAATGGATGTGAGCGTCTGTAGCTTATGCAGTAGTGAGTTCGATCGCAACCCAAGTACACCTGGTTCAAACTCTGTGGCGGGCAAGTTTGGAAGCAAATTAGTTCCCTTGGATTTTTACAAATGATAAAAGTAGACCTCACCATTCAGAAAGCAATGGCAAACTAGTGAACGTATAAGTGGTGACTAGAAAATTGACGACTCGTTTACTGTTGTTGATGGCTACATCCTGTACAGGACATGCCATGATTTATATATGTATGTACATGATTTATTGATAGGACCATCATCATTGCACTTCAGTGAGTAACCATGTGTGCTCTGATATCTTTCTTACACAGTAAGATCTCAGCGGCAGTGTATGAACTCTATCCTGAATGGCGAGGACACTGGCAATAAGGAGTGCAAACCTTCATGTAAAAATTAATCTGAAACGCCATATTAGGTGCACTTACTATGCCTGAATGGATATTGTCTCTCGAGGTTTCCAACCTTCAGGTGTCCATGGGGATCTACTGTTCCAGACATGCGAGTGGTCATGATTGATTGATTGGATCATCATCATTACACTTCTGTGAGTAACCATGTGTGCTCCAATCTTTCTTACACAGACAGATCTCAGCTGCAGTGCACAAACTCTGTAGCACCGGCGAGGGTCCCGATGTAATTTTGAAGATGGTGAAGATATTTATGTAGGAATTTTATTTTAATCTTTTCTAATGAATTTTGCCGGGCATGGCAATGAAAGAGCACCAATCACTAAATAGTTCAAGATGGATTCGTATGTGATTTGCACTACAGAGCACGGGTTCATTGTGCCAGTTAGGTGTCTACAGACTGGTAAGTTAGCACATCTGGTTTCTGCATACTTTTTGTTCGGTTCGCATCTCATCGCAGGACAGACAAAACAAAGCCTTTGGGAGTCCATCCCCCTAGGCAAGACATTGCCTCACTAGCCTTTGACAGTGCGGTCAAATTTCCTGATCTAAACCACTGGGAGGTGGGGTTGGCTTTTGTGTTTTAGGGGTATTAGTAGCAGGATACTAATTTTTCCTTCTCACCCTTCCTAGAAGAGATTAGCCGACCCCAAAACTCTGTTGAATGCAGATCCTTCTTTTTCAAAAGCTCCATATGTTAACCACTCTGTGTGATTTGTATGTGATCTAAGCCTAAGAGCGATTGTAAGTTGTGCCAGCTATGCGCCTACAAGTAGGACAGCACATCCATTTTCTGCAATGCTTTTTATTTACTAGGTAGCTTCCCTAGGTCCTACATCAGTTGCCTCTTACAACATGCATTGTAGGTCGCAGTGGTACTATCATTTGCTTCGCTTGCAGCCCTGACACCACACGGACGGAATGCAGACACAGAACACACTTTGGATACCAGAAAACTAAATAAGACCATAACAATATCTTTTTCTCAGAACGCTCCCTATTGACCACTTGTTAAACCATTTTTTGTGATCTGCATGTGATCCAAGCTTAAGAGCAATTGTACGCTGTGCCAGTTATGCGCCTACAAGTAAGTCAGCACATCCGATTTCTGCGACTCTTTTTATTTACTAGGTAGCTTCCTAGGCCTCTACCTCAGTCGCCGCTTACGACATGCCTTGCAAGTCCCATTGTTAATGTTCTTTGCTCCCTTCGAGCCCTGGCAAGACCATAACAATATAGAAACAAATAAAAAAGTCATCCTACTTACAGTACTGAATGAGAAAACATAAAAAGTATCATTCCTTCGTGAGATAGCATTAAGTAGTTTCTGTCTTGGATCACTACCCCCACTGAAAACTTGCACCGAGTAGATGTGTTCTGTCACAGTTGGACTATGAATTTCACTGCCCGGGTTTTGTTGTCTGAAGGATCCAGGTCCAAAACGTCTTAATGGAGGGTAATCTTTCTTTTTATTTTGCTGTTTCTTTTCTGTTTTTTTCTTTTCTTCTTCATGGCTGATCATCCACATTCTGAGCTGTTCTGCCAGTCTGTACAAAAAGAAATAATAGAACTAAAAATGTGTAATTTGTCTATTGAAGTTAGAAAGAGAATTCTTTATTGCTACATAGAGCCAATACTGACATATGGATGCTTCTTCTACAGCGATCTCCAATCATACTCTAAGTTTACTGTGGACCACAAACTCTGCAGTTAGCTTCAGGTTTCCCCAAGGCTTAGTTTTCAGGTCGACTGGGTGTGGCCACATGTTGCTTCTCAGCTCACCCATGAGAGGACAGTCTTGCAGGATATGCTCCAGTGTCTCTTTCTCCTGCTGACACTGGCAGAGAGTTGTTTGACTTATTCCTAGTCTATGTAAGTGTCTGCAGTGTCTGGTACGTAGTCGAAATATAATGACCTGGTCTGTTCTGCTTAGGTCTTTGATGGAATCTTTTCCATAATCATATCCAGTGTTTGTCTACCAGTCTACTGTAGATTTTCGCTGTATGAGGGTTTTGACTTTTTGAAAAGACGGGTTGGTAAATTTGCTCTTTGGCACTGTCTTCCTTAGTCAAGACATCGGCACTCTCATTTCTTGCAATGCCACAGTGAGATGGAAATCACTGCAAGTGAATTTCCACCTTTTTTTGACAACTGAGCAAGTTCTTTTTCTAGGTTCTGTACTGTGCTGTCAGTGGATTTAGCCTCCAGGGTGTGTCGCTGGGTCCACACGGGAAACAAAGAATAGTACCACTGTGACCTACAAGGCATGTCGTAAGAGGCGACTTATGTAGAACTTAGGGAAGTTAATGAATTTTACCCTGGCAATTGCTTTCCAGCCTGCTCTTCTCAATTTTGAACTGCCAAGGGTTCTTCTATGTGCTCAAATTGAACAATGGACTTATATTTTATCTTCTTCTCCAATAGGATTTGGAACTCGATCTCACTTACACTGAGATCATGGATATCTGGAATAAATATCCTGATGGCTCCACAAGAGAGCAAACTGGTTACCTTTGGCATAAGAGGCAAACTCCTAACCTCTATGCTACAGAGACTCCAGACCACATAGTATATAGGGTAATGTAGTGTTAAGTCCATATTTTTCATTGACCAATGGCACACGATGGGCGATGTGGTTAATATCACGCCGGCTGCTTTTATTTCCCATTGTTTTTCCTGGTACTAAATTCAGGCTGGGTCGATCTGAGTGCCGTTACAGTCAGAAAACATTCCACACCCACTGTGGAATTGAACCTTAGCCTAAGAATATTGTGAATCTCACAAGCTACATAGAGGAAATGTACACAAAAATAAAAAAAAAGGTATTCCTGACCTATTGGATTCTGTTGAGTTAAAATACATTGGGCACATATTCCCCAGCTTCCCCGTGATATTCAGTTTCTCTGCCAGGAGGCTGAGTTCCTCATCAAACTGCATCAGAACACTTGTTGACCACATGTCTTCATTTGTAGGGATGTCTTGGTTGTACTTGGAACTGCTGCTTGATTTGTCAACTTCCATTGACATTAAGTGTCTCCCTGTGATATGAGAATTAGAAGTAACGTCTGGACGAGAGCTAGTGCTGGTTGGTGCAGAAATGAAGCTGGGGACCGAAAGAGATGATGAATTGTTAGGGAAGAATTACACGTCATGATTCTGGTTAAAAAAACACACAGTAAAAGGAGAGGAGGCCACTACTTCTTCTTCACTCTAATCCTGTTTTGACTCACAGCATCAGGATAAGAGATTTCTAGAATGAACTTTTGTGTGCGCTTCATAAACAGAGTTTTTCGTTGCCTCTGTTATCTCTTAGCTTCACCTTTTATGTGGACAGCCTTTTGCTTTGTATTCACTGTATTGGTGAAACTTTGCTCTTTGAGGCGCACTGTCTTTTGGTAATCTGTTTATCTGGCCAAACCATTTAATTTGTTGTTTCTTGATGAAGTTCAGTACTGATGTTGTACCCACTTTTTTCCTGTCTTAATTTCTAAACTGGTCTCTTCTTGATACCCTCAACATTCTGCATAGACACTTCATCTCTGTCACGTTTAGTTTTCTTCTATCACTTGATGTCAGCATCCAGGTTTGGTATAATCTAATTGATGCTCATAGAATTATGAAGATATTTCGAGGAGGCCACTCATAAGCTCAAGTGATCTAGACTAGAAAAAGTCATGCGAGACAACAAATGATTACCACACCTTAACACCCTTGAGACATCAGCTGGAGATTAAGGGAAGTTTTAGTAAACTCACTGCCCGTGTGTTGCCGGGGTTCGCAAGGGGAGCAAAGAATAGTAACACTATGACTTACACTGCATGTTGTAAGAGGTTACTAAATTAGAGGCATAGGGAAGCTACCTTAGAAAATAAAAAGTGTAGCAGAAATTGGATATGCAGGCGCATAAATGGCACAACGTATAATTGCTCTTAGGCTGAAATCATATATAAATTACAATGAGTGGTTTAACAAGTGGTTTAACAAGTGGTTGATATGAATCGTTTGAAGAAGAAGTTAGGAAAGAAGAAGAAAAACAAATGGTGGATACAATCCATAGCATGACAACACAAATACATTAAACACAAAAGTGCAGACCACCATAGAATGGGTCTCAGGGACTCAACTGCCTGCACTTGTGGAGCACCAAAGCAGCCCACAGAGTACATCCTGCAAGATTGTCCATTCTGAGCAGCATAAGAATGGAAATTTGGCCAACAAAAACAAATTTTCAGAACAAAACTATGGAGGACCAGAACTATGCCAGTGAGTTTTCCTCAGTATATCTTATTGTCAGATCCGATGTTTCATATGCTACCATATGACAGTAGACAGTACCATCTGCAATTGTTAAACTCACTGCCTTATGGAGGGGGTTGGGTGAGCTAAATGACAGTGAGTAAACCCTGATAGAAAGTTCCACTGCCCTGTGGATCAGCACAGTTATGCAGAAGGCTAGAGGAGTAAATCTTGACCACAAATCCGGAGGGAGGGACCCTAAGGCAGTTAATGGTTATGTGGGTAACCTGGACCACTGGCCTAAGAAGCGAGTTCTCTAACAACTACGCTACTGTGACTCTCAGAAGCGCCCTGACTACACCAGAATTCATAGCGGTTGAACAAAGAAGAAGAAGAGACAACAAAACATACTATCGATGGTAACATGATGCAGTACATGTTTGTAATACTAACCTGAACAGGGATATATTAACCACCAGTAAACAACCCACACACATCAGGCAAATCTTCTTGGCAGGGCTCAGGTTGGGATACTTCAAGCCAGAGTTCTGACAAAGAAAAAACACAACAGAATTACATATGTTTTGTGTGTAATTTTCCATGGAAACATGTTTCTTACTGTGAATGAGAGCTGCAGTAGCATAGTTGTTAGTGAACTCGCTTCTTAGGTTAGTGGTCCGGGTTTAATTCCACTGCGGGTATGGAATTTTGTCATACTGTAATGGCTCTCAGGTATACCCAGCCTGACTTGGGTACCAGGAATAGCACTGGGAAGTAAAGGTGGCCAGCATGATGTTGACCCATTGTGCATTGTGTGCTGGACAAAAATTTTCACCACCTTCAAAATTACACCATGACCCTCACCGGTACTACAGAGTTTGTTTATGTGCTGCCGCTGGAATCTTCACGTGTGAAAAGGATCAAAGCACACATCATTATTCAATGAAGTGTGATGATGATTATCTTATCAATCAACCAATCACATCCCCAGGAAAAATGAACCAGTGCCAGAATCAATTAAAACTGTATCATTGATTGATTGACCATCATCATTGCACTTCGGTGAGTAACCATGTGTGCTCCGATCTCTTTCTTACATATCTTGTTCTGTCATTTTCCAGCATTTTGATCCGTATAGTAAAGTTGATAGCACACAGCTGCAATATATATTAACCTTGGTTCTGATGCTGTATTGAGATAATTTCCAGAGTGTCTGAAGACACTTTATGCCTTACACAATCTGCTTTTAATGTCAGATACAGCTCCTCCTTCGTAGATGATTCACTGTCAAGTTGCCATAATCCGCCTCCGTACCGGCCATAACAAACTTCGAGCCCACATGTTTCACAAATTTATAATTGGCACAACTAGCCTGTGTCACTGTGAAAAGGCGGACATGACAGGAGAGCACATACTGTAAGACTGCCAGCGGTTAGCAGTCCCGAGAAAAGAAACTTGGCCCGTTAACACAGAACTTTGTGAGAAGCTGTACGGAGTCCTCAAAGCAACAGTAAAATTCATGATAAAAGTTGGTTCATCAGTCTAGGCGGGATCGAAAGAGAGATGATTGACATCCATAAAGAGTTTCTTCTTCTTCTTCTTTGCGTTCGTTCTTTACGACCAATTTTAATCACCGTTTGTGATATGTTTGATCTTTGCCAAGAACGTGTATACGTTGCACATTGGTTTGGTAGGCTCCTAAACGCATAGACTTCTACACGTTTAGGACACATGCATCCGATTTCAGCCAAAACTCCTTAGTCGCTCTACGACATGCATGGCAGGTAACAGTAGTTCTAATCTTTACACCCCAAATTTGGGCCCCGGTAACCACTCGGGCGATAAAGAGTTTAATACCATAAGATGATCATGAAAGAAGAAGAATTATTTGATTGTACATTTTAAAACAAAACATCAATAATTTTCTATTACCTCTTGTTGTAAAGATTGTAACCGTTGTCTTAGATTTTCATTTTCTTTCTGAAGTCTCTCATTTTCTCCTCGACATTGCTGCAGACGGTCTTCTAGACTGGTCATGTACTGAGGAAATGAAGAATCAAGAACATAATATAACAACAAGTTAAACAGAACATAATATAACTACAAGTTAAACAGAACATAATATAACTACAAGTTAAACAGAACATAATATAACTACAAGTTAAACAGAACATAATATAACAACAAGTTAAACAAAACATAATATAACAAGTTAAACAGAACATAATATAACAACAAGTTAAACAGAACATAATATAACAAGTTAAACAGAACATAATATAACAACAAGTTAAACAGAACATAATATAACAAGTTAAACAGAACATAATATAACAAGTTAAACAGAACATAATATAACAAGTTAAACAGAACATAATAGAACTACAAGTTAAACAGAACATAATATAACAAGTTAAACAGAACATAATATAACCATACGTTAAACAGAACATAATATAACAAGTTAAACAGAACATAATATAACTACAAGTTAAACAGAACATACTATAACCATAAGTTAAACAGAACATAATATAGCTACAAGTTAAACAGATCAATAGCATTTTGATAGATGTATGGAGTGATTCACATTGCTTTTGTGTTATAGTTTAGAATATCTTCATTGCAGACATGTCCATAGGTACTCTGATCTTCGCAATATCACCACTAAACAGAAAAAACGCAAACCTGTCTTCAGACTTAGAACGGGACATGCAGTCTCAGAGCACACCTCCATAGAATGGGTCTCAGGGACTCTGCTGTCTGCAGCTGTGGAGCACCAAAGCAGTCCCCAGAGCAACATCCTGCAAGACTGCCCCAGCCTGAGCAGTGTAAGAATGGAAATCTGGCCAACAGAAACAGCCCTACAAAACAAACTATGGAGGAACCGGTGAAGATCTCAAGTGCACCATCCTGTTTATGACACATACTGGAGTAACCACATAGCAGAAGTTAATCGTGAAAAAAGAAGCAATATCTCCAACAGCATCCAAGACTAACCGCACCAGTTTGATGTTGATTGATGAGCCTCTTATTCTGCTTTCAGCCCCTATGAATTCAGGCGTAGTCAGGGCGCTTGGTATGGTGCGTCTGACTGATTTTTTAACAAAGGCCTTCTTTCTTTATTATCAGTATCCCCTGCCATACAGGCATACCTTCTCTGACTTCAGAGGTACATGAGATTAAACACATAGAACCATTGCGGTTATTTTCTGGCTTCTTCAATCTAAGTTCTTGCAAACTAGCAGTTGAGGTGGATTGGTTCAAATTAAAATCCTCTTTGTGGCCACACTCTTTGTCTTTGAGGGCATTCAGAATATTAGCTCTATCGCCCGAGTGGTTACCGGGCTCAAATTTGAGGTGTAAAGAATAGAACCACTGTTACCTGCCATGCGTGTCGTAAGAGGCGACTAAGGAGGTTTGGCTGAAATCGGATGCATGTGTCCTAAACGATAGAAGTCTATGCGTTTAGGGGCCTACCAAACCAATGTGCAACGTATACACGTCTTGGCAAAGATCAAACATATCACAAAGAGTGATTACAATTGGTCGAACGTAACTAACGCAAAGAAGAAGAAGCCCCGGCAATACACAGATGGCAAAGTACAAAAACAATATACAACAATGTTTCTACCAAGAGGCCTTTATATTGATAAAGGCCTTTTTGACGAAACGTCGCTATATATTGTTTTTGTACATTGTCAAACTACAGTACTTTGTTTTTACATGTTTCATCAAGAAACTAATTATGTTACCTCTTTCTTTTTCTTTCGTGATAAACTTGCTGACTCTGGTTCTTGATGATTCTTTGTGCTCTCTTCATAGACTTGTCCTGTGGAAATCACAGAAGAAACTAGGTTGAGACTTGTTAACTATATTATTAGAAGTGGGCCTTCTATGGACAAAAGTGATATCATCAATGCTCTAAGAGAAAACCGACGCTCTGAAGATTTTAACAAAGATATAGGGCATTCTCTATCACGGTTGCGCAAGTTATGCATACCTATAGGTGTGGTAAGATGGGAATACAATGAAAGAAACCTCTAGTAGATACATCAATCAACACAGAACAGGAGTTGTTAGTCTAAACACAGTGAAATACATGCTTGAGAGGAGATCAGAGCACTTATGAACATGTGAAATGAAGATGATTCTCAAATGAACATTTCACCAGTGTGTTGCCGGGGCTCTCAAGGGAGCAAAGAATAGTAACATTGCGACCTACAAGGCATGCCGTAAGAGGTGACTGAGGTAGGGGACTACGGAAGCTACCCTAGTAAATAAAAGTGTAGCAGAAATTGGATGTGCTGACCTACTTGTAGGTACATAACTGGCACAATGTACAATCACTCTTATGCTCAAATCACATATAAATCACAAAGAGTGGTTAACAAGTGGACGATATGGACCGTTCAAAGAAGAAATGAACAATTATTTGAAAAACTGTTATGAAGGTGACATTGTGATTTACATGGATTGATCGGTAGTTGACCACAAAAAGTCAGCATGGGCCTTCTCTGCAAGCTCATACAGCAGAAAGGTAAAGAAAGCCCATGGTGGATTTAGTATTGGAGTCACTGAGGAAGTCTAGGCTGACAAACATCAGTTTATTTTTACACCAGGGCATGCAGGTGTAAGGGGAAATGAATGCGCTGATAGCCTTGCAGGTACGGCTGCTGTAAAAATCAGCGAGCAATGGACCAGGCTATTATAAATTCTCTAGGGGAGAGAGAACATAAATAATTCAAGTAATAATGGTGAATCTACAACCCTAACCAGATTGCAAGAATTCCTAAGTCAAATGTAGTGTAGCAGACAAGAGCACTATACTGGTAGCCAAAGAAGAATAGCAAACCAACAAAGAACCGGTGTCGTTAGTCGTCACATGTTGAAACATACTGAGGAGAGATCAGAGCACTTAATTCTTCATAAGGGAAAGACTTCTTCTTCTTCAGCGATCTCTGGTCATGCGCTAATTTACTGTGGACCACAAACTGGGCAGACAGCTTCAGGTCTGTCAGGTTTCCCAAAGCTTAGTTTTCAGGTCGGCTGGGTGTGGCCACATGTTGCTTCTCAGCTCACAGAAGAGGACAGTCTTGCAGGATATGCTCTGGTGTCTGTTCTGCCTGCTGACACTGGCAGAGAGCTGTTTGACTTATTCCTAGTCTGTATAAGTGTTTGTTGAGTCTGCAGTGTCCGTGCGTAGTCGAAATATAATGACCTGGTCTGTTCTGCTTAGGTCTTTGAGGGAGTCTTTTCCATAATCATATCCAGTGTTTGTCTTCCAGTCTACTGCAGATTTTCTCTGTATGAGGGTTTTGACCTCTTGAAAAGACAAGGGTTGGTAAATTTGCTCTTTGGCACTGCCCTCCTTAGCTAAGACATCAGCACTCTCATTGCCTGCAATGCCACAGTGAGATGGAATCCACTGCAAGTGAATTTCTGCCTTTTCTGAAAGCTGAGCAAGTTCTCTTTGTAGTTTTTGTACTGTGCTGTCAGTGGATTTAGCCTCCAGGGCTTGTATAGCTGACAATGAGTCTGTAAGAAATACCATCTTGCTTGCAGCTGCTTGCAGCTTATTCATGTGCTGTGCTGCCATCAGAAGGGCTATGAGTTCTGCTTTGTAGTTGGAACATATTCTTCCAGTAGGAGCCGCTAGAGACACAGTGGTAGCATCTGGGTGCCTAATGTACACTCCTGCTCCACCATTCATGGTTGCCTCCATTGCCGATCCATCTGTGTAAATTCTTATCCAGCTGTCTTCTGGAAATATGTAATGGAGATGTTCCATTGTAATTGCTTTTTCACTAGATTAGGCTCTGCATCTTTGCTTAATAATTTAGGGATGGAGGTTGAGAAGTTTAGTGGTACTGAGTCTGGTTCCCAGTGATCAAAAAGCAATTCTTCAGGTATGGAATTATGATTTAGTAGTTCCAAGCATGACTTTCCTATTTCTTTTGCTTTGTGGTTTAGACTTGTACGCTTTAGTCTGTTCTTTGTTCTAGCGCCATTTTTTCATGCAGTGGATGGTGAGGCATTCTTTTGATCCTTTCAGTCTGTAGAATCACTTTTCTCCTTCTTCTGTCTTCCAAGGGGTGGATGTTGGCTGCCTTTTCCATTTCTACAATTGGTGTAGATTTCATGGCTCCCAAAATAGTACGCAGACACCTGTTTTTTGTTTTTTCCAGTATCGATTTGTTTGAATGGGCTGCTGATATCCATGTCGATGATGCATATTCGAGGGTCGGTCTAACTGCACCAGTGTACACCTGACTCAGGATTCGAATATCAGCTCCCAGGTAGTTCCAGCCAGCTTCCGCATCACACTTTGTTTCCTCATAGCCTTTCTGTTTGTTTCCATTATGTGATGTTTCCATGTCAGACGACTGTCAAAGCTTAACTCCCAAAAAGGTTGGAGTATGGGAACGGGAACGATATCATCGTTAAATTTCAGTCTGAAGTGTTCTTCCTTTGTTGACAATGAGAAAAGCGTTGCTATAGCTTTGCTCCGGTTTATTTCTAGACCCCATTTACTTGCCCACATTATGACGCTGTTCAGGCTGGCCTGGAGTTTAAAGATGGCAGGACCCAGAAACTCGGAGGTGTACCACACAGCTAGATCATCAGCATGGAGAGAGTGTGATACATGTCTGGGCAGAGTTTGTGGCAGATCATTAATATATACCAGGAAAAGCAATGGGGACAGTACGCCATCTCTGTGGGACTCCTGCTCTTAATTTGAATCTGGGACTGTGCACTCCATCCAATTTTACAGATGCTTGTCTATGGGTAAGAAAGTCTTTATCCAATAGTACATTCTACCCCGTATTCCACTGCGTAAGAGCTTGAGTAGCAAACCATCTTTCCAGACTTTGTCGAAGGCCTTAGACATGAAGAACACTGTGAGGGTTTTCTTCTTTTCTTGGAAGCCATTTTCTATGTCCTGTGGGAGGTATGCCACTTGGTCATCAGTGCTTCTATGCTGCCTGTAGCCTGTCTGGGCTGGATCCAGTTTATGGTTTGATTCTAAAAACCACTGGAGTCTAGTGGTTATCACTCTCCCCAGCAGTTTTGCAGTGCAACTTAGCAAACTTATAGGTCTGTAGCTCATGGATCCTTTTGTCTTTTCCACTTTTGAAAATTGGGTGGATTGTGGCATTTTTCCAGATGTCTGGGACTCTTCCCTGTCTCCAACTATTGTTAAAAATCTGGAGTAGAAGACTCTGTGCAATTGGGCCTATTTGTTTGAGCATGTCGCTTGATACTCCATCTGGTCCCAGGGCCTTTTACGATTGAGCTTTTCAGTGCTCTCTGCAGCTCAGTCAGTGTGATGTCTACCTCCATACAGGGTTCACTTGTTGCTTTTTTGAATGTAGCATTTATCTCACTTCTGACTTCTTTCCCTTGCTCCTGACTTATTGAGCATGAGCTTTCTTGCTTGTAACACTGGGCCATCAGGGTGGCTGCTCGCTTTCCTGTGAGAAGTTGTTCTCCTTGCTGGAGAACTGTTTTCCTCTAGATGGGTTGTCATCGTTCAGGGCTTTGTAAGTCTCCACAACTTTTGAGTATCTTTTTCCATGTTCAAAGAGGCTGTCTTTTCTTTCCAGGATTTTCTACACTGCTGGTTTCTCTAACATAAAGGGCCCTTGCTCTATTGTGTTGCATATAAGGGAAAGACAAAGATTATAAGAATTAACCAAGCAAACAACAACTTGATATCCCTGGGTGAAATCCCACTTCAAAAGGTCGAATCGTACACATACTTGGGCAGCAATGCAGACAATGAAAGAGAAACAGATAGAGATGTTGGAATAAGATTACATATGGCAAGAATATCTTTCATCGCACTAGGAAATTTGAGGAAGTTTAATGAAATCAAAATTAGAATATTTAACTTCAATATTACTGCAGTTCTGCGGTATGTGTCCGAAACACGGAGAACGACTAAAACAATAAGAAATAAATTGCAAACATTCATCAACTGGTGTCTGCACAGAATAGACGGACTGAGATGGTATGATAGGGTCACAAATGAGGAGCTTATGGAGAGAACAAGACAGATTCCAGTGAAAAAAGAGATGATGAATAGATGCTGGCGTTGGACAGGACAAACCATGAGAACACTGAGGGGAAATATAACAAGAAAGGTTGATTCCTGGAACCTGCAAGTAAAGCGAAAGAGAGGGTTGCTTAAATATTCACAGAGAAGAGATTTGGAAGCAGAGGTTAACGGAAGAGCTGCAAGACGTATCTAAAGATAGAAAGACTTGGAACTGGTTGAGAGCCTATGCCTCATCCGGGAATAAAAAAAGACCTCAGAGAGAGAGAAGCATTGCCATTCTTCTTCTTGCATTTGCCGCTATGAGTTCAGGTGTAGTCAGGGCGCATTGTACGGCGCTTCTGACTGATTTTTGCATGAAGGCCTGTTTTACTTTTTTAGCAGTGTCCCACGCCATACAGGAGCGCCTTTTCCAACTTCAAAGGTAGTATAGGTGTTCATTGTGTACAACTGTGGATGGATTCAGTACAACCAAAGGTACATTAAAGCTGGCTGATGGACATAATCAGGTGCCGACCGCTGGCATAGACAATTATGGATCTCCCCAAATCTCTGTCAATGGCATTTGATATCTCATATGTTGATGGTCATTCGTACCATGAAGTCAGGTTGTCTAATATTTTCTCTCTCTGTCCTCCTCTGTCGCAGTTTCCTTCGATTTTACCGGTTTTCACAATGTGCTTTAAGCCTCCCATTCTCATCACATGTCAGGAAAATGATGATTGCCTCTTTCTTATATTGATAATAAGCTTTTTCTGTGTCTTGGCTTTATTAACCCCGGATCATTTTAGCAGTCCATAGGATTCTCATCATTCTTCTGTAAAACCACATCTGATAGAGTACAAATGCTCAAGAAGTTACCCAAGTTACATTATTGAAGCATCAACTTACATCTGTAACAGCAGTGATGTTGCCCCCAGAGATGTTTGTAGATGGTGTCACCATGGAGATTGTCTGATGACTTGAGACCGGTACCTGATTGGTTGCCCTGGTAGACATCCATTGTGTGCTACCTGAATCATGTGAAACAAAGTGTTATTGATATAGGGGAAGACTGCAGCAAAACTATGTAGCAATGGTGAAACAAGTACAAACAAAGTACTTAGACATTTAACATATATTATGGAGACATACATTATGGAGCATGAGAAGAGACAGTATTAAAAAGAATAGGAATGTAGTGAGTTGTCTGTCCTATAGGAAGTCTGAATTTCTTCTATTCTTTTGTATTCTTTGCTTAATAAAGGTCTTTTGGTCAAAACGTTACTGTATATTGTTTTCGTACTTTGTAACACTACAGTACTTTATTTTTACGCGAAAAAAAAGTAGATGACTGAACTAAAAGAGAAGATAGATAATGGCCAAACAGTGTGGATATATTATGTTAGATCTTTAGGAGATGGGTTCTTTCTCTCTCTTGCGATCACTGCTTAGACTATGTACCAGATTTCCCCATAAATTGTTATTCATATGGAAATCTGATTCATGCAGCCTTAGCATGGGTGTGTTTTGTCACATCTTTAGTGCCATTTGGAGCTCTGGTGCTTATCCTGCAGCAATGTGTCCGGTTTTAGCCAGTGTTTATTGGGTTCGCTCTCTGTTAGCCTACGGCTGTCCCCAGCCGACCTGCAAGGCAGCAGGATGCTATTTTCTTTTAGGGTAGCTACCCTTAGACTACTGTCCCTCCCGTGTTGTTGTGCATCATCTACCCAGGTTACCAGTCTGTTTTTGGACTACTTGGTTTGCCTGCCGTCCAGCTTTGTGTACAGTTTGTTCCGCTAGCCTTTGATTGTCCTGATTCAAACTACAAGGCAGTAGTAGGAGATGGGTTCACATCTATGAAGCATCAATTATTGGGAAATTTAGGGTGAATTTGGGGGTGTTTTTCAGTTTCTTGGTGACCTACTGCTGGATAAGGACGCTAAAATTAATGATAAATCAATCCAGCGATTTAATGAGTTTGGAATTACACGTAAAAGTAGAGCTGGATGCTTGAGGGGTAGAAAGAGGAAGGAGTGTGTTTAACCAGTGAGCCACAGAAACCATCAGTATGCATACCCTCCAACATCTTTTGAGGGAGACTGGGCACTTATTCGTCTAACTGGAGTGCTGTGACGTCAGTTAAGTAACCAATTACGGTTGGCTTTCTTTCTACTTTTGGGGGTTAAATAAAAGCCTAACCTACATACTGTTTGGTGACTGCGATAGAAAAGTACAAGTAAAGAACCAGTTTTCATACCATGTGGTATAATGAAGAATACAGGGTTAGGTCAGCATTTTTCTTTAACCAACAGCACATGACTGGTGATGTAACCTACCATCTAGCCCCATTGTTAAGGTACCCAAAAATCTCACCGACAGCTAAACAACAGATGATCAACAACATTTTCATGCCTACTCTGTGTTATCAGAGTCAAACATGGACAATGAGCAAAGCACAGTCACAAAATATAACTACATGTAAAATGTGATTCCAATGAAAAGTTACCAACAACACCAGAAAATAGTCACCAACATCAGCATAAGAAAGAAAGTTGGGAAGAACCTTGCTTGAATTACATTGAGAAACAAATAATGAAGTGATTCGGCCACTTAATAAGAACAAAACCAAACTCCACTTTGTACAGTCTTCTACAACAGAACAACAGAAAAGAAGGTAAAAGGAAGACCATGAAAAAGATGTTTACATGGCGTAGCAGAATTCTGTCAAAAAGCAAAAATAACTATCACCCAAGCCACTAGAGCAGCACAAGATAACAATAGAAAACCATGACAATGGGCAAAAACCTGACAACAGTGTAACGACAAAAGAAGAAGAGAAAGACACAATGGATGATGTTATCAACATTACACTGGCCACCTTTACTTCTCAGTGTTTATTTGATACACAGTTTCAGTTTGGAATATCTTCATTGCATTCCAGACATGTCCATAGGTGCTCCATTCTCCTTCACAATATCTCCAACAGTATCCAGCGACTGATTATACAAGTTTGATGTTGATTGATGAGCCTAGCTTACAATTTATCAATTAAACCTGTTGAGTTGTTCTTCTGTGGCCACTCTAATCCCAGCTTGTGCAATCTAGCAGTTGATGTGGATTGGCTTAGATGAAAATTCTCTTTACGGTCCCACTCTATGAGGTCGTTCAGAATGTCAAGTCTATTCATTGGCTGACTCCCTGTTATGGTGGCAGAGCCAGTCAGCATATCTGCTCTCTCATTGCCAACGGCACCCATGTGCCCTCTTCCAGAACGAAGATGAATGTAATTCAGCAAATTGTCAACGAATGTAGTGATCCAGTTCATCGCCTGTGAACTAAATCAGACCCCACCTTTCGGATCATACTCAAGCAAGGTTCTGTCCCAATTTATATTTCGTCTCTGTTCAATTTGCTTCCACAATTTCTTGTCATTGCTAACATTCCCAGGATGTCTTCATTTGTTTGTTGATGTCAATACTTCTTGTGTTTGCACGCTATGAACTCAAGCGAAATCTGTTATGGCGATTCTGACTGATTTTTGCATGAAGGCCTGCTTTCCTTATTATCAGTGTTCCTCACCATACCTTCAGAGGTGTTGATGTCCTTGAAACGAAACTGTCCCGGAGCCTTTACCCTGGAGTATGGTGTGAAAGTCTGTCACTACACACTTCTAAACCAAGTATGCAGGAAGTAGGCAGTTCAGTTTCTTTCCACACTTGTTGAGTGAACTGAACCCGCAACTCATTTATGCTCAATGTGAATGTTCTATTCCAACAAATTCTTCTTTAAAACCCACATCTCAAAAGTTTAGAATGCTGTTTTCTAGCTGGCCATACAATAAATTTTGCAATGTTCTTTATGCCATTCTACAGCTCTGAGCTTTATCACATCCTCATGGCAATTAGTGAGTGATGTGAACATGAGGTGAATGGAAGGTGAGGTCGACAGAGTGTATGGAAGGTGAGAATAGCAAAGTGTATGGAAGGTGAGGTCGACAGAGTGTATGGAAGGTGAGAATAGCAAAGTGTATGGAAGGTGAGGTCGACAGAGTGTATGGAAGGTGAGAATAGCAAAGTGTATGGAAGGTGAGAATAGCAAAGTGCATGGAAGGTGAGAATAGCAAAGTGTATGGAAGGTGAGAATAGCAAAGTGTATGGAAGGTGAGAATAGCAAAGTGCATGGAAGGTGAGAATAGCAAAGTGCATGGAAGGTGAGAATAGCAAAGTGTATGGAAGGTGAGAATAGCAAAGTGTATGGAAGGTGAGAATAGCAAAGTGTATGGAAGGTGAGAATAGCAAAGTGTATGGAAGGTGAGAATAGCAAAGTGTATGGAAGGTGAGAATAGCAAAGTGCATGGAAGGTGAGAATAGCAAAGTGTATGGAAGGTGAGAATAGCAAAGTGTATGGAAGGTGAGAATAGCAAAGTGTATGGAAGGTGAGAATAGCAAAGTGTATGGAAGGTGAGAATAGCAAAGTGCATGGAAGGTGAGAATAGCAAAGTGTATGGAAGGTGAGAATAGCAAAGTGTATGGAAGGTGAGAATAGCAAAGTGCATGGAAGGTGAGAATAGCAAAGTGTATGGAAGGTGAGAATAGCAAAGTGTATGGAAGGTGAGAATAGCAAAGTGTATGGAAGGTGAGAATAGCAAAGTGTATGGAAGGTGAGAATAGCAAAGTGTATGGAAGGTGAGAATAGCAAAGTGTATGGAAGGTGAGAATATAAAGTGAGCTAGAAGTGTAGTAGTCAAAGTGTATGGAAGGTGAGAATAGCAAAGTGTATGGAAGGTGAGAATAGCAAAGTGTATGGAAGGTGAGAATAGCAAAGTGTATGGAAGGAGAGAACAGAAAAATTAATGGAAGGTGAGAATATAAAGTGAGGTAGAAGTGTAGTAGTCAAAGTGCATGGAAGGTGAGATTTACCTCTGAAGTCGGGGGAAGGCACACTGATAAAAAGGAAAGCAGACTTTCATGCAAAAATCAGTCAGAAGCACCAAACCATGTGCCTTGACTATGCCGGAATTCAGTGAGCAAAGTCTCACTGTGGAATACCAGGAAATGAAACAGCAGACAGACTGACCAAGGAAGGTGCTGCAGGAGAGCAACCGAATGTGTCAGTTACCTACCACCAAAAGAAAAGGATGATTAAATCAATCAGAAAGCCACAAATACCAACACAAAACGACTACTATAATATGAGCAGATTAGAGCAAGTTGTCATTCTGCGCCTTAGAACAGGACAAAATCAACCCTGCAGCCATGTGTATACAAAATTCAAGATTGGCAATTCAGCCATGTGTACATGTGGACAGACACATCAGATTGTAGAGCACATACTATAAAACTGCTCCGAATTTGATATACTGAGGCAAACTTACTGGCCTAATGAAACAACACTGGACAGAAAACTACAGAGACCTCTATGTGAGCTACAAAAAGAGAGTGATGTTTATACAAGAGACAATGTTGAATATATAAACAATATTTCAAGTGAATCTCCATTTGAGTTGTTCGTATGTGTCGATTCCTCCCGCCAATAATGGCTGACACATTCCGTTTCTGAGGACATCTTTTTTTGAGGTTGTTCTCTAGACAGTTGCAGTCCCCTGCTGACGAGATCTGTCTTCCCGGGTTTGTCTGGAGTCGTCCTACTCTAGATGACTTCAGCCTTCTGTTGCCGGGCTCACCAACCCAGGCTTTTATGCAGGGTGTGTCCCTGGACACTGTAGTTTAATCCCTTACGCTTAAGGGAAAGTGTCATAGAAGTAGAAGACAAGACAAGAAAAGGATGTCCTCCTCAAGAGAGAGAGAGGACAAGTGCTATTTGTCCCATAGCGGGGGGATGGGTTGGTTGCAGCCAGAGCATTTACCACTCGCCGGTGGGTTCTGCACTGTCACCTTATGAGGCCCCATCCTGCTCCCCGCCTTTGGTCTGGCCTTTCACCTTCAGTCTGTTCGGCTTGGTTAGACCTGCCAGGAGTTAGACTCCGCCGACATAGCCTGAAGGATCCTAAGGCACACAAACCCTCCAACCACGATAAGGTAGGCTAATATGGAGGGTTTCAAGTGAATGAAAGGAGAAATAGTGAGTGAATGCAGAAGAAGAAGAAGAAGGTGAGGTTGAAAGAGTGAACAAAAAAGTGAGGTAGGCAGCCATGTTAAACAATGTTTACACAAGACATGATCTAAATATTCAGAAGTTTTTACCTGCTGGAATGATGACCTCTGACCCTGGCTTAGGTTTAATCTTGATTTTACTGTTTAGTATTGAATCAATGTTGAGAGTTATTGGAAGAGTAGATTTCACATCCCCGTTGACTAAGGCAGACATCTCTCTTGGAGAAGGCAATATGGAAATTGTCTTCTCCTGTTTGATACTAGGCACAAAATGGCTGCTGGATGACAGGGTAGCTGCTGCTGTACTGGTGCTGAGAGTGGGCTGTATGTTACACATGTCTAGAAGGCTTACTGGGCTGGTGTTGATGTAAGTAAAATCTCCAAGATTACTTGTAAATGATGGGTCCATGTACAAAGTCTGTCGCTGTAACATTGGTGACGATGATGATGATGAATCATCCTGAGGTGATAAAGGTTTTGAAGACAGTTTGATAGTGTAAGTCTGATTGGTTGAGGATGTCAGACTCAAGGGATCGTCCATCGATTGATATTCTTGAAATGTTAGGGGACTTCCTTCGTCTTTGATTGCAGCAATGTCATCTTGATAGATGTAGTCATTCTGTTGAAATAAAAACAAATAGTGATTAACTTCTTCTTCTTCTCTTCCACCATTTACTTCTTTATAGAAGTGTTGGATGGGTGGGGATGTAGCGATCTTCTGTGAGCTTGCTCTAAGACACTTTGTAAGCTGCTATTAATTTTCTTACGGCTGTTCTTGTTGCGTCGCTGCATCTTTGAGCTTTCTTCCTCTTGCT
The DNA here is from genome assembly GCA_020796225.1 of Arion vulgaris. NCBI lineage: Eukaryota > Metazoa > Mollusca > Gastropoda > Stylommatophora > Arionidae > Arion > Arion vulgaris. The sequence goes on from CM036758.1 coordinate 46,492,633, forward strand.
CTGTACTCGTTAGACATTTTCAGTGTGGCTCTCTGTGGTAGTCAATACCAGGGCATTCTTGTCAGGTGTCCAAACCATTTAATCTGTTGTTCTTTTATGAATTATATGACTGGTTTCACATCCAGTCTGCTTCTGATTTCTTTATTAATTCCTCAGTGATTAACTAAGGGAATGTATTCTGCTTCTTCTGTGTACTTCTGCATACTTTTTTATGTGTACACACTGATTACTCCATGCATCAAGGTGAAAAAAAAGTCTTAGGGGTTTCCTAGCTAGCATGCATTGTAGGGTCATTGTTGAGTGAAATGGAGCATACAGGACAACTTTGTCGTAGAGAGAGTAGATATAATAATCAACTTCTCATGGGTACGGTGAGCAAGTGGACTTTGGGATGACTGTTGCGGCGGAAGACGGAGCATGCATGGGAATGCCCAATGTTCCTTCCATGACATTGATCGCATACCATGACAGCTACTTCCAGTGTAAGTATGGAGATTGAGGTCATTACTGCTGCCCTTCAGTGTCTCTTTGTGACTCCATTTACTGGGGGTCGTTGTTGTACCAGGTTATCAGTCGATGCTCTGGAAGGAGCAAAATAGTAGGTTGTGGTATGAGTGGATGTTGTCTTCTGAAGTTTCCAACCTCCAAAGGTTTACATGGATCTACTTCTTCTTCTTATTCTTCAAACACTCCATATCGACCACGTGTTAACCACTCTTTGTGATCTTTATGTGATCTGAGCCTAAGAGTGATTGTACATTGTGCCAGCTATGCACTTACAAGTAGACCAGCACATCCGATTTCTGCGATGCTTTTATTTACTAGGGTAGCTTCCCTAGGCCCCTACCTGTCGCCTTGTAGGTCGCAGTATTACTATTCTTTGCTCCCATTGCGGACCCCGGCAACACACAGGCAATGGATCTACTGCCCTGGACATGCAGGTATTTGCAGCAATGAAATAGTAAATGCTTATATCAACAGCATTGATTGTGAGAAAGATGAAGATGGATAGGAGGAAGTTCATCAGTTTCTCCGCAACCGCTTGTTGGATAAAGAGACTAAAATTGAATCTATCCTGCGATTTATGGAGTTTGGAATAATATCACATTTAGTGTGCCACGCCACTTCAACCGGAAGCCACTATTTATGAAGTGCCCACAAAAGCCCATTCTAGAAATCTCTTATCCTGACCAAATTGAGAGAGATGGGTGTCAATATTGGTACAGCCCAAAAAGAACAACATTAAATATGCAAAAAGATTGATTAATCAACATCGAACTGGCATGTTGGGCTGCTGGATGCAGCTGGATTTGTTGAGGTGGAGATCGGAGCAACTATCGCTATATCCGGAGTGCTATGACGATAATCCTCATATAACTGATAACTGAATTAGTCAAAAACCAAATCAAGTCACCAACATAAACTTCTTCTTATTCTTCGGACGCTCCACATCGACCACTTGTTAACTCACTCCGTGATTTGTATGTGATCTGAACCTAAGACCGATTGTATGTTGTGCCAGATATGCGCCTACAAGCAGGTCAGCGCATCCGATTTCTGTGATGCTTTTATTTACTAGGGTAGCTTTCCTAGGTCCTACATAAGTTGCCTCTTACGACATGCTTTGCAGGTCGAGTGGTACTATTTTTGCTTCCTATGGGCCCCTGCACCACACGGGCGAAACATAAACTAAAATACAAGGTGACAGTAGAAGGTCATGTCAATAAATACAAAAATATTCTTACCTCGAGAAATGTCTCAGGAGATGGTGGTTCACTTTTAACAAGTAGTACATCTGCATCTAAATAAATAAGAAACTATCATTCAATATGATCATTTATTGTTGATTGACAAACTAATATTATTTTAACTACAAGTATTCTTTATTCTTCTTTCTTCTTCCTCCTTCACCCGCTGTTAATTCAGACGTAAAGTCATGACGCCTGGTATTGTGCTTCTGACTGATTTTTGCGTGGGCCTATATTACGCTTTCACAGGCATCCCTCAACCATATGGACAGCCTCACCGACTTCCGAGGTACTTGAAGATTAGATCCTTCAAGGTAGATCATTGCAGGAGACCTGTTGTTCTTGTAACTCTTTTTCGGACATAGTTATAGTGAAGGCATAACGATTGAACAAGTATTCAATTCTTCATCTTTGTGATTGGTTTCATATGTTTATCCTTCCGCCGTGTGGTGCAGGGGATCGCAAGGGAAACAAAGAATAGTACCACTGCTACCTAAAAGGCCTGTAAGAGGCGATTGATGTAGGACCTAGGAAAGCTACCCTAGTAAATAAAAAGCATCGCAGAAATTGGATGCGCTGGTCTACTTGTAGGCGCATAATTGACACAGCGTACAATTGCTCTTATGCTCAGATTATATACAAATAACTCAGAGTGGTTAGAAGAAGTTACCACTTTGTTCCACAGAACAGAACACAATAAACTTCACAATCACACACATACAAAATTCAAGATTGGTAATTCAGCAATGTGCATATGTGGAAAGGCACCCCATACTGCAGAGAACACACTATAAAAAGCAGCCAGAATCTGATATACTGAGGCAAACCCACTGGCCTAGTGAAACAACACTGGAAAGGGGTCTCTGTGGTGTAGAGGTTAGGTGCTTGCAACTTATTCCAAAGTTACTTGATTCGCTCCATCAAGATATTTCCCCCTGAAATCCCTGATCTAATTGTAGGTAAGATCGAGTTCCCAGTCCTATAGAAGAAGGACAATAAAATGTAGGCCCCATGTTCAAGATGAGCATGTAAAAGAACCCTTGGCAGTTCAATATCGAGAAGAACAGTCTGAAAAGCCAATGCCCGGGCACAATTCATTAAACATTTTTTGTAATTCCTACAAATTATTTTCACTATCTTCTAAATTATATTGGGGACCCTTGCCGGTACTATGGAGTATGTGCACTGCTGCTGAGATCTTCCTGTGTAAGAAAAGATTGAAGCACACATGGTTACTCACCGAAGTGCAATAATGTTGGTCATATCAATCACCACTGGAAAGAAAACTCTACGGACAACTGCGTAAAATTAAAAAAGACTAGAGGTTTATACAATAGATACCATTGAATATATAGACAATATTTAAAGCAAAAGAAGTCAGGAATAGTTTCTTCTATGCTCATGATCATCATGTTAGTTCCTCTAGCAGTAGAAGATCCAATGTTGATTTGCTAAACCATCCGCTGGATGAGGATATAATAAAATTAACCTAGAGCTTCAATCACCTAGGCTTTCAGGGCCCTGTTAATCTTTAACCTTCCCCCCCTCCCATAAGAGCACATGAGGGATGGAGATGAGATAATGAGATGGTTGCGATCTCTGAACAATAAGCATTATGGGCTTCTGGGTTTGTAACTTAATCTTGTCCAAGTTCTAATGAGGGTTTGACCAAGTTCTAATGAGATCTTGTCTGAGTTCTAGTAAGATCTTGACCGAGTTCTAATAAATCTTGTGCAAGTTCTAAGGAGATCTTATCTGAGTTCTAATAAGCCATGAACGAGTTCTAATCTTCTTCTTCTTCTTGTTCCCTGATGTTCAATGTCTACACAATAAGTCCGGTTCTCTGGATGTATATTTCTATGTTGTAACGAGTTCTAATGAGATCTTGTCTTTCTAATAAAATACAGAGACATGCTATGTTACCTGATGTAAGAAGATCGTGTTCAAACTTGGAGAATGCATATTCCATAGAAAAATCCAGGTCCTTAAAGTCTGTATCCTGTTTACAAAAAATTTAAAGAATACTAAATTAGAAATGGCAATGGATACAATCAATGTATATGCTTTTTTTTGTTTTTACAGACTGTCAAGTGGCAAGTGTTTTACTGTGACAATTGCACTTGTCTCTCTTGCCTTTCAGCTCAGCTCTAAGTCTCTCGTGACTGTTGTTTTCCATGTTCTGTCTGAGTCAAAAGCAAGGATAAAGTGTCCTCTCCATTTGTGCCTAGTCTGGGCAGCTGATATGGGGAATGTGCCTTGCCTATTTTGCACAAACCCCCTCTCTACCCTATTGTTTCATCCAAAGGAAAGACAAACTTCATACGTTTGGAATCAAGCAGGGTTTGCAAGGGATGCCAGATGATGGAATGGAATATACACATAACCATCAACTGCCTTAGGATTCTATTTTCCGAATTTGTGGTCAAGGTTTACTCTTCTAGCCTTCGGCATAACAGTGCTGATCCACAAGGTAGTGGGGATTTTCTATCAGGGCTTCCTCCCTTAGCCTTTAGCTCTTCCGAGTCCCCATCCACAAGGCAGTGGATTTAACAGTTGTAGATTGCACCTTCTTCTGTCATAATGATAGCAGATGAAACATCTAATCTGATCATATAAGAAATCACTGTATGGAAGATATTAGAATACAAAAAGACATGAGAAATTTGTGGGTAGAACTTTGAGCTGCTCAGTGGCACTCGTTTATCAAGAAGAGATTGGTTTAAAAATGAAGACATCAGGCAAAATGGGGGTACAACATCAATACTGAGCTTCATCAAGAAACAACATATTAAATGGTCCAGCCACATAAGCAGATTACCAACAATCTATGCGCCTCAAAGAGCAATGCTACTCTGATGCAGTGGATACAAAGCAAAAGGTCATCCATGAAAATAGGTGGACCACAGAAATAACAGAAGCACTGAATATTTATGAAAAGTCGCCCGAGTGGTTACCGGGCCCAAATTTGGGGTGTAAAGAATAGAACCACTGTTACCTGCCTCCAATGTCGTAAGAGGCGACTAAGGAGGTTTGGCTGAAATCGGATGCATGTGTCCTAAACGTGTAGAAGTCTTATGTGTTTAGGGGCCTACCAAACCACTGTGCAACGTATACACGTTCTTGGCAAAGATCAAACATATCACAAAGAGTGATTAAAATTGGTCGAAAGAACGAACGCAAAGAAGAAGAAGATTTATGAAAAGCAACAAAAAAGCCAGTTCTAGAAAACTCTTTTTATCCTGACGCTGTGAGGTAAAACAGGATTAGGGAAAAGAAGAAGTGGCACTCGTTTTAGGTCAAAATTATTATTGGCAGTTTCGCAGCAGACCAAAACCAACATCCATTTTCGGTACAGTCTGAAACTTCAAGAACAATGTTACAACTGCAAATGTGTGTGGGTCTTAGGGCAACATTTGCAGTGTATGTACGTTGTATTTTCTTCTTCAGCAATCTCTGGTCCTACGCTTAATCCCATGTGGACCACAAACTTTCAAGTCGACTCAGCCTACCCAATAGAGAACAGTCTTGCAGGACATGCACTGGTATCTGTTCTGCCTGCTGACACTGAAAGAGAGCTGCTTGACTTATTCCTAGTCTATGTAAGTGTCTGTTGAGTCTGCAGTATATGGTATGTAGATGAAATATAATGACCTAGTCTGTCTGCTAGGTCTTTAAGGTAGCTTTTCCACAACTATATCCAGTGTTTGTCTTCCAGTCTACTGCAGTCTAGTACAATGTATAATAGTTATTATTTATGTAAGGGCTATCATCCCAGAACTTCGGAGGTATCCATAGGAGGATCCTCACTTCAATAAATCACACAGACTAGGAATAAGTTCATCATTTCACTTTGGTGAATTACCATGTGTGCTCCGATCTCTTTCTTACACAGAAAGATCATAGTGGCAGTGCACGAATTCCGTAGTACCAGCAAGGGTCCTGAATGTCTTCTTCTTCTTCTTTGCGTTCGTTCTTTACGACCAATTTTAATCACTCTTTGTGATATGTTTGATCTTTGCCAAGAACGTGTATACGTTGCACATTGGTTTGGAAGGCCCTAAACGCATGGACTTCTACACGTTTAGGACACATGCATCCGATTTCAGCCAAACCTCCTTAGTCGCCTTCTACGACATACGTGGCAGGTAACAGTGGTTCTATTCTTTACACCCCAAATTTGGGCTCCGGAACCACTGGCGAGTCCTGAATGTAATTTTGAAGATGGTGAAAATTTAATTTTATCTTTTTTTTAAAATGAATTTTTACCCAGGCAGTGGCTTTGCAGCCTACTCTTATCGATTTTCAACTCCCATGGGTTCTTTTACATGCTCAACTTGAACACAGAACCTCCATTTTATCATTCATCTCCAATAGGACTAGGAACTCAATCCACCTACACTGAGATCAGGGATCTGTGGAAAAATATTCCCATCGCTCCATGTGGGAAACAAACTGTAGATTATAAGTAACAATGCTATCATAAAGTAATTTGAAACAATACTTACTAAAATACTATTTAGATCAGTAATGTTGGCAATGTCCTGTAGATCATCTACGGTGGATATTCCTGAATCCGAAGATGAAGTATCTTGGCACTGCGACGGATCATGGAGATACAGCTCATTTGTGCCTACATAAAAAAAATTATAAATAAAATTAGAAGATAATCAATGAATATAGCACCTGACTTAGACAACCCCTTGAGTGGAATCCGCTGGATAAATGGAAAACGGGACATCCTAAACAGACCTGGAGACAAAGTCTTCTTGAGGAACTAAAGGGTGCTAGACTATCCTGGGAGGCGATAAAGAAAACAGCCAGAGACAGGAAAAAGTGGCAAACAACTGTTGAGGTCCTATGCTCCATGAGGAGCAGAAAGGATTAAGTATAGTACCTGTTTAGTCAAGCTACGACCGAAGAAACAGAATGTGTCATCACACAATGCTAACTTTTAATGTTTTATACTGTGGAAGTCTCTAATATTATATAGTAATCAATGAATATAGTACATGGCTCATCAAGCTAGGAAAGAAGAAACAGAATGTACCCCCACACAACGCTAACATGTAATTTTCATACTGTGAAGTCTCTAAAATTATAATAAAATCAATGAATATAGTACTTGAGTCGGATGTTGTCTATGGAGGTTTCCAACCTCCAGAGAGTCAAATGAATCTACTGCCCTGGTCATGTGGGTGTTCACAGCTACGCGAGAGCGAAAATGCTTGCATCGATTGTTGGGGAGGTTAGAACGGATAAGGAGGATGGTCTTTGATCTCTTGGTGACCTACTGTTGGATGAGGACACTGGGATCATAGGAGCATAGGGACAATGCCGCACCAGGATTAGTGAGCGGGCACTAATCAAGATCCTATCCTGCCTCCACATGGTGACCCTGGTAACAGACAACGGTTCCTGTCTGGCTAAGCGGGTAGGGATCGAGGGAGAGCTACAGGTAGTGGTAGTAGTGCAAGCACGGAAAAAGCAATGCAGGGCCATAATCCCTGAACAAAATGAACACATCTCCTGGCTGATGTCCGATGAAAAGTTATCCAAATAGTTGCTGAAACGTAAGAAACAGTAATGTACAAGTCATCAGTGAACGAATCTCAACTCCACCGGAGCAAATATCTGCAAATAAATTGCCAGCTGTGGGGCAAGAATCTATGAGAGCAATGCGAAACAAATCAAAGGTCTCGGCAAGTGTCTTTGAAAACAGTGTAACATAATGTGACGACACATGGGAAGATTGCGGTAAACTCCATACAAGAGGCCAAGCGCAGATAAATCTATTAGGTAAAGTTGGCTGAGCACAAATCCTAAAGTGGTGTTTGAGCGTATAACGAAACTGCCTTCCCTGAAACAACCAGACAAGGTACTGTTGTTCTCACAACTAACATCCCCGGAAAAACCAGGACGGGTGATGTTTGGCAAGCGCAAACTCTAAGTTGCGCTGATAGCACCTAATGAAGTGACCTTATACATTATTTGTGCATAGCCCCAGTCCAGTGTTTCCCAGGGCCAGGGAAAATGCAGAGTAGTAACTCAAAATTGCCAAATGCCGACACGCGTCTCGAAAAGGCTGAGAATGTTCCTACTCCGGAATAAACTCAAAGTGGTCAGAAAAGTAAGGCCGATAATGTAAAGTTTAGACAGGCTGTCCAAAACCAAACATTGGAGAAGGCCGACACTTTTCAGTGTGTTATACGGGTAATACGCCGTCCCAGGACAAGCTTATGTGTCCAAAAAAGACTGAGAAATGTTTCTAATACGGAATGACCTTACAAAGTCAGAAAGGGTGCACAGTGTAGACATACTCTTTGGCGTAGATCATAATGCCCAAATATAAGGCGAAAAATGATCGTAAAAGAGCAATGAATACACAAAGCAGCCGACAAGTGGCTGTTTCACTGACTAGTCCTAGAAGGGTTATTAATGCTCCTAAACCGGAGCGACCACACCCAGTCAGAAAAATTTGCAGCGTTAAAAAGATCATTAATGTGTTCATCATACAATGCATAAAGGTACGCTGTGCTTTGTCAAAGTCTGCAGTACAAACGACTCTTTGGCGCAGATCCAAACACAAATATATGCTGAAATGGATCATAAAAGAGAACCTATACACACGAGGGGAAGTGTGGGGGACTGACTGCCAGCTAGACAGACACAAAACATTTTCCACCTGGAAAAAACGGTACCCTGACCTACACTGTGTATGGTACCATACACAAAGTATGGGCCTAATTTCAACAGGGGTTCAACGTCAGTCGTTATTGTCAAAGATCAAGTATATATCACAGTAAGAATGATAAAATTTGCCACGAAGAATGAACGCTAAGTAGAAGAAAGAAGAGGATGAGGACACTAAAATTGATGTTGAATCAATACAGCGATTTAAGGAGTTTGGAATTACACATTGTACAAGTAGAGCTGGATGCTTGAGGGGCAGAGAGAGTGTGTTTAACCAACGAGCCACAGGAACCATCGGTATGCATATCCTTCGACATCTATTGGGGGAGACTGAGCACATATGGGTTTGCCTGGAGTGCTGTGGCATCAGTTCAGTAATCAATAACCAACCTGACTTGTCAAGTTAGGACTAATAAAACAGAATGTGTCACTTCACAACGCTAACACCTACTGTTTCATCCCATGAAATCTCTCAAATTTATCACCTCAGCAACATTATGAAATCCCCATGACCTTTCTACCTGTATTTATAAATATATATTTACCTATATTTATATACATTTTCATCAGCTATATATATATATATATATATATATATATATATATATATATATATATATATATATATATATATATATATAATAATATATAATATAGACTGCAGATAAGCTATGAAAAAACAAATATAATGAAGACACCTATGGCAAGTAATGCAGATATCACACTGGAATCTAAAATGATAAAAATAACAGAGCAGTTTCCCTATTTAGGTAGCAATTTTGATTGCACAGGAAATGTTAAAAAGAAATTATGATACGAATTGGCAAAGCAACATCAACTTTTAAAAGTCTAAATAAAATATGGAACTGCAAGTTATATAGTATTAAAACTAAATTACGAATTTTCAATTCAAATGTTGTATCAATCCTAACATATGCCAGTGAGAGTTGGAAAATGACTAAAGATATAGAAAGCAAGTTGAATGCATTTGAAAATAGATGTCTGCGAAAATAATGGATATAAAATGGAACGAATTCAGAAGAATTGATGAAATCAGAGACATGTCTGGTCAACCACTAGTGACAACTGTTATAAGAAAGAGAAGATGGAAATACGTTGGGCACACCTTGAGGAGAAATGATCAATGAATATCAAAGCAGGCATTGAAGTGGGATGCAAAGGGTTCAGAAAGAGAGGTCGACCTGAAGAGACCCTGAAACGAACTTTGCTGAGAGAGGCAGGAAATATCGGTCTCAGTTCCATGGAGGAGATTGAGCGAGTTGCCCAGGATAGAGCGGTATGGAGAAATTACTTGAGGCCTATGTAGCATATACGTGCGAGAGGAATTATTATTATGTATATATATAAATGAACATTATATTATATATATAATATTTCTCTCATACCGTTATACGTTACATCGCTCGGTGCAAGCATATTCTCCATATTGTTGTATCCTGGGCAACTGGTTCTATGGAAATTAGTCTGATATTTCTAGCCTCTCAGCAAAGTTTGTTTCAGGGTTTTTACATGGTGTCCTTTCTTTCTTGAACCTTTTGCCTCAAATTTCAATGCCTGCTTTGTGATTTTTTGATCATTTCATCTCAGTATGTCCAACATATATATATCCAGATATCTCCTCCCTCTTATAACAGTTGTTTCTAGTGATTGACCAATCATTTATGAAGCGCACAAAGACCATTCTTCTATAAATCTCTCATCGTGAAGTAAAACATGATTTTAGAGAAAAGAAGACGACCAGGCATATTTCTGATTTCATAATCTCCCCTGAATTCATTTATAGTCATTATTTTTCAGACATCTATTTTCAAATGTAATGTATTCAACTTTCTATATTTTTAGTCATTTTCCAACTGGCATGTTTGATTAACCTACACACATCTATACATGTATATTCTGCTGCGGGAGTTCCGGCAAGCTAACTTGGTTTGTGTCAAAAAATGGAGTGATTCAGTCAGTACACGTATTAATAACTATTATAACCAAACTCAACTGACTGAACCCAAACTGTGAAGTGTGGTCCCCATCTGTTATTTTATGTTGTAACTCAGTGTTGGTGTGAGAATTACTTCACCTTCTTTATAGTTCTTTAAAACACCCTTTAGTACATAGGAAATCATATATCTAGATAACTATTATTAGACTGTACAGTACAAATAATAGTTACTTACTCATTATTCCGCCTGTCAGAAATATTTCGTCTTTAACCAGATCTGGCAGATCAAACTCATCGACAGTATATTCGTCGTAAAAAACATCGGAAGCCATGTTCTTGTCAGACAGAAGAAATATGAAACTTTGATTCAAAATGCTTAAAGTTTATCGCAGACTAAAATCAGAACCAGGAACATCAATAAATATTAATCAGTATTTCTACATCTGTACATTAGAAAAGTAGGCAGACACATTTATTGTTATGATGACTTCCCTCTGATCTTATTTGCGATAGTCGCAAAACAGTGACGACTCTCTAGTCAATCAGAGCTTCTCAAATTATTCCAAAAAAAGACCCGGTCAGAATTTTACACTTCATCGAACGCTCCACTTGTCAACCACTCTTGTGATTTGTATGTGATCTGAGATTAAGAACGATTGTACATTGCGCCAGTTATGTGCCTACTGGTAGGTCAGCACATCCAATTTATGCGCTGCTTTTTATTTACTAGGTAGCTTCCTGGGCCCCTACCTCATTCGCCTCTTACGACATACATTGTAAGTCGCAGTGGTACTATTCTTTTCTTCCCTTGCGGAGCCCGGCACCACACGGACGTCCCAACGTACAATCCTTCTTGGGCTCGGATCACATACAAATCACAAAGAGTGGTCAACAAGAGATCGATATGGAGCGTTCAAAGAAGAAGACTATGCCGCTTTAGCTCGGACATGATAGTAACAGATGGCAGGTGTGACATTTATAGTTTATAATAAGTATTAGAGCAGCGTTTCCCAAAGTGGGCGGTACCGCCCCCAGTGGGCGCTGAATCCGTCCAGAGGGGCGATAGTGGGTTCAGAAACATTTGGGGGAGTTTTTTTTGTGATTTTGTCATTGAATAATCATTAAAAATTTGAATTTTAATTCAGCTCATGCCAGTCTTACACGATCCATTTTTTCATCAATTTTCTATGTCATGTATATAGTCATCTGAAAATTGACCATGTATTACAGAAATATATATATCAATTTTCTATGTCAAAGAGAAAGTAGAGCAGGTATGTATGTGGAAGGGGACGTTGGCAAACTGTTATAATGTGGAGAGGGGGCGTTACAAAGTTTATGTTGTGCAAAGTGGGCGGTGAGTCGAAAAAGTTTGGGAATCTATGTATTAGAGAGTAAAAGCTAGTAAGATATATTATCTACAGAAACAATACGGACATTTATGTATATGTATCCTCGGTAGTATAGTGGTAAGTATCCCCTCCTGTCACGCGGGAGACCAAAGTTTGATTCTCCGCCAGGAGTTTTATTTTTTTGTAGGTCAGATTTATTACTTAAGATCGCCCGAGTGGTTACCGGGGCCCAAATTTGGGGTGTAAAGAATAGAACCACTGTTACCTGCCATGCATGTCGTAAGAGGCGACTAAGGAGGTTTGGCTGAAATCGGATGCACGTGTCCTAAACTTGTAGAAATCTTTGCGTTTAGGGGCCTACCAAACCAATGTGCAACGTATACACGTTCTTGGCAAAGATCAAACATATCACAAAGAGTGATTAAAATTGGTCGTAAAGAACGAACGCAAAGAAGAAGAAGAAGATTACTTAAGATCTGCTACCGTATGAAGGTAACCATATGCAACTGTTAAACCTTGTGGATGGGTTCAGGAAAGCTAAAGGCTAGGGAAGTAAACCCTGATAGAAAATCCATTCTGACTTGTTGACCAGTACTGTTATGCAGAAGGTTAGAGGAATAAACTTTGACCCCAATACGGAGGAACCCTAAAGCAATTGACGATTATTTATGTATTACAGCTTCTGGCAACCGCTGCAAACCCAGCTTGATTCCAAACATATGAACTTTGCCTTTTCTTTGGTAGGATAGAGAGGAGGTTTGTACAAAATGGACAAGGCACAGTCACCATATCAGCTGCCCAGGCTATGCATAAAAATGGGGGAACTTGCTGATGACCGAGTTATGTGGAGAACAACATTACGCATAGCTGCAGAATATTTTGAAAAGAGGTTTAGGGATAAACTGAAAGGCAAGAGAGACAAGCGCAAACTCAGAAGTTGTTATAGTAAAACACTTGTCAATTAACCTTGTGAAAGGACGAAAAGTCCATATTATATATATATATATATATATATATATATATATATATATATATATATATATATATATATATATATATATATATATATATATATATCTTCTTTCTTTCTTTTGTCTTTCTCTGCTTTTTGCCATAAGGCGTCGCAGGTTTAACTGATGATTGGTTTCCGAGATAGCATGCGCTCGGTCGTTTGATATGCTGTGATATTATAGAGTTTTAAGATGTCTGTAACTCCATCAATTCATTTTTTTCTTGGTCTGCCACTTCCTCTTAATGATTCCATTTTCAGGTTGTACGCTCTTGCAACTGGTGTATTCGGATTCAGTTATCAGTTATATGAGGATTATCATCATAGCACTCCGGACATGTCCATAGGTGCTCCGATCTCCGCGTCAGCAAATCCAGAAGCGTCCAGCGACCCAACACGCCAGTTCGATGTTGATTAATCAATCTCTTTGCATATTTAGTATTTCGTTCTTTTCGGGCTCCACGAATATTGACACCCAACTCTTTCAATCTGGTCAGCCAGTGGGATTCACAGTCCTGAAACTCCTCTGTTCGGAAAGACTATCTCAATGCGTGAAGAATGTCATTTCGATCCATGGCAGCTCCCTCTGATATTGTAGCCAAGCCAGCCAATCTATCAGCTCGTTCATTACCCCCAACTCCTTCGTGCCCAGGGATAAAAATGAAGGTTATTTCTCTGATCATTGTCTGTACCAGTACCTCCACCCAGTTGCGTCTCACCATTCCTGATTTGGATTCCTGTAGTAGCCAGTCTCCCCAGGTGGTAGCCGATGGACCAGACAGTTAGCTTTAGTGTGTAGTTTGTAGATATTTAGGTATTTTATTAGTTGACTGTAGTGTTTGCACACTAAATCTGCATCTGTTCAACTAATGGCAGTGGCAACACTAAACGAGACCTGACGTAGAAAATCCAATTGACGTAACTAGTGTAGTGACGGCTTAGAAATAAGTTAGTAAACAAGAAGGAGAGACAGAGATATGCAGCGAAGATGAACGGATGTATTTTTGTTCACCTAATGCCATAACTACAATAAAAGCAAATATGAACTACAGTACAGTGTCTACTTGTTTGTAGTGTTTGTGGCATCAGTACCATCATCGTCACCACACGCCACCAATACCAACCACAACAGGACGATAATACATACCATTGTGAAATGTATCACTACCATTTTTATACAGATATACACTCTAAATGAGGAATGAATGCATCTGATAAAGATGGGCCAGGTATAAGGACGATAGTAAATATCATTGGGAAATGGATTGCTGCCATTTTATATATATATACACTCTGAAGGAGGAATGAAAGTATCCAGTAAAGATGGACCAAGTACAAAGACGATAATAAATACTATCGCAGCTATCGGCCCATAACTCATCTCAGCTCAGCGCTTAGCTTATATCAATTTATCGTCACATCATTCAACTCTCATTATAAAAATAGAGAAGAAACACCCCACCCTACAACATTCCTTCTCACCAAGTGGTAAAACCATTTGTGTTTCTGTTTTTCAATGAATCTAACAGGCGTTGTTCCGATTGTTTTTCTAACTTTCTCATTTCTTATATGGTCTCTTCTTATTTAGTTTACCGCTTCGCCCGATTGGTTACTGGGGCCCAAATTTGGGGTGTAAAGAATAGAACCACTGTAACCTGCCACGCATGTCGTAAAAGGCGACTAGCGAGGTTTGGCTGAAATCAGATGCACATGTCCTAAACGTGTAAAAGTCAATGCGTTTAGGGCCTACCAAACCAATGTGCAACGTATACACATTCTTGGCAAAGATCAAACATATCACAAAGAGTGATTAAAATTGGCCGTAAAGAACGAACGCAAAGAAGATTTACCGCTTTCCTCCAGCATCTCATTTCACAGGTGCTTTTATACATATATATGATTTTTCGGCAAGCTATTTGAAAACGTTTATATCCCTTTTTGAACACTGCTATATTTGAACATTCCATGAATGATTACATCCTAGAATATGTGCAGAATAAGAAAATGGGCATCATCAGTCTGACTTCGCTATTCGTAGAAATGAGCAGTGATCGTCTTTGAATGAGATAGTCTTTCCGAACAGATGAGTTTCAGGGTTATGAATCCCAGTCGCGGACTAGATTAAGAGAGTTGCGTGTTGATATTGGTACAGCCCGAAAAGAACGACATGTACAAAAAGATTGACTAATCAACATAAAAATTGGCGGGGTGGTCTACTGGATTTGTAGAGGCGGAGATCGGAGCATCTATGGGTGGGCATGTCCGGAGTGCTATGATGATTGATAATAATATAGCCGTCCATCGCAAGCGATGATGACAACAATCTCAGACGTGTGCTGTTGCACCTCTCTGGTGTGTGCGGAGGGGACTGTAGAGTCCAATCCTAGAACAGAATCCCCGACCACAGGTGGGGCATACATGATCAAGGTTAGACATGTGCGTGTTGTGTGCTCTGTCTTTTCGCGCTGTTCGTTTTCTCTGTGACTCAAGCATACGATGATTCTCAGCTATTCGGGTTCCTCTTTTGTTATTACAGCGCCACATTTGGCGATCTTGCGCAAGGATTCCCAGCACGTATTGTCTATATCGAAGCATTTCAGAGACACTTTAAGAGTGTCTTTAAAGCGTTTTTCTGTCCACCAGCTAAACGTCTGCCCCTTCAAGCTCACCATACATCAATTGTTTTGGGATGCGTTTATCAGGCATTCGAGCAACGTGACCGACCCATCTCAGTTGGGCCTTCTGCAACAGGGTGTTGACGCTTGGGATCTTTGCTCTTGTGAGGACTTCGCTGTCTGGAATTATGTCCTGCCAGTTTATTTTTAGTATTCTGCGTAGACAGCTTGTGTGGAAATGGTTTAATTTTCTTGCGTGTCTGCTATACACTGTCCATGTCTCGCTTGCGTACAGCAGCGTGGTTAGCACTATTGCCTGGTAAACTTTCAGCTTTGTGACTATGCTTATCCCCTTCCGTTCCCACACAGTGACACGTAACCTTCCAAACGCAGCACTGGCTTTGGATATCCTATTGTGGACCTCAGAATCTATGTTTGCCGATCTGGATAGGAGGCTGCCAAGATAAGCAAAGTTGTCCGTTGACTGGAGACGCTGGTGTTTAATGTTGATGACTGGATCGTAATACTGTTCTCTAGGGGCGGGCTGGAACATGACCTCTGTTTTTTTGGTGTTAATGGTGAGGCCAAACCTATCACAGGCCATTGAGAACTTGTCCATGTAAGTCTGCATTTCTTCCACAGAGTTGGTAGCGAGGGCGCAGTCATCAGCAAACAACAGGTTTGAGATAGTTGATTCTTTTATCTTGGTGGAGGATTTTAACCTCCGAAGATTGAATAGATTACCGTCTGTCCTGTATCTAATCTTTACCCCATGTTCGTCGCCTTCCCAAAAGACATCCGTGAGCATGGCAGCAAACATCATGCTGAAGGGTGTTGGGGCCAGTACACAGCCCTGTTTGCCGCCGTTGGTGACATGGAAGGCTTCCGACAGCTCTCCTTCGTCAAGTACACGTGCCATCATGCCCTCGTGAAACTGTTGGACGATCTTGAATTTCACTGGGCATCCAAATTTTTCCATGATCTTCCATAGACCCTCTCTGTTGACCGTGTCGAAAGCCTTCGTCAGATCGACAAAGACCATGTAAAGGTTATAGTGCTGCTCTTGGCATTTTTCCTGCAATTGGCGAGCAGCAAATATCATGCCTGCTGTTAAACGACCTGCTCTGAAGCCACATTGGGTCTCAGGGAGTAAGTCCTGTCCCAGGTGATCGATTAATCGATTGAGGAGGACTCTGGCCAGTATTTTGCCAGCAATTGACAGGAGGGAGATCCCCTGTGATTATCGCAGGCCTGGCGGTTTCCTTTCCGCTTTTACAAGTGATGCCACTATTGTCCACCTGTACAAGTGATGATTGATAGTGCTCACATAATTGTCCATGAATGGTCCATGAGGCCAGTGGTGCATTTCGAATGACAACAAGCAGCACGACAATGGAGGTACTGGCGGTGACTAATGCTTTACGGTGGCTGGAGTCACAAAGCTACACTCATGCATGCATTCTGAGTGATTCATTGAGTATGATCCGCAAGGTAGAGGATGGTTCGGTGCGCAGGCAATGGACTGAATCATTACAAGCGTCAACAATTTGCAGAATCACACTTATCTTCGTTCCGGGGCACATGGGTGTCGTTGGCAATGAGAGAGCAGACGGGCTGGTTGGCTCTGCCACCATATCAGAGGGCCAGCCAATGGATCGAGCTGATATTTTGAACGCCCTCATAGAGAGTGGCCGTAAAGAAGATTTTCATTTAAACCAATCCACGTCAACTACTAGATTGCAGGAGCTGGGTTTGAAGATTGGAGTAGCAAGAAAAGAACAGCATAACAGGTATGAGTAGGCTCATCAATCAAAATCGAACTGGTACGGTCAGTCGCTGGACGCTGTTGGAGATGTTGCGAAGGAGATCGGAGCACCTATGGACATGTCCGGAGTGCAATGAAGATATTCCAAACTGAAACATAATTGAATCAGTGATCGTCTGTATTCTCACTCAACTTGCTTTATCTTCTTTCTATAGTAATAGTTTTTTTGGTGTTTTTTTCTTTCGTCCGCTTTCAACTCAGACGAAGTTTCATCTCTGAAACTGATTTTTGCGTGAAAATCCGTTTTTCCAATTTCTTACAATGGCAGCAGCCTGCACATTGTAAATTACTTTACACTGGCAGCCGTGTGCTCAATGTACTCGTAATTAGTATTCCCTCGCCATACAGGCAGATTTTCTCCGACTTCAGAGGTACTCACGTTATCGTCCTGAGTAAGACCAAGGGACTCGAACAAATGCCGGACAGTAGGTTCGAACCCGAGCTATGAGGTCGAGCTACTATCAACTACTCTAGGCAGTCCCCCTATAGTAATAGTAATTGGCTGATAAACAATATACTGTTCAGAAAAGTTAGATACTTTGGTCTCATCAAGCGTCACGATGGCCTGGAGAGAACAATATTAGAGGTCTTGGTTCCAGGACGCAGAGGCAGACCAAGAAGAAAATGGCTACAGGATATTAAAGAAATCATGAATATGACCATCGACGAAGTGGGTGAACTGGCTAGACGACAGAGTGAATTTCAGATGCGCTGCAAAGAGAGTAACGTTCTATAAAGGATACAACCATGATTGATGATGATAGTAATATCGCCAGGAGACACGAATTTCCACTCTTTCTTACACCCTGATAACATTACACAGCGTAAAGTTGTTAAATCGTGTTTATTTTTTGTTTACTGTCTCTAATCCTGTTTTGCCTCACGTCGTCATAAGAAGGAATTTCTAAAATGTGCTTTTATGTGCGCCTCATGAATTGTAAAAAAAAAAATCAAAATGGTAAGAAATATTATATACACAAAAATATGTATCCTCGGTAGTATAGTGGTAAGTATCCCCGCCTGTCACGCGGGAGACCGGGTTCGATTCCCGCCGGGGAGGATTGTTTTATTAAAACTTCAGATCAGGATCACTGCCACAGCTTCGTATGATACAGTAAACGGTATCATCTACTTTTGAAAAGAATCAAATGAAATAGAATACAAACACGAGGACACAGACTAAAAAATTCAATCAAGAAAACTAATGAGGAACCTAAATCAATAAATGTGCAAGTGTCGTTTTTCCTGTTGTTCAGTCGTATTTCGTATTACCCACGATATTCTTTGCCCTGATTGTAATCTCTGACATGTTGCTTGTCTGTCCACCTATTGATATTCCCCTCCCAGCTATATACATGCCTTCTTGTTTTTCTGCCACCAACTGCCCCTCCAATATAATATTCAACAATGTGTCATGTCTTTAAATGTGGTACGCCGAGTGGTTACCGGGGCCCAAATTTGGGATGTAAAGAATAGAACCACTGTTACCTGCCACGCATGTCGTAAGAGGCAACTAAGGAGGTTTGGCTGAAATCGGATGCACATGTCCTAAACGTATAGAAGTATATGTGTTTAGGGGCCTACCAAACCAATGTACAGTTCTTGGCAAAGATCAAACATATCACAAAGAGTGATTAAAATTGGTCGTAAAGAACGAACGCAAAGAAGAAGAAGAAGAAGAAAATGTGGCCAACTTGTATCAGTCCAACTTTAATTTCTTTGAGTAATTCTCTTTTCACTACTAATTATGGTAGCAGTTTTATTAGTTTTCTTTATCTCTCATAATGTTCTCTCGATTCTTCTATATACTTCCACATATCAGGAAAGCCTCGATTCTGTTCACCAGCTGATTATAATAAGATCAATGATCATGAGTGCACTGCATTGGAAGGCGAAACTAGAAAGCGCGGGTTTAAGAGAACGGAACACAGAGAATTTCCTACAAACCACTTCTATAGAGTCTCTGGAGGGTCTCAACTCAGAAATATCTTGAGTGCCGCCTCTGAAACAAACATTCAAAAAGTAGAACGGGCAATTCTTATGTACATAAGTACGTCTAACACGACCAGCCTCAAATCAGAGACTGTAGTTGTTATCTGTTACTGATAACATCTCATACGTAGTCTGTAGCATGGCTGAAGAATCACCGTTGTTTCCAAATGCGAAGTCTATGCATATTCATAGTGGAAATATCGTTAACTGGACTCGATTAAAGAGAAAGCCGAATCAAACTTCAACTGAAGAGGTAAGTCGGCAACATAAATATAAAATAACTGATAATTAATACTACACTGTTATCGTTGGAGTTATAGAGAAAAATGACGAAGCATTTTCTGTTTAGTCTTTAGATCACAGCAGTTACTCGCAGATTTATTATGTCTTGTATAATTTTTGTAAAAGAATGGTCATAGTAGTGGTTTAAATAAATTAAAGTGATAGAAATAGCAGCTTCATGATGAGTTTGTTTGAGCAACTCACTTAGCAAGTTAATTAAGTTAATAGTTTTTTTAAGTTTAACAAAAGTAAAAGTCACGTATCAAACTTCAAAGTCAGTGACTAATATTTTTCTTGTTTATTTGAATTACCATAATATTAATTAATAATTATCATTGTGATGATTATGAATATTATTGTTGCAGTTCTTGATTTCAGGTTCATATGTCATATTGTGTTGATCTTAGATCATATTTATAACACAATCGTTATTGGTTATTGTGCTGTCATCTCACTGAGTCACTCTGAGCAGACATAAATGTGCTTACTTAGTAGTCTCCCCCAGCAGATGTTGAAGGGTATGCATACTGATGATTCTTCTGTCTTGCTGGTTAAACATATCCTCATTCTGCCCATCAATCAAATCAATGCATCCAGTTTTACTTGTAAAACATGTAATTCACTGGGTAGATTCTGCATAAATTACAGTGCCCTTCAATAGGAGGTCGCCAAGAGACTGAAGAGCACTTCCTGACTTCTCTTATCCATCTTGAACTTTTGAATTAACTTTTGCAGATGACATCTTAATATGTAAGTCTGGATAAGATAGACAAGAAATGGTTGAAGACATTCAGGAAACATTGCATAACATCTTGCTTTGGTGTAGAGAGTCTCACTCTCAGGTCAATCCTGAGGAGGTGTGGATGTTGTGGTGCTCTTTGAATAATTCTATAGTCAGGGCTGACCTACCTGGAGTCACCTTTGATTAAGCGTTGGGACAGGCTCTGCATTCTTGGAATAACAGTTGATCATAGTCTATCTTTCTGCCTGAGTGGTTACTGGGGCCCAAATTTGGGGTGTAAAGAATAGAACCACTATTACCTGCCACGCATGTCATAAGAGGCGACTAAGGAGGTTTGGCTGAAATCGGATGCACATGTCCTAAACGTGTACAAGTCTATGTGTTTGGGGCCTACCAAACCAATGTGCAACGTATACACGTTCTTGGCAAAGATCAAACATATCACAAAGAGTGATTAAAATTAGTCATAAAGAACGAACGCAAGGAAGAAGAAGATAGTCTATCTTTCAAACATGTTGAACAAATGATACAACATTGCGATCGTGGTCTTACGGCTCTCAAGGTTTTGGTAGCCGCACACCTTGAGCATACACTACTTGTCTTTCTACTCCATCAGCTGGTTATGTCTGTAGTAGATAGCAGACTTGGCATCTTCACGATATCAAGATTTACTCATGTATTCAGAATGAAGGCATACATATAGTCATTGGCTGCACTAGAGATACTCCCATTGTAAAGGTGAGATATATGCTTGACATTCTGTCACTACATTCCTGTCATTTTATAGCTCAAACCAAAGTATATATGCGGGTTACTGCTGATCACAGACATCCACATCACAAGAATACTAATGATGTTAAGGGTAAAAGAATCAAGTGTGGCATGTCATGGATGGCCCAAGTTGAGAGAATTATTAGCCAGGTGACCACAGTTGCGGCTACCAAATGGGGAAGAATGGATCCCAATAGCTGGTAGCATAACCAACTACCGCAATGTTATTCTTACTCGTGGAAGGGCATGCAGATATTTGGGCAACACGAAGACTGAACTCGCAATTAAGCAGTTGACAGAAGATAATGCAAGTGATGATGATGTTGTTTATAATGATGGGTCTCTGCAGTGTGGTGAGAAGTCAGACTGGGGTTTCTTGGCTAGTGTGCATGATAGGGGCAGAGGAAAATGGGCCTTATTGGAAACTACTTCCAGTATGAAGATGGAGGTTGAGGCTGTTACTGCTGGTGGTTCTCTGTTTACTGGGACCGTTGTAGTTTCTGACTCTCAGTTGATGTTTCAAAATATTGAGATTTGCAGGTTGCGGTGTTAGTGGATGTCGTCTAAAAAGATTTCCAACCTTCAGAGACTCGCATGGATCTACTGTCCTGGGCATACAGGTATTCACGGCAACGAGAGAGCGGACAGGCTTGCATTGATTGTCTGGGAGTTTAGAATGGATAAGGGAGATGTTCTATGGTCTCTTGGCAACCTACTGTTTGCCGACACTAAAATTGATGTTGAATCAATCCAGTGGTTTAAGGAGTTTAGAATTGCATACCCTTCAACATCTGGGGAGAAGACTGAACACCTGTGGGTCTGCCTGGAGTGCTGTGACTTCCATTCAATAACCAACAACCAACCTGAACTCCCTGGGGATTAGTGTTGGTAAGGTATATGTGGTCAGGGCTCAAAGAGTTAAAAGTATTGTTCTGTTATCATTTAACCATGTTTTTAAATGACATGATACAATTAATAATTGTTCCACGCCTTTCATAGTCAGTACAGACTGAATTTTGATATCAATTTAGAAGAATAAATAAGATTGCTGATAGATAAAGAACACACTGTTCTTTCTATGAACTGAAACTGTCTGCTCCAATTATTAGAAGTTATAATCAAGGGGTGACAGGTCTTCTAAAAATAAAATCTGCTGAGATTTGTTGTCTGCTGAGATGTGTTATTTGTGTGAAGGGATGAGTTGGGATGCTGGTGCTTTCATCAGTGAAAAATCAAATGGTGGGTTTAGGGTGCAGTCATCATCATTGGCCTTGTTGTCTCTCGAGAAAATAGGTTTTGTGTCACATAGTTTGTTCTGTGCTAAATCACGTCTCTTGTGGCTGTAATGGCCTTAGTGAAACCATACGGGAGAAAAACTTCACAGAAGATGTGTGAGCTACAAAACACAGTGAAGTTTTTAAAGAGAGGACATTGATTACATCGATAATATTTCAAGCGAATGAAAGGAAGGAGAATCCAGTTTGTTTAACCATTTTGCCCGCTTCGGGCCCGCAAGGAAGCAAAGAATAGTACCACTTCTTCTTTTTGTCGTTCGTTCTTACGACAACTTTAATCACTCTTGTGATATGTTTGATCTTTGCCAAGAACGTGTATACGTTGCACATTGGTTTGGTAGGCCCCTAAACGCATAGACTCTACACGTTTAGGACATGTGCATCCGATTTCAGCCAAAATAGTACCACTGCGACCTACAAGGCATGTCGTAAGAGGTGACTGATGTACGACCTAGGGAAGCTACCTTAATAAATAAAAAGCATAGCAGAAATCGGATGTGCTGGCCTACTTGTAGGTGCATAACTGGCACAACGTACAATCACTCTTAGTCTCAGATCACATACAAATCACACAGAGTGGCTAATAAGTGGTCGGTATGGAGCGTCCTAAGAAGAGGAAGTTTAACCATTTTGTTCCTAATTTTTTTCATTTCAGGTCTGTGAGTGCATTGGAAAAACTCTTGCAGCTTATCTGGAATCTACATCCAAAACAGATTTGCAACATGTTTCTCACCTGTATAAGGTAAACTCTGAGAATGTACAAAAACTGGATGAGAATGAACGAGAGGAAGTTAAAATTACAGGTCAGTACAGCACATTGTTTTATCCTTTCTGTTGTCGGTCATCTCCAAATCTTATTCTTCTGTTCTGTTGTTCTATATGTTCCCAGTGTTTTATATTCTGTTATGGATTCTCCCAGTGTGTTTGTCTGTTCTGCTGTTGGACCCTCTCTCAAATGTTCTTTGTCTGTTGTGTTGTTGACTTTCTCTTAAAAAAGCTGTCTTTGCTGCCTGTGTAATAATGCTTTTAGGGTGATGGGGAACATGAGCCAGAGGAACTTAATTGCTACATCACCCATGTATTGCCGGGCCCATAAGAGAAGCAAAGAATAGTAACACTGTGACCTACAAGGCATGTCGTAATAAGTGACTGAGGTCAGGGCCTAGGGAAGCTACCTTAGTAAATAAAAAGCGTAGCAGAAATTAGATGTGGTGGCCTACTTGTAGGCACATAATTTGCACAACATACAATCACTTAGGCACAGATCACATACACATCACAAAGAGTGGTTTAACAAGTAGTCGATATGGAGCGTTCGAAGAAGAGTTTGATCTCTACCAATGTTCTTTATCTGCTCTGTTCTTATTAACATTAGTAATTTTTTCAAGAAATGTGATCAGATATCTGTGAACCTTTCTATCTTTTTCAGTGAAAGTGTTTATATGTGCATCGCAACCGCCAAGTGTCATAAGTGAAGTTGTTGATAAAGGTAGGACAGAGTCATATATATATATATATATATATATATATATATATATATATAAATTAAATCAGTCTTATTTGATTGATTGATATGACCATCATCATTGCAATTCTGCGAGTTACCATATGTGCTCCAATGTCTTTCTTACACAGGAATATCTCAGCGGCAGTACACAAACTCCATAGCACCGGCAAGAGTTCTCGATGTAATTTAGAAGATGGTGAAGATATTTTGTAGGAATTTTATAAAAAAATTTTCTAATGAATTATTGCCAGGGCAGTGGCCTTCAAGCCTGCTCTTCTCAATTTTGAGCTGCCAAGGGATTTTTTACATACTCAAATTGAACACAGGACCTATGTTTTATCGTCCGTCTCCGATAGATCTAGGAACTCGATCTCACTTACACTTTTACTTTGAACGCTCCATATTGACCACCAGTTAACCACTCTTTATGAATTGTATGGAATCTTAGCCTAAGAGAAATTGTACTTTGTGCCGGTTATACACCTACAAGTAGGCCAGCATATCCGATTTCTGCAACGCTTTTATTTACTAGGTAGCTTCCTAGGACCCTACCTCAGTCTCCTCTTACGACATGCTTTGTAGGCTGCAGTGGTACTATTCTTTGTTTCCCTTGTGGGCCCCAGCATCACACGGGTGGCATATTGTCTAATAGGACACAAATCTCTACAAATGAACTGCTGATCAGATTTTACAGAAAGGAAACCTCTACTTTATAGTAATAACAAAACACATGAAAACAAAGTACTATAGTTTTACAAAAAACAATAACAATATACAGCAACGCTTTGACCAAAACTTTATAGTACCACATCTACTAAATTATACTGTAGCATTGTGTCAGATCCGATTTGTAATATGGAAGGATGTCAGGCTGACTTATCCCCACCAAAATATTGTTCAACAAGGAAACCCCTTCAGCATTACAGCATCACTCTGTTGCAGATCTGACCTGTTTCTGTGAGCATATCTGTTTTATCTCAAAAAAATGTTCGTCTTCCATTAGAGGTTTACCAAGGGAGTTATGTTTAGCATTAGGACTAGTTGGTTCGATATGCAGTGATGGTGATCCGACGACTAAACTGAAACAAAACTGCTATTATTCTTGTTTTATTTAGTGAAATTTTGACTATGTGTTGTGGTACTTTAAAAAAAACCCAGCCATTTTGTAGCCACCTTCAGTATGTTAAATCCTGATTTCTTCCATCTTGTTTCAGTGCTAGGAGAACTGGGGACTAATTTTATTGAAAGCCTTCTTCTAGCTGTTGCTCCTACCAGTGTTGATGATGATGAGGATGATTCAGCCTCACCTGTAAGTTTAGAGTCGGTTTTAGTTTCAATTTGAAATATCTTCATTGAACTCCGGACAAGTCCATAGGTGCTCTGATCGCCTTCGCAATATTTTCAACACGTCCAGCGACTGTCTGTACCAGTTTAACGTTGATTGATGAGCCTACTCATATGCCTGTTATGTTGTTATTTTCTGGCCACTCAAGCTGGTCTCGAACCATGAAATTTCCGAAACATGTGGTCACTAAACTTCGTGATCTGCGACCCCGAGCTGATATTGATTTATTTCATTTCGTTCACTGTGTTTTAGATCTGAAATCATGTCTAGGAAAACAGCTCAAAACAAGTGCATCCATTTGATCAGTAGATGCTAAACACCCTTTAAGTGTACCTAAAATGCTTCAATATAGACACTTGGTGCTGGAAATCCATTGTGCAAGATCACCAAATGTAGCGCTGTAACAACACAAGAGGAACTCACATTGATGAGAATCGTCGAACTGTTAAGGTGCAGAGAAAGCAAGCTGCACGAAAAGATACCACACCGACATGTCTAACATTCTTCTTCTTCCGCTCCATAGTGACCACGTGTGAACCACTCTGTGTGAATTGTATATGATCTTAGCCTAAGACCAATTATACATTGTGCCTATTATGTGCCTACAAGTAGGGCAGCACACCTGATTTCTGCGATGCTTAAAAATCCTACATCAGTCACCTCTTACGACATGCCTTGTAGGTCGGAGTGGTATTATTCTTTGCTTCTCTGGCGGGCCTGGCACCACACAGTGTGTTTCTAACCTTGATTATGCATTCACCACTTGTGTTAGGGGATTGTATTCAAGGATTGGATTTTAGTCACCTCCGCACACACCAGAGAGATACTGCAGCACACAATCTGAGGCTGTTGTCATCATCGCTTGCGATCGATGGTTATTATAGATGCAAAACAAAGCAACAAAAATACAAAACACAAACCACTTTGTTAACATAAACAAAGATGAAGAAGAAATGTATTTATATGTTTTGTTCAGTGCTATATTGCATGTTCTGACATAATACTCAACTGACTAAATCCAAAAGATTGACTTCATTGCACCGGGTTACCTCTGAAGTCGGGTGAAGGCTTGTCTGCATGACGAGGGACACCAGTCAAACAGTAAAGCAGGCTTTCACGCAAAAATAAGTCAGAAGCACCACACCAGGCGTTATGGCTAATGCCTGAATTCACAGCGAGTGAAGGCAGAAGAAGAAGATGAATTGCACTGGGTTAGACCCCATATGGCTCTGTCCCTTTCCGCAGAAATGGCATGCCACCTGCAGAGAATATTGCATAAAGCACGAACTCCATAGCTCTGACAACAGTCCTAGGGTGTCTGGAAAAATGCACTTGTGAACAAAACGGTGTGGTCTGGATTCAAACCACAAGACAAAGGCATAACTACTTAGCCACACAGACCCCCAATTGACTGTGAACTAACAAGTACAATCAATTTTGTGAGATTATTCTTACTGCAGATATCTCTCAGCACCATTCAACCATTGACTGTGGGAACTAATAAGTAAAATCAATTCTGTGGGATTGTTCTCACTGCAGATATCTCTCAGCACCATTCAACCATTTTTAAAAAGGTTTTTAAAGCCGAAGGATTGACTTCATTGCACGGGTTTTACCCCATATGGCTCGGTCCTCTCCGCAGAAATGGCACGCCACCTGCCGAGAGTATTG
Source organism: Arion vulgaris (assembly GCA_020796225.1). Classification (NCBI taxonomy): domain Eukaryota; kingdom Metazoa; phylum Mollusca; class Gastropoda; order Stylommatophora; family Arionidae; genus Arion; species Arion vulgaris. The sequence goes on from CM036758.1 coordinate 46,519,434, forward strand.
CACAAAGCACGAACTCCGTAGCTCCGGCAACAATCCTAGGGGTCTCTGGAAAAACTGCACTCGTGAACAGAAGGCCGCGGTCCGGATTCGAACCTTCGACTCGCAAGGCAAAGGGCTTAACCACTCAGCCACAGAGACCCCCCATTCAACCATTGACTATGTGAACTAATAAGTAAAATCAATTCTGTGGGATTGTTCTCACTGCAGATATCTCTCAGCACCATTCAACCATTGACTGTGTGAACTAATAAGTAAAATCAATTCTGTGGGATTGTTCTCACTGCAGATATCTCTCAGCACCATTGACTATGTGAGCTAATAAGTAAAATCAATTCTGTGTGATTGTTGTCACTGCAGATATCTCTCAGCACCATTCAACCCTACTGGGAGGCCATGGAAAAGCTAGTGTCTGCTGATAAAGTTCTTTCCATTGGAATATGTGATCTCACCAAAGATGCTCTTGAGGACCTCTACAACTGGGCAAAAGTAAGAAAACATTTGGTGTTAGATTATTTATTATTTTAAAAAGTTAGGCTCAGTCCTATTCAGAGTTTGAAATAAGTTTTTTGTGTGTGCTAATCTAAACAAAATTGGAAAATTAATAAAGATATAGAAAGTTGAGTGCATTTGAAAATAGATGTAAGCAAAAAATAATGAACATAAAATGGGACTAATTCAGAAGTGATGAAATCAGAGAAATACCTGGTCAACCACTAGACTTCTTCTCGTTCGCAACCACTAGACTTCTTCTTGATGTTCAATGTCTACACAATAAGTCCAGTTCTCTGGATTTATGTTGTCATGTTTGTTAGCTCATCAAGGCTTCCAAACAGCTTTGTGTGGATGTCTGTCTCTGTTGGCTAGTGTTCTTTCGACAGTTAAGTCATCAGGTGACAATCTTGCAGGATAACCACTAGTAACAACTGTTATAAGGAGAAGATGGAGATATGTTGGGCATCCTTTTTCATCTGCGGTCAGTTCCGTGATCCTGCTAGAACTTAAATCTTGCCACCAGGACAAAAATTAATTGTCTTGTCCCGGTCGAATGAACTCGCCCATAGCTTCCATCTTTGCATTATCTGACCATTAAAAAATTGACTTCAACATTACCTGAATGTGAAGTATGCTTTTATAGCCTCAACAAAGTTAGTGACTGGCTTTTTTTTTGTCCCAAGTGAAACCATTTCACTTTTAGATTAGAATATCTTCATTACATTCTGGACATACCATAGGTCTCTGATCTTCACAAAATCTCCAACATCGCCTAGCGACTAACCGTGTCAGTTTGATGTTGATTGATAAGCCTACTCAAATGTCTTTTGTACTGTTCTTTTCTGGCTACTCCTACTGGTGACTAAAACAATACATTGACCAAGTAAATCTGAAATATGTTACGCCCGAGTGGTTACCGGGCCCTAATTTGGGGTGTAAAGAATAGAACCACTGTTACCTGCCATGCATGTTTTAAGAGGCGACAGGAGGTTCAGCTGAAATCAGATGCACGTGTCCGCTAGGGAATGCTAGCCCGAAACAAATGCTTGCAGAAAACGGATGCACCAGGCAGTAAGGCGCATAACATGGTGCAACGATCCTCACAATGAGGAATGGGATAACGGATTCTACGGTCGCCAATCTGCATAGGAGATTTAGCTGCGCAGTAAGAATGTCAGAGCTACCATCACGAGGGTGGCCAAAACTTACTGCTGAAGAGGTCGGCACAAACGGGAAGCAGAAATCATAGGAATTATATCCTACAGAATTGCCCCCAGTATGCAGACTTGAGAAGAAAGAGGTGGCCCACTTACACTAGCGTCCAAGACAAACTGTAGGCTGATAATCTGAGGCAGACGGCTGCCTTTATTAGAGAATCCAAAATCCCAATCTAGTGAAAATGCAGAAGAAGAAGAAATATGTGAATAAATTCTGTTTATCCCATATGAAACCATGCATTGACCAAGTAAATCTTGCAATTTGAAATATGTTAATAAATTCTGTTTGTCCCAGGTGAAACCATACATTGACCAAGTAAATCTTGCAATCTGAAATATGTTAATTACTGCTGCCTTGTAGTTTGATTAGGGACAATCAAAGGCTAGCGGAGTAAACCTTACACAAAACTGGACGGCAGGAAAACCAAGTAGTCCAAAAAAGACAGGTTTTCTGGGCAGATAACGCTCATTAGCCCAGGAGGGTAGGTCGTTTAAGGTTCGCTACCCTAAAAGAAAATAGCAACCTGCTGTCTTGTAGATTGGCTGGGGACAACAAAAGGCTAACGGAGAGCGAACCCAGTAAATGCTGGTTGAAATTGGACACTTCACCGAAGGATAAGCACTAGAGCTCCAAATGGTACTGAATGTTGTGACGTAAAATTGCATTCTTGGCAAAGGCTGTTTATATATCACAATTAGAATGATGAACATGGCCGAAAAAGAACTATCGCGAGAGAGAGAAATATGTTAATAAATTCTGTATGTCCCAGGTGAAACCAAGCATTGACCAAGTAAATCTTGCAATCTTGAAATATGTTAATAAATTCTGTATGTCCCAGGTGAAACCATGCATTGACCAACTAAATCTTGAAATATGTTAATAAATTCTGTTTGTCCCAGGTGAAACCATGCATTGACCAAGTAAATCTTGCTATATTAAAGATGGTAATAAATTCTATTTGTCCCAAGTAAAACCATACATTGACCAAGCCCTTCCTTCCTTCATTTTGTTCGCTTGAAATATTGTCTATATATTTAATGTTGTCTCTTGTATAAACTTCACTGTCTTTTGTAGCTCACACTCTTCTTCTCCTTCTTCTCGTCTGTCTTACGACCAATTTTGATCACTCTTTGTGATATGTTTGATCTTTGCCAAGAATGTGTATATGTTGTACATTGGTTTGGTAGGCCTCTAAACACATAGACTTCTACAAGTTTAGGACATGTGCATCCGATTTCAGCCAAACCTCCTTAGTCGCCTCTTACGACATGTGTGGCAGGTAACAGTGGTTCTATTCTTTACACTCCAAATTGGGCCCCGGTAACCACTTGGGCGATAGCTCACACTGAGGTCTGTGTTGTTTTCTGTTGAGTGTTGTTTCGTTAGACCTGTGAGTTTGCCTCAGCATATCATATTCAGGGCAGTCTTGAAGTATGTGCTCTGCAGTCTAATGTGCCTGTCCACATATTGATAAAGTAAATCTTGCAATCTGAAATATGTTAATAAATTCTGTTTGTCCCAAATGAAACCATGCATGCATTGACCAAGTAAATCTTGCAATCTGAAATATGTTAATAAATTCTGTTTGTCCCAAATGAAACCATGCATGCATTGACCAAGTAAATCTTGCAATCTGAAATATGTTAATAAATTCTGTTTGTCCCAAATGAAACCATGCATTCGTTGACCAAGTAAATCTTGCAATCTGAAATATGTTAATAAATTCTGTTTGTCCCAAATGAAACCATGCATGCATTGACCAAGTCTTCTTCTTCTTTGAATGCTCCATATCGACCACTTGTTAATCACTCTATGTGATTTGTATGTGATCTGAGCCTAAGATCGATTATATGTTGTGCCAGTTATGCGCCTACAAGTAGGTCAGCACATCCAATTCTGCGATGCTTTTTATTTACTAGGGTAGCTTTCCTATGTCCTACATCAGTCACTTCTTACGACATGCCTTGTAGGTCGCAGTGGTACTATTTTTGCTTCCCTGGGCCCGCACCACACTGGCACATTGTCCAAGTAAATCTTGCACTCTTGAAATATGTTAATAAATTCTGTTTGTCCCAAATGAAACTATGCATGCATTGACCAAGGCAATCTGAAATATGTTAATAAATTCTGTTTGTCCCAGGTGAAACCATGCATTGACCAAGTAAATCTCGAGTCTTGTTGTGTCATGCCACAAGATCTGACAGAATATGCTAAATCCATCAATGTTCAACTGCTAACACATAATGATCGACCAGGTAAGAGTTGACAAGTTAAGCTAAAGCATTAATTGGTCATGTGGAGGTACGTTTATGATATTGGGTGAGCTTCAGCAACATGAACACTAAAAGTACATTGTTAAACACAATATTTCTCCAAACATTATGCTAAACCTGGACGCTGACATCAAATGATAGAAGAAAACTAGTCACGACAAAGATGAAACGTCTACGCAGAATGCTGAGAATATCAAGAAGATACCGGTTTAGAAAAGAAGACATTAGGAAAGAAGTAGGTACAACATCAATACTGAACTTCATCAAGAAACAACAAATTAAATGGTTCGGCCACATAAGCATATTACCAACAGAGCTATTCTGCTCCGATACAGTGGGTACAAAGCGAAAGGTTGTCAGCGCAAAACTTTGATCTCAGAAATAACAGAGACAGTGAAAGACACTTTTTATGAAGCAGTTAAACACCCTTCTAGAAATCTCTTCTTATCCTGACGCTGTGAGGCAAAACAGGATTAGAGAAAAGAAAGCATTCTGAAGGTTTGCTATGACACACACACATACACGCAGACAATGATTTTTATAATTAAGATTATTGTTATTGATATAATTCCTGTTATACTTTTTGTATGATTTTCTCCAACAGAATTCATATCTGTAGATAAACTACAGGAGACTATACAGAATGTGTCAACCAAACCTGATAGCCTGGACTGGAAACCACAGTGGGTTGTGAGATACTCTGGGATACTGAAGTGTCGGGGCATCATCCAGATGAAAGGATATATCTTCTATGCTCTCAGGGAGAGCAGTAAAGATTCACTTTAAACTGGTAAAGTGTCACGGAGAAAAGGAAAAGTTCCTTCTTTTTAAAAAAAATTGTTGCTACCTAGCATACATTACACTTGCACTCATTAATGTACATTTATGCTCATCCTTAGATTTGTTTATTCACTTGAAATATTGTCAATATATTCAGAGTTAGTTTTAGCTCCTAGTGACCTCTGTAGTTTTCTTTGCCATGTTGTTTCACTAGGCCTCTGTGGTTAGGTGCTTGCCTGTCATTCCAAAGAGATCTCGGTTTGCTCCTCGTGGAGCCATAGGATTTTTCCTGAGATCTCTGATGTCAGTTTAGTTGAAATCAAGTTCCTATTGCTATTGGAGAGTTGGATTATAAAACGTAGTTACACTGTCAAAGTTGAGCATGTAAAAAAAACCTTTGAAAATTTTAAATCGAGAACAACAGGCTGGAAAATCGCAAATCAGGCAAAATTCATTAGAAAGATTAAAAACTAAAATTCCTACAAAACATTTTCACCATCTTCTAAATTACATTCGGACCTCGCCAGTGCACAGAGTTTGTGCACTGCCGCTGAGATCTTCCTGTGTAAGAAGAGATCAGAGCACACATGGTTACTCACCGAAGTGCAAGGATGATGATCCTATTAATCAAATCAACAGAACTTTCATTTGACTAACATGCATTAAAACATTTATTTTTGCATCCAGTTATCAACAAATATAAAGGGTCTAAAGATCGGAACGCAAGGCAAGGACTTAGCTACAGAGACCAACAAATGTATCTGAAATATCTGAAATACATTTTTATGAACATTTTTATTCTGTTTTGGGTAATATCAACTTCTTTGTTTGTTACCAGTTGTGAGAACATACTCACTTCTTGTTTGTTTTATGGTTGAAGGGAGACATAATATTTACACTTGTTGCATTGTGTTTGTTTTTTTAATATTTTTCTGTATGTAACTTTTATGTGAACCAATTGGTGGTCAAAATAGTTTTCAGCAAATGTGTTTATCAAGATTTATATATGGGACAAAGAAGATGCAACCACAACACGCAGTGTCACTACCAGAGATGTTTGTTTTCTCTAATCCTGTTTTATCATACAGCGTCAGGATAAAAAGAGATTTTGAGAATTGGCTTTTATGTGCACTTCATAAATAGTATTTTTCACTGCCTCTATTATTTCTGAGGTCCTCCTTTTGCGTGGACGACCTTTTGCTTTGTATTCACTGTATCGAAGTAGCATTGCTGTCTGTTGGTAATCTGCTTATGGGGGCCGAACTATTTAATTTGGTGTTTTTTTATGAAGTTCAGTACTGATGTTGTACCCACTTTTTTTTCCCTGATGTCTTCATTTCTAAACCGGTCTCTTCTTGATACTCGCAACATTCTGCGTTGACACTTCAACTACCATAGATCAGCTATGAGCAGTCAGTCAGCAATGGAGATCATGTGTAAGCAGTCAGTCAGCAATGGGGATCATTTGTGAGTAGGCGGGCAGACAGCAATGGATATCACTTGTGAGCAGACAGACAGCAATGAAGATCACTTGTGAGTGGGCAGACAGCCAGCAATGAAGATCACTTGTGAGTGGGCAGACAGCCAGCAATGAAAATCACTTGGGAGTGAGCAGAGAGTCAGCAATAGAGGTCACTTGTGAGTGGGCAGACAGTCAGCAATATAGATCACTTGTGAGTGAGCAAACAGTTAGCAATGGAGATCACTTGTGAGTGAGCAGACAGCCAGCAATGAAGATCACTTGTGAGTGAGCAGACAGCCAGCAATGAAGATCACTTGGGAGTGAGCAGACAGTCAGCAATGGAGATCACTTGTGAGTGGAGAGACAGTCAGCAATGGAGGTCACATGTGAATGTCTTATATGTAAACCCTTACATCAAGAGGATATAGGTGGTGTGCCATTTCTGTCAACAGTGACAGAGCCATATGGGAAACCCGTGTAATGAAGTGAATCCTTCGCCTTTAGACACTTATATATATTTTTTCTAGATTTTCTTGTTAATGAATGGTTTAATATCAAAATATATTTTCCGCTTATACCTTTCACTGCACTTCCTAAATCAAAAAACATTGTTATTGCTTGTTTTTGTTGTTGTTATTCATCATCATCATCATTCCTTCTTGTTCCCAGGGTATCAGAAAGGAACAATTTCACCTCAGAATCTCACATAGGGAAGCAAAAACATGTATCATAATAAAAACCTTCAAAACTTGTCTTTGCTTCTTGTAATACCGCTTTTACAACAGTTGGGGGAGAGTTTGTGGCATGGAAATGAGAAAGTTAATAACCACATATCTAGTGTAGTCACAGTGAAACTATTTAGGTCAGGATATTGTTTTAATGCCTCCTACAGAATAAAACTTTTTTGGCCTTACTGAGGATTAAACCCCGATCTCCCAAATAGGAGCCATTGCTCTAATCCGTTTGGCCAGACTCTCCTCTTATCAAAGGAAAATACAAATGTGCATGGAGCCATAGAACAGGCAGCAATTACCCGCAAGACCCCATCTTAAAGTCAGACAGTGCCCACCATCTTTAGGCTGTGCATCTATCTGTCTCTATACTCTCAGATCTACTACCATCTCGCGCCTGTAACAACCGGCAACCCGGACGCATAGCCAGAGAATGACCAAGAACCTGATGGATAGATAATATCACAGATATCCTGTGACATCAAAGAATAACAACTACAGATGCAACACACCTGATACAGGATATAAAACTCACCATGACCCTTCAGGGAAAATGTGGATAAGACAAGAAACATATGGCTTCCACAAGAAATTTCCAGTGCTGCCATTCCCTCGACTTTCTACCAATTGTTTCCCAGTTCTCTCGTTCCACAGTTCTCCCTGTTTCCTTGGACGTCCAGACCTTCTTTTCCCATCCAATGTCCATCGGAGAGGTGTTCTAGCAAATGTCCCTACTGGCGTACACCATACATGACCAATCCACCTCCATCTTCACCTTTTAATAATGTTCTCCAATGATGCATAGTTTGTTCATTTTAAAAGTTATTCATTTGTTATTGTATTTGGCCAGAGTATTCACATGGTTCTTATTAAACATTTATTTTGTAATATCTCCTGCTTGCGAATAAAGTTTTGGGTCATTTTCCAGCACTCACTACTGTATATTAATACTCCCAGGACACTGCATCTAGATATTTTAAGTTTCTTCTCCATTCTTCCTTTGATGTCCAGGCCTTCTATTCCCATCCAGTGCTCATCAGAGAGCTGTTCTAGCAAATGCCTCTACTGGCATACAGCATTCATGACCAATCCATCTCCATCTATGCATAGGACACTGTTAACTACAAGCCCAGCTCTGCAAAATGAAAGCTGCTCAGACTGACCAATCCACTTATCATCAAAATATCCCCCAGACTTCCACACGCATACACCCTCCTTAATGACCTGAGGTCTCAAACATGACCCTGTGCGACTAATCTTAAGAACAAAATAGGGGGCACCTATGAGGACCTCCTGCTGGCAACTGGAATCATTGAGGCAACTCATCTTGCTCCGGTAAATCCAGAATGGCAGGTTGCGAAATGAATGGATGTCATCTATAGAGGTTTCCATTCTCCAGAGACTCATGTGGATCTAATCTACTGTTCTTAGCATGTAGGCGTTGACTGCAACGAGAGAAAGGGTAGGCTTGCATTGAAAGCAGCATCGATTGCTGGGGAGTTTAGGATGGATAAGGGGGATATTCTTCGGTCTCTTGGTGACCTGTTGGATGAGGACACTAAAATTGAAGTTTAATTAATCCAGTGATTTAAGGTGTTTGGAATTACACGTTGTACAAGTAGAACTGGATGCTTGAGGGGCAGAGAGAGGAGTGTCTTTAACCAGGGAGCCACAGGAACCATCATTATGCATAACCCTTTGACATCTGTTGGGAGAGACTGAGCACATATGGGTCTGCCCGGAGTGCCATGATGTCAGTTCAGTAACCAATAACCAATCTTGCTGTTCAGACTTCTGAGCATAGGACATTGAGTGCAGAAGAAGAACACATGACTGCATCTGACCTTTTAACCCGTCTATTTTTATCCTTAGATCTGTGTATTCTAAATGCAAAAAATTGTTTTGCATATCTGGTTTTTATTGCACAGGAAATGTTTAAAAAGAAATTATGTTACAAATAAAATTATCAAAGCAACATCAGTTTTTAAAAGTCTAAATAAAATATGAAACTGCAAGTTATATAGTTTTAAAACTAAATTAAGAATTTTCAATTCCAATTTTGTATCAGTCCTAACATATGCTATCGAGAGTTAGAAAATCACTAAAGATATAGAAAGCAAATTGAATACTTTTGAAAATAGATGTTTGCGAAAAATAATGAATATAAAATGGGATGGATTCAGAAGTGATGAAATCAGAGAAACGTCTGGTCAACCACTAGTAACAACTGTTATAAGAAGGATAAGATGGAGATATGTTGGGCATGCCTTAAGAAGAAATGCTCAAATAATACTAAAGCAGGCATTGAAATGGGAGGCAAAAAGTTCAAGAAAGAGAGGACACATTAGGGAACTCTGAAATGAACTTTGCTGAGAGAGGCAAGAAATAGACAATTCCATGAAAGAGATTGAGCGAGTTGCACAGAACAGAGGGTGTACAACCCCATATACCATATAACGATACGAGAGGAATACCTATATATATTATCCGGTACACATTTCTATGATATTCAAGATTGATATTTATTTGTTTATCGACTTTTTGTTAATGTTTATTAACTGAACACATTTGTTACGTTCATTCCAGTCAATTCTAATGTTAGTTCCAATCCTTGCATGTCAGTTTAGAGTTGAATATGTTACATTAGAGTTGAATATGTTAGTTTATATTTGAATATGCTGGTTTTGAGTTATACCTCTGAATAAGAAGAACGCATGTCTGCATGGCGGAGGACACTGATAATAAGGAAAGCATACCTTCATGAAAAAATCAGTTAGAAGCGCCTTACTAGGCGTCCTGGATTCATAGCAGACGGATGCAGAAGAAGCTTCTAAGACCAAATCTACAATTGAAATATTTATTTATAAACTTCACTTGTGTACAATAGAAACTTTCTGTACATTTAATTTGTGTATTTATAAATCTGAATAATTTTTCCAGAGATCACGATCTCAATGTAGGTGAGATCGAGTCTCTAGTACTATCAGAGACTCAAGTCCCATGTTCAAGATGAGTATGTAAAAGAACCATGTGCACTTGAAAATAGATAAGAATAGGCTGCAAAGTCACTGCCCAAGCAAAATTCATTAAAAAGATGCTTTCAATCAATATTTATAGAAGTCTTTGTTTTGTTTTTCAATGTTGAAAAGTGTACACGAGATTCTTATAAAGCTTAATCAATAAATACGCCTGCGTGGTGCTGCGGCCCACATGGGAAACAAAGAATAGTACCACCGCAACCTATAATGCATGTTGTAAGAGGCAACTGATGTAGGCCCTAGGGATGCTATCCTAGTAAATAAAAAGCAGCGCAGAAATCGGATGTTCTGGCCTACTTGTAGGCGCATAACTGGCACAACATGCAATAGCTCTTAGGCTCAGATCACATACAAAGAGTGGTTGACAAGTGGTCGATATGGAGCGTTCAAAGAAGAATCAATAAATAGACAGGGAATTTGTATTTAGGACTTCCCGGAAAAACTAATTATCAAACAAAGGATTCAAACCACAAATCCACATTTTTTATGGCACCCATTGCCTAGCACTACAGATGATAGTTCTTAAGAACTCAGCCAGCTAGCTCTTTACTACTACTACTTGCGTTCGCCCGCTATGAACTCAGTTGTAGTCAGGGCACTTGGAATGGCGCTTCTAACTGATTTTTGTGTGAAGGCCTGCTGCTAGCTCTCTCTTTTTCTGAAAGCCCCAAATACTTGTTCACTATTTATTGATCATCTTCACTGGCTCCGCTGCTTCCGCTGGGGTTCTCAAAACTCCTTATTCTCAATATAATTTAACACTTTTGTATCTCATATAATTTTTATTTATACAAGTTTTATGTGTTTTATTTCGGTTTATGGTGTTATATATATTGTCAAATTGCTTTAGATTTTATTTTCAAGTAATTTACAAGCACTTATCATTTATTTCATTAAAAGATATATTGTCTTTTTTCATTGTTTTATGTTTGTGTATTTTATTTCATTATTTTACATATTTACACTTTTTCATGTTGAGCATCTAGCTTAATGGATTACAGTGCATGCTTCCATTCGGCAGACTCTGGTAGGAGTTTTTTTCTGTCGGGCATAGCGAAAACTCCTTACCTGACCTGAACAGGCATGCGGCCATTAAACTCCACAGGCTCATCTCCCACCTGTCCTATGCTGCCCTAAAGCGGTATTACTGGCAGTAAGGACAGTTTTTGGTTTTTAAAACCCTTTTCATATTTGCTTATTCCACTCTACTTCTTGTTGAGCATATGGCCTCAAGAGTGGTCCTCTTAATTTACAATGTACTATTAGACAGAGACTCGGATGCACCTGTCCTACATGTTGTAGGTGCCTATGAACCGAGACAAAATGTATTCATGTTCTCACCTCATACCACACAGATCACAACAAGTGGTAATTTGCTTAATCATACAGGAATGAAAGCGACATTGCTATCAATTCATGTAGACAACAAGAAGTTCAGCAAGAGATATACTAAAATAGGAGAAAGGAAAACATTCCGAACAGCTTCCATAAATCATTCACTAAGTGAGAGTTAACAACAGACTTCAAGAAAGGAAATGCACTAGGAAATATAGCAACAAGGAAAAAAACTCTTTGCTGTCTGTGTTACTGCTTTTTAGGGCAGTGTAGGACAGGGGGACATGAGCCTGAGGAATTTAATGGTCGCATGGCTAGTGCAGTCACCGTGAAACTGTTCAGGTTAGGATTTTTTTTTATGTCCCAGACAAAAAAAAACTCCTTAGCTGTACTGTATCGCTCGTGTGTTGCCGGTATTCACTGAAACATGAGATTCAGACCTTCGTCTACGGCAGATTCTCAGACCGAGATGGTATGATAGAGTTACAAATACAGACCTGTGGATAAGAACCGGACAGGAACCAATGATGACCCAGGTCAAGAGGATAAAATGGCGATGGATCGGGCATACCTTAATGTGTAATCCTAGTTACACATTAAATTAATTGTTTAATATTGTGCTTACGGAAAAACTGAATATTACTATGTAGTTTATATTGCGCATAGCATTGAAGAGCTGGAGTGTCTGTAGGCTTTCTTCCTACTCTGGACAGGGAACCAGGATTAGACTGCCCTAACACTAGGGAACACTCTGGGGCTAAGTGGGCCCTCTGCCTTGTGAGTCGAGGGTCTTGGGTTCGAATCCGGACCGCGCCGTTCTCTCCACGAGTACAGTTTTTTCCAGAGACCCCTAGGATTGTTGCTGTAGCTACGTAGTTTGTGCAATACTCTCGGCAGGTGACGTGCCATTTCTGCTGAGAGGGACAGAGCCATATGGGGAAAATCTGGTGCAATTAAGTCAATCCTTCGGCTCTAAAACCCTTTAAACTAGGGAATAAGCTAGTTAAATGCTCTCCTTAAAACCAAATTATAAGACAAATGACACCAATTTTGAAATGCATACATGTCACCATGAACACTAAAAGAAGAACATTGTACAACACAGTTCCTCTCCCAACATTATGATATAAGTGCCAAACCTAGACATTGATGTCAAACAATAGAATAAAGCTAGTCACTACAGAGATGAAGTGTCTGCGCAGAATGCTGGGAATATCAAGAAGTGGCCGGTTTAGAAATGAAGACATAAGGGGGTACAACACTAGTTGTGAACTTCAAGAAACAACAACATTAAAGGGTTTAGACGCAAGCAGATTATTAACAGAAGTGTGTCTCAAAGGGCAATGTTATTCTGATAAAGTGGATACCAAGGAAAAGGTCGCATGTGCAAAGGTGAACCACTGAAATAACTGCGGTATTGAAAGACACAACTAACGAAGGGCATACAAAGTCCGTTCAATAAAGCTCTTCTTATCCTGACATTGTAAGCAAAACAGAATTAGAGATAAGAAAACTGACAATTCTTTATTAAAATGGTCAAATATAACTTTTTCTTTTCTCCAATCCTGTTTTGCCTCACAGCGTGATAAGAAGATTTATAGAACGAGGACTAAAAATTTGCTCACATTTTGTACCATGATATATTGGTTAACATTAGTACGTCGTTTATTTTTGGTAAGTGTATTCGTTAGTTCGTTTGTGTTAGAGGTTAAACAAGTATGGCTACTTGAAGAACTTCTGTTATTAGGAACGCAAGCGACGAGTTGGATTACCTGCTGTACTGGATAATATAACAATAAATTATATATCTGAATATTTGATTAAACAGGGTAAGAATTTCTACAATAATTGTAGACAGATGCTGCACTCGTCATATAATATATATAATCTATATAATATATATAAATATATATAATATATATAATCGTCAATCTTAGTCTAAATATGTTATGGACTAAGACTAAGTTGTCAACACCTCACCAAGGAAGGAGATGATTAAATCTGATATGAATTATGATGCTATTGACTATTGATACTACTAACTTACTATTACTACTAGTGATAGTACTTCAATTAGTGATTATTTTCTGATTAGACATGATAATCTGATTTATTTCAAGATACAAAACGACCAGTGACATACCTATTAATTTACTATTACTTATTAAACTTATTGCTAATATTAGTAAGTATTCGAATTAGAAACTTTGGTAGTGGTTACTTATTACTTAACTAGTAGTAGGCTAGTAGGAACTAGGAACACGGCATCAATCAAAATAAATGCTAGGGAATATTAAGAAACAACAAATCACATGGATGGTTCGGCCAGTAACCTGATTACCACCGAACAGTACAGCAGAACGAGCACTACTATTTTAAATAGTATTTAGATTTAAGATACAATTCAATAGTTGAGTAGTCAATAGTTTCAAGTAATAAACAGCAATTGAAAATGACAACTCAGTCAACCAGAAAGCCACCAATACAACCACATGACGACTAACAACGTACAAGCAGATTAGAACTAGTTGTCATTCTGCGCCTCAGAATAGAACCTGGACACATTGAACTCCCACAGCGACATGTATAACAAAATTCAAGATTAGCCTTGTGGACAGTAACCCAAGACTGCAGAGCACATACTTCAAAACGTTCCTACATTTGACATACTGAGGTGAACTAACTGGTCCAGGAAAACAGCGTTGGAAATAAAACTGTGCAGACTTCTGTGTGAGCTACAAAAGGCACTGAAGTCTATACAAGAAACTTCATTGAATATATAGACAATATGTCAAGCAATTAATTTTGGAAGGAAGAGGCTCCAAGGCAGACCACTGCTCAGATATAAGGATATCTGCAATACCTCAAATAAAAACTTTTCTGTTAGCCCCAACAACTGAAAAACTAGCTGATGGTAGAGTTCTGTGGAAAATAACATTACGCAAAGGTTTAAAATCTTTTTGAAAAGAGACTTAGGTATGAGTTTAAAGGTAAGAGAGACAAGTGCAAACTCAGAAGTTGTCACAGTAAAACACTTGTCAATGGATTGTCTGTAAAGACAAAAAAGGCCATCTATTTCAAGCAAACAAACGGAAGGAAGGATTGACATTCATATATGTGTTTAAATAAAAAAAAAGACTTGTCAAGTGCTAAGTATGTTTATCATTGTTATATGGTGTGGAAACGTGGACCACAAACAGTTGGAGATAAGAATTGAAGCTTGTGAAATGTGGATATACAGAAGAATAGGACAAGTGTCATGGAAGTAGAAAAAACCCAAGGAACAAGTACTTCAAAGATTAGAAGGGCAAAAAGAACTACTGAAGGAGTTAGAAATTAATGATATAATAATAATTTCTGTAGTACCGTTTTACGTTACATAGGGCCTGCAAGAAATTTCTCCATTCCGCTCTGTCCTGGGCAACTCGCTCAATCTCTTCCATGGAATTGATATCTACCACATGTTAAATTTGTTAAACCACTCTCCATATCTAACCACTTGTTAACCACTCTTTGTGATTTGAGCCTTGTAGGTAGCAGTGTTACTATTCTTTGCTCCCCTTGTGAGCCGCACAACACACGGCGGGTCAACTCGCTCAATCTAGTCCGTGGTATTGAATCCAATATTTCTTGCCTCTCTCAGCAAAGTTCATTTTAGGGTTTCTTTAGGGAGTCCTTTCTTGACCCTTTTCCCTTCCACTTCAATGCCTGCTTTGGTATTCTTTGATCATTTCTTCTCAAGGTATGCCTAACATATCTCCGTCTTATCCTTCCTATAACAGTTGTTACTAGTGGTTGACCAGACACTTCTCTGATTTCATCACTTCTCCTGAATTTGTCCTATTTTATGTTCATTATTTTTCAGACATCTATTTTCAAATGCAGTCAACTTTCTTTCAATATCTGCAGTCATTTTCCAACTCCTGTTGGCATACGTTAGGATTGACACAACTTGAAATTGAAAATTTGTAATATACTTTTAAAATGATACAATTTACAGTTCCATATTTTTTTAGGCTTTTAAAAGCTGATGTTGCATTATCAACATATTAACATATATTTTCAGATGTCCCGCTTCAACTGGGCTCCTTCAGCTTATCGCTTACTGAATGGAGTACTATGTGTATATAAACCAGCTGACATATCTATTCAAAGAATGATGAAAACAATTCAAACTAATTTGAGTAAAGGTGAGTTTGAGAACTCTTCTTCTTCTGCAATAAACTTCTGCTATCGGCTACTCCAATGTTAAAAATAAATTATGATACGAATTGGCAAAGCAACATCAGCTTTTAAAAGTCTAAAAATGGAACTGCAAGTTATTTAGTATTAAAACTAAATTACGGATTTTCAATTCAAATGTATCATTAAAAGACTGCATTATTTTTTGCTGCCACTGATTGAGAACAACGTGTAAGAGAATTGTTATTGAGAGCTGTCTTGTTTTGAAATTTATGTTATTGTTTACTGAACTGAGGTCACAGCACTTCGCACAGACCCAAAGGTGCTCAGTCTCCTCCAATAGATGTAGAAGGGTGTGCATACTGATATGTATTAAAATCATATATATATCAGTTACTGAACTAATGTCACAGCACTCTGGGCTGACTGATGGGTGCTCAGTTTTCCCCAAGAGATATAGAAGAGTACACATACTGATGGTTCCTGTGGCTTGCTGGTTAAACACACTCCTCTCTCTGCCCTCAAGCATCCAGCTCTACTTGTACAACATGTAATTTCAAACTCTTTAAATCGCTGGATTGATTAAACTTCAATTTTAGTGTCCTCATCCAACAGTAAGTTGTCAAGAGAATGAAGAACATCCTCCTTATCCATCCTAAACTCCTCAACAATCAATTCTTTCGATGCAAACCTGTCGGCTCTCTAGTTGCAGCAAATGCCCAAAACTGTAGATCCGCAACAGTCTGGAGGTTGGAAATCTCTATAAACAACATCTACTCATATTGCAGACTGCCATTCTTTATCTTCCTAAGCATAGACTGTTATATTATACATTCGACATCATGGCAGATTGGACATTCTCATGCATACTTTGTCCTCGCCTGCAGCAACCATACCAAAGTTCACTTCCATCTATTTATCTTAGATACATTAATGATGGTATTAGCATTACTTGAGAGCAACTAAGGGAACACCAAAATGTTGCAGACATTCATCAATAGGTGCCTGCACAGGATACTCCATCTGTGATGGTATGACAGGACCACAAACAGGGAACTGTGGGATAGAGCGGGACAACAGCAAGTGAAACAAGAGGTAAGGTGCAGAAGGTGGTGATGGATAGGACCCCCCCATGAGGAGACCCCCATCACAAGACATGCTCTCTGATGAAATTCCTAGGGTAATAGAGTGCAGGGAAGACCCAGGAACACCTGGAGATGAAATGCAAGAAAATGTGGAGAGATCTGGAAAATATGACCATGGATTGGCTGGCTTGGAAGGCCTTGGTTGTGAACCTATGCCTCCCTGAGGGTGAAGAAGAATTATCATTACTGATATGCCTGAAGCTGATTTGTCCCACTTATTTATTGTACCCACTCTGTCTTTCATCATTCAATAACTTGTTCTGAGGGAAATTTTGCCATCCTTTATGAGTCAGATTAACGTTATGCATAAGCACTCGGACACAAGAAGGTTGTGGGTTCAATCCCACGCTCAACGTTCCACATGTTAGGAAAGGAATTGCCCCTCCTACATCCTGCACGCTAGGGTCTAGAAATGTGAACTAACAGACACTCCATACATTAAGGTCTGAAAAGACAACGGAAAATTGTATTATATATATATATATATATATATATATAACAGCCCTTCTGGAATGTTTTTCTCTTAAAGGACAGATGTTCCACCCCACCACCTTCATGTTTAAATCTCATTTCACATTCTTAATCCATCTTGTTTTTGGTCTTCCGCTTCTCCTCTTTGCCGGTATGATTCAACCCATAATAATCTTCTCCAGTTCTTCATTGCATTCATTATACTACCCACTCTGTCTGTACTTGTGTTTATGGTACCACCCCTCTGTCTATACTTGTGTTTAGTATACTGCCAGCTCTGTCTATACTTGTGTTTATGATACTACCCGCTCTGTCTTTACTTGTGTTTAGTATACTACCTGCTCTGTCTGTACTTGTGTTTATGATACTACCCGCTCTGTCTGTACTTGTGTTTATGATACTACTCACTCTCTCTATACTTGTGTTTATGATACTACCCACTCTGTCCTTGTGTTTTATTGTACTACCCGCTCTGTCTGTCCTTGTGTTTATGATACTACTCGCTCTATTTGTGCTTGTGTTTATTGTAATACACTCTGTCTGTCCTTGTGTTTATGGTACTACCCGCTCTGTCTGTACTTGTGTTTATGGTGCTACCCCTCTGTCTATATTTGTGTTTATGATACTACCCACTCTGTCTATACTTGTGTTTAGTATACTACCCACTCTGTACTTGTATTTAGTATACTACCCACTCTACTTGTATTTATAATACTACCCGCTCTGTCTTCTGTACTTGTATTTATAATACTGCCCGCTCTGTCTTCTGTACTTGTATTTATAATACTACCCACTCTGTCAGTCTTTATTTGTATTTAATATACTACCTGCTCTACCTCTACAGAACTCAACACTCTTCCATGTTACCAATATGAGATACCACTAAGAAAGGCAAGCATGATGGAAAACAAACATGTGAAAGATGTATCCATAGAAACACAAGCAAGATCTATTGAAGACTGGTCTGAGCACAGGCTAGGTTTGTATTTCTTTTACTTTTATAACTTACTTCTCATTGATTTCTTGATGTTTCACTTGTCGGGAACAAATTCTCATAGTGGTGAATCTACAACACTAACCAGACTACAAGAATACCAAGTCAAATGTGGTATAGCTAGACAAGAACACTATGCTGGAAGCCAAAGAAGAATAGTAAACCAACAAAGACCCGGTGTCATTAGTCGTGACAAGCTGAGAGACATACTGAGGAGGAGATCGGAGCAGTTATGGACTGATTGATTCGACGTGCAGTGATGATGATCGGATGACCAAACTAAACTAAATTCTTGTAGAGGCAATCTCAGTGTTGTGGAGATAAGATTCACTCGACTCTTGCTCCAAAGGTACTCAGTTCATTCCCCATGGTGGATACATGATTCCAGCAATCTCTGACCTCAATGTAGGTGAGATTGAGTACAGAAACGCACCACTCATCGGTTCTCTATCCTCAGATCTAGTCCCACATATGTGGTGCCGGGGCCGCAAAGGAAGCAAAGAATAGTACCACTGCGACTTACAAGGCATGTCATAAGAGGCGGCTGATGTAGGACCTAGGGATGCTACCTTAGTAAAAAAAAAAAAGGCATAGCAGAACTCGGATGTTTTGGCCTACTTGTAGGCGCATAATTGCGCAACGTCAATCGTTCTTACGCTCAGATCCCACACAACATCACACAGAGTGGTTAACAAGTGGTAGATATGGAGCGTTTGAAGAAGAACAAGAATAGTCAGTTCCTTTTTGGCTTCTTTCCAACCACAGAGGGTGCATGTACATTGTCTGATAGTATGCATATTTCTACAGTTATGCTACTGGTAAGGTTTTATAGACAGAAAACCCCACTTTACCACATCTACTCAGTTATACTGTAGTACTGTGCTAGATCTGAATGGTCATATGAGAAGCCATTAGAGCTAACTCACTGTGGTCCAACTTGAAGGATGTGAGAAGGGGTAAAAGGGGATGTGGGTAAAGAAAAAAAGGGCATGGGAGGGTTAAGCAGGATTACACCCAGTCAGTCAGCTGCGACTGTTGTCTGGGATGTTACGCAAGGAGCCAAACATGAGCTGGGTGAGAAGATGGGGACCAAGTAGGATCATGACTATTCACGACCAGGATACAGTTGTCACTTTTCATGGTACTACCCCTACATTCTCACCCAACACCCCTCATATGTCCAACAGATGTTGTTTTTACAGAGGGTCTGTGTAGCGTAGTGAGAGGTCAGGCTGGGGTTTCCTAGCTAGCTCCTACCATAGGATCATTACAGAGTGGAACAGATCATACAGGACTACATCCAGTGTGAGGGATGAGGCCATTACTGCTGCCTTCCATTGGTTATTGGTTACTAAACTGACGACTCCGGGCAGACCCATAGGTGCTCAGTCTCCCCAACAGATATTGAAGAGTATGCATACTGATGGTTCCCGTGGCTCACTGATTAAACACACCTCTCACTCTGCCTCTCAGGCATCCAGTTCGACTTGTACAACGGGTAACTCCAAACTGCCTAAATCGCTTGATCGATTCAACATCGATTTTAGTGTCCTCATCCAACAGACAGTCGCGAAGAGACCAAGAATATCCCCCTTATCCAACAACTCCCCAACAATCGATGCTTTTGATGCAAGCCAGTCCACTCTCTCATTACCGTTGCCTTCCATTGACTCTCTGGGACTTGTTTGTTTGAGCCGTTGTTTTCTTGGGACTCGCAGCCGATGCTTTGGAAGGTCAAAAATAGCAGGTTTTAGATTGAGGGGATGTTATATATTGAGGTTTCCAACCTCCAGAGACTTGTGTAGATCTACTGTAGATCAGATATTTGTTGCAATGAAAGAGCAGGCAGACCAGCGTTAACAGCACCGATCGTCAGGAAGTTGAAGATGGATAAGGATATCCTTTGGTTTCTGCTTGCGCCTGTTGGTTGAAGACACACAAATTTATATTGAATATATCCAGTGATTTAATGAGTTGGAAACTCATCAGGTGCTGTGCCGACTAGCCTAGATGGTCATTGATCTCCACAAATTTCTGTCCCTGGTATTTGCTATCATCTCAGATGTTAATACTCTTCCGTGCCATGAAGTTACGTTGTCTAAAATTTTCTTTCTCTGTTTCCTCTCCTCTCGATTTTACTGGTTGTCACAATATGTTCTAAACCTCCCCTTCTCATCACATGTCCGAAAAATGATGACTGCCTCTATCTTATATTGACAATAAGTTTTCTTTGTGTCTTGAGTTGGAATCTACATTTTGTAAAAAAAGAACTGGATGCTTGAAGGGTAGAATGAAGAATGTGTTTAACCAGTGTTCCACAGGAACCATCAGTATGCATACTCTTCTATATCTGCTAGGAAAGACTAAGCACCTATGGGTCTTCTCAAAGTGCTGTGACGTCAGTTCAGTAACTAATAACCAATTTTCCCACATGAAAATATATGTCCTCAGAAGTTTTGCCGCCTGTGAGACCGGGGCTGCAAGGGAGCAAAGATTAATAACACTGCATCTACAAGGCATGTCGTAAGAGGTGACTGAGGTAGGGGCCTAGGGAAAATACTCTAGTAAATAAAAAGCATTGCAGAATTTGGAGCATTGCTGTCCTTCTTGTAGGCGCATAATTGACCCAAAAGACAATTGCTGTTAGGCTCGGATCACATCACAAAAAGTGGTTAGTGGTCAAAATGGAACTTTTGAAAAAGTTTTACTTTTATCTTTGCTTGTATTATCAATAGTTTCTTAATATGGCCTTTTTCATCTTTACAGAAGGTCAGTTGGCAATTGTTGTACTGCAACAACTTCTGAGGTTGCGCTTGTCTAACTTGCCTTTCAGCTCATCCCTAAGTCTCGCGTGACTGTTGCTTTCTGGATTGTGTCCGAGCCAAAAGCAAGAATGAAGTGTCCTATAAGAATAACAAGGTTAAAAAGTAGTAGAAGTAAAACTAGAAAGACTTCTTCTAAGGGAAACAACTCCAATGGTGCAGTGTATGGCGATTGGCGTTCAACGGAATTCCGCTGTGGCGCAGTGTGCGAAGATTGGCGTGGAAAGAGTTAATACTAACCACCATATAAATTGTCATTGCTAGTCTCCAGATTTCTTTTGTGCTTTCTCCAATACTGTTAATTACAAAGCTAACATATTCAAAATTTGTAATATTTTTGATGTTGATTGATTGATAGGACCATCATCATCAAAGTATTGTTGTACGATACTAATATTTCGTGTAAGGGGAATGGTTAATTTCGTTCCTCTTATGCAGAAATTTATGCAAAGTGAATAGGAAGTCCATTCATTGAGGATCTTTGCCGATGCTAAGGAGTTTGTGCATATGCGCTGGAGTTTTCCTCAGTGTTTGTCAACGGCGTGTGGTGACGGTTTGTTTTGATTTTTGTTCAGTTCAAAATGGCAGATTTCGACCGGAATAATGTTATGATCAAACTTACATGATTCAAGTAATAGTGGTGAATCTACAACACCAACCAGACTGCAAGAATTCCAAGTCAAGTGTGGTGTAGCTAGACAAGAACACTATGTTGGTAGCCAAAGAAGAATAGTAAACCAACACAGAACCGGGTCGTTAGTGCCACATGCTGAGAGACATACTGAGGGGGAGAACGGAGTACGTATGGACTAATTGGTTCGACATGCAGTGACGATGATCCGACGACTAAACTAAACCATCATCATTGCACTTTGGTGAGTAACCATGTGTACTCTGATCTCTTTCTGGGAAACATGTAAAACAAAGTACTGTAGTTTTACAAAAAAGACAAACAATACACAGCACGTTTGACCAAAAGACCTTTATCAAGCAAAGGATACAACAGAAGTGAAGAATTCACTTCTTACACGGCACAGAACATATAGACCCATAAATAAATTCCTAACGGCCCTAAAATGTAAATCTGTGACTAAAAATGAATAATGAAATAAATGCAAAAAAGCGACTGCTACATAGTTTTACTGCAGTCTTCCTTATATCGATGATCTCTTTCTGACACAGAAAGATCTCAGCAGCAGTGCACAAACTTTGTAGCACCACAGAGAGTCCCCAATGTAATTTAGAAGGTGGGGAACCTACACTGAGTTCAGGGGTCTCTGGAAAAATATCCCGATAGCTCTCCAAGGGAGTGAACCGAGTACCTTTGGAACGAGAGGCTAGTACCTAACCTCAACGCCCGCAGAGATCCCATATTTTACAACATATAGATGTTAATATGGATTGACATTTCATTTAAATTATATATTTCAGTCCTGGGAGACCGTTATATACCATCAGACATTCAAATTGAATTTGTGGATGGTGTTTCAACAACATCATCCGGAGTTGTCGGTAAGTATGTGTTATGTGCCTCTTAGTCATTCAGAAAGCAATGACAAACTACTGAACGTTATGTTATGCGATCGACGTCATGGCACATTGGACATTCCCATTCGTGCTCTGTCCTCCGCTGCAGCAGTCATCCCAAAGTCCATTTGCTCACCGTACCTATGAGAAGTTGATTAGTATATCTTCTCTCTCTACCATGAAGACGACACTGTCTGGTATGTCCAAACTTAATGCCTAATTCTCGAACTCATTCCAGTGTCTGAGAGTCGCCCATGTCACTGAATATATAAGTAATGCCTAGAAAATTGACTTCTCATTTACTGTGGTTGATGTTACGAAGTCCTGTAAAAGATATGCCAAGATTTTCAGTCATTCTAATGTCAACAATTTGCAGACTTACACTCATCTTCGTTCTGGGGCACATTGATGGCGATGAGAGGGCAGACATGCTGGCTGGCTCTGCAACCATTTCAGAAGGCCAGCCATGCCAGTGTTCTTGCAATGGGAGCACAGAATAGTAACACTGCGACCTACAAGGCATTTCATAAGAGGTGACAGGTTGGGGCAAAGGAAAGCTACCCTAGTTTTAAAAAATGGTTTTAAAGCCGAAGGATTGACTTCATTGCATCAGGTTTTACCCCATATGGTTCAGTTCCGCTCCGCTGAAATGGTACACCACCTGCCGAGAGTATCGCACAAAACATGAACTCTGTAGCTCCTGCAACAGTCCTAGCAGTCTCTAGAAAAAAAAATGCGTTCGTAAACAGAACGATGTGGTCCGTATTTGAACCCATGACCTGTGACTCGCAAGGCAAAGGCTTAGCCACAGAGACCCCCTACCATAGTAAATGAAAAAAATGTCACAGTAATCGGATGTGCTCTCCTATTTGTAGACTCATAATTGGCACAATGAACAATCACTCTTAGGCTCAGATCAGATACGGATCACAAAGAGTGGTTTAACAAGTGGTTGATCTGGATCATTCAAAGAAGAAGAAAAAGCAAAATAACTATCACCCAAGCCACGAGAACAGCGCAAGACAACAGCGCAAGACAACAGAAAACCACTACACTGAATAATAACCCGGTAATGGTGTGATAGACCTTAATAAATGGATGTTTACGTAGAATAGAGGGACTGGGATGGTATGATAAGATTACGAACAAGGAACTCGGAGAAAGAATTAAGCAGATACTAGTGGAGAAAGAGCTACAGAAGTGGCGATGGATAGGACATACATTGAGAACCCCCCCGGAAGCATTGCAAGACAGGCACTGTTTTGGAACGAGTAAGGGAAGGCCAAGACAGACCTGGAGAAGAGGGCTGGAGGCTGATATTAAAAGGATAGGTAAAACATGGAAAGAATTGAAAGGGATGGCAAGAGAGAGGAAGAGCTGGAAGAAGTTAGTTGAAGACCTGTGCTCCGTTGGGAGTTGAAAGGTGAAGAAGAAGAATAGTGTGATAACAAAAAGACAGATGGATATATGTAGTATTGATATGTTGACTTTCTTCAATTTCCCCAGTTCTTGGTGTTGGTAAATTTGGAGAAGAAAGCCTGAACATGATAGCAGATTCCAAGTTTCTACGGGTAAGCAAAGCCATTCCTTCTTGAAGTAAGTAGGGACATTTCCAATCTGGAAAACAAATTTTAAAAACCGCCGTGGGGTGCTGGGTCCCCAAGGGAAGCAAAAATAGTACCACTGCAATCTACAAGGCATGTCAAAATAGGCGGCTGATGTAGGGGCCTAAGGAAGCTACACTAGTAAATAAAAAGCGTCACAGAAGTCAGATGTGCTGGTCTACTTGTAGGCGCATCAATTGCACAACATACGATCGCTCTTAGACTCAGACCACATACAAATCACACAGAGTGGTTAACATGTGGTCAGTATGGAGTGTTCAAAGAAGAGGAATAAAAACACAATTTTAATTGAAACCAATCCACGTCAACTGCTAGATTGCAAGAGCTGGGATTGAATATTGGAGCGGCCAGAAAAGAACAGCACAACAGGTATATAATTAGGCTCTATCAATCAACATCGAACTGGTACGGTCAGTCGCTGAATGCTGTTGGAGATATTGTGAAGATCGGAGCACATATGGACATGTCCGGAGTGCAATGAAGATATTCCAAACTGAAACTGAAAAAAGTAAACTAAAGTCATTTAAGAATTATAGTGAATGAATGACGTTTTTATTTCAACTGTTTGACATTTCTTAAAACGTTCGATTTCATTTAAATGTCTTCTCTCTCTCCCAGGTCTACCATGTCAAGGGACGGCTTGGTTGGGCTACAGATGACTTCAAACACACAGGACGTATACTTGAACGAACTAAATTTAGTAAGACTTCTTTCATGTTTTTTTGTTCTTCTCTTAACCCTGTGTACCCTGGCCGCTCATGTGGTGCCGGAGCCTGTAAGGGAAGCAAAGAATAGTACCACTTTGACCTACAATGCATGTCGTAAGAAGCGACTGATGGGGGCCCTAGGGATGCTACCCTAGTAAATAAACAGCATCACAGAAATTGGATGTGCTGGCCTACTTGAAGGCGCACAACTGGCACAGTGTACAATCACTCTTAGGCTCAGATCACACAGAGTGGTTGACAAGTGGTCAATATGGAGCGTTCGAAGAAGAAGAAGAGTACCCTGGCCACCTATACCTTAAAAATCCCTTCCCCGGAGCTCCTGAGCAAAAAATAGTCTATATCAGAGTTATATTAAAAACATGATAATTTAGCACACTTAAGTGCTCTATAATTTGTTATTGACTTACCCCATCATCTCCGTTATTCCTGCTTGTTATATATTTACAGAATACTAAACTTTTAAATTTACTTGATATAATATGTAGGCACGGCCGCAAATACTCTTGTATATGTAGATTGTTCTCCAGATTGAACATACACAACTTAAAAATTAATCGATTCACACTATTCTTCATTGTCTAAATCAGCATTTCCCAAACTGGGTTCAACGGGGTACTCGCAGAGGTCCTCAAACGCTTGAAGAGATATTATGATCTTTGACATTTCAAACAGAAAAATACATTTTAAGCTTAATTATAGGCCTAATGTTTTCTTTGTTGTTTATTAAAATGTTAAATTGCATACATTGTTTACTATTGTAACACACAGATAATTAATTCCTGTCCATTTTCATATATAGAAACATTTGGAGGTTCACAGCAGCAAATTATATTTTCATATATAGAAACATTTGGAGGTTCGCAGCAGCAAATTATATTTTCATATATAGAAACATTTGGAGGTTCGCAGCAGCAAATTATATTTTCATATATAGAAACATTTGGAGGTTCGCAGCAGCAAATTATATTTTCATATATAGAAACATTTGGAGGTTCGCAGCAGCAAATTATATTTGCATATATAGAAACATTTGGAGGTTCGCAGCAGCAAATTATATTTTCATATATAGAAACATTTGGAGGTTCGCAGCAGCAAATTATATTTTCATATATAGAAACATTTGGAGGTTCGCAGCAGCAAATTATATTTTCATATATAGAAACATTTAGAGGTTGGCAGCAGCAAATTATATTTTCATATATAGAAACATTTGGAGGTTCGCAGCAGCAAATTATATTTTCATATATAGAAACATTTGGAGGTTGGCAGCAGCAAATTATATTTTCATATATAGAAACATTTGGAGGTTGGCAGCAGCAAATTATATTTTCATATATAGAAACATTTGGAGGTTGGCAGCAGCAAATTATATTTAAAGGGGGTCCATGATAATGCAAAGTTTGGGAACCGCTGGTCTAAATGATTTTCTAACTCACTTTCAATATCCCTATCAGAATAATCACATTCTAAGTCTAATTTATCTTCAGATTCATTCAAAACAAAATCCACAGTTTGCTCTGTTTCACAGTGACCATTTCTAAAATTTATAGAACATCTTTTCATTCATGAATATACTTAACTAATTACATTATCAGTACAAACAAATATTACCATCTTGCTAAACCATTTAGAACATGTGGGTTGTGTTTGACGTCACATTTTTACACAATTTATTTTAGTATACCGACAAAAAAATTATAAAATCTTATCAAGACTAATATCTCAGGATATTCAGTGTTTACATTCAGTCCCAAAATATCAGGATCACAAGTTCTAAGGGTTAACTCACATTGAAGCATAAGTCAGCAACAAATTGCCTCCGATCAGATACGTCTTGAACTAGCCAGCTTATTCCATTCTAGCCTAATCTCTTTCTCTGTCTACAGTTCATCTCCATGTCTCTATAGGTCTTCCCCTACGCCACTTGCCTCCCGGATTGCTTTTCAGAGCTATGTATGTATGTCTGGTATTCTATATTCTTAATGTAAGTCCCAACCACTTCCATCTCCTCTGTCTCATATTTACTCATTGATATTGTTGATGCCTGCATGTTGGGTGATCTCAGTACTAGATATTCCTTGATCCCTGAGACATCATCCCTCCAAACTTCCCTCATTGTTACTGTCTTGGTTCATGTTTTTCATATCTCTGACCATACAGTAAAACTAAGCCCACGTTTGATTTGTACACACCAATGTATTGCCGGGGCTCGCAAGGGAGCAAAGAATAGTAACACTGCGACCTACAAGGCGTGTCATAAGAGACAACTATGGTAGATGTCTGGGGAAGCTACACTAGTAAATTAAAAGCGTCGCAGAAATTGGATATGCTGGCCTACATGTAGGCGCATAACTGGCACAATGTACAACCTTGGCTTGGATCACATACAAATCACAAAGAGTGGTTAACATGTAGTCGATATGAAGCATTCGAAGAAGAATAGTCTGTTGTCTATTCCCAGGTGGAAGATGTAGTTGGCTGTCCACTCTTGCCGTTAAGCGTAGGGATGGGAGCTTTAATTTAAGAAGAATATTACACCAACTTAATGTCAACTGTTATGTTATCAGTAACTGTTATGTATAACTGTTTGCTCCAGAACATGTAAACAGATCCAAACTGGAAAGAGTTTGTGCAGCTACCCAAGCAGCACACACCAGACAGATGTATAGGTGAGTTTTGTTTATAGTTAATCTATCTACTTGTAGCAAGATGTTTAGGTGAGTTTTTGTTTATAGTTAATCTATCTACTTGTTGCAAGATGTATAGGTGAGTTTTTGTTTATAGTTAATCTATCTACTTGTTGCAAGATGTATAGGTGAGTTTTGTTTATAGTTAATCTATCTACTTGTTGCAAGATGTATAGCTGAGTTTTTGTTTATAGTTAATCTACCTACTTGTAGCAAGATGTATAGGTGAGTTTTGTTTATAGTTAATCTATCTACTTGTTGCAAGATGTATAGCTGAGTTTTTGTTTATAATTAATCTACCTACTTGTTGCAAGATGTATAGCTGAGTTTTGTTTATAGTTAATCTACCTACTTGTTGCAAGATGTATAGCTGAGTTTTTGTTTATAGTTAATCTATCTACTTGTAGCAAGATGTATAGGTGAGTTTTGTTTATAGTTAATCTATCTACTTGTTGCAAGATGTATAGCTGAGTTTTGTTTATAGTTAATCTATCTACTTGTTGCAAGATGTATAGGTGAGTTTTTGTTTATAGTTAATCTATCTACTTGTTGCAAGATGTATAGCTGAGTTTTGTTTATAGTTAATCTACCTACTTGTAGCAAGATGTATAGCTGAGTTTTTGTTTATAATTAATCTACCTACTTAATCTACCTAATTTTGTTTATAATTAATCTACAAGTAGATAGATTATAGTTAATCTACCTACTTGTAGCAATCACTTAGCTGGAGTAGTCATATACTTTAATCCATGTTATGTTATTTGATCAACATCATGGCACATTGGGCATCCCAAACATGCTCCGTCCCACCCGTGTGGTGCCAGGGCCCCTCAAGGGAAGCAAAGAGGAGTACCAATGCGACCTACAAGGCTTGTCGTAATAGGCGAGTGATGTAGAACCTAGAGAAGCTACCCTAGTAAATAAAAAGCATAGCAGAAATCAGATGTGCTAACCTTCTTGTAGACGCATAACTGACACATTGTACAATCGCTCTTAGGCTCAGATCACATACAAATCACGCAGAATGGTTACCAAGTGGTCATTGTTGAGCATTTGAAGAAGACACTCACTTTCATCTGTGTAACATGACAGTCTAGGGTGATGGGCAGTGAGAGAGGGGATGTATTGACAAGCAATGCTGCGATTGAGAATGGGCCTTCTGTGGACAAATGCAACATCATCAAGGCTCATCATGGTATTCTCTATCCAGATTGCGCAAGCTAGACATACTGACTGGCGCACCAAGATGGGAAAATAATGCAAGAAACCCCAGCAAATACATATGTCAGAATATCACAAACAGTTCACACTAGTAGTTAAGGGTCTCTGTGGTGAAGTGGTTAAGACATTTTGCCTTGTGCTCTGAAGGTTGTGTTCAAATCCAGATTGTGTTATTAAGTTCACATGGGTTTTTTTAACGGACATTCTTAGGATTGTTGCTGGAGCTGTGGAGTTTGTTCTTTGTTCAACACTTTCTGCAGGTGATGTGCCATTTCTACCAAGAGTAACAGAGCTAAATGGCAAAACCCAATGCAATGAAGTCAATCCTTTGCCTTTAGACCCCTTTTTTAGTTTGTTTAATATATATTATAATATATAAATATAATGTATTTAGTATATTTATAAATATTTAAAATATATAAGCTAAACATTGTTTACCATCTTCTTCTTCTTTGTGATTGCTTTTTTAATGATGATACCGTTAGACTCGTTCTTTTGATGAAGTCGACTGTTGTCTGGAGCTCATCTCTATTGCCATGTAGTGTTGGGTTGTAGTGCCAGCATTTATTTCTAGGGAGGACATACAGGGCACAGTCTTGTAGGACATGTTCTGTGGTTTGATCAGCGGTGCCACAGGGACACAGAGTGGATGGGGACAATCATAGCCTGTGTAGGTGTTTGTTCAGTCTGTTATGTCCTATCCTGAGTCGGAAGATGATAGTCTGTCCTTGTCTGTCGAGTGTGTCATAGTCATCGTTGGATAGTTTAAGGTCTTTTCTGAAGTCCACAAAATAATTTGCAACACATGGCCACATTTTATGACAATATGTTTGTTCGATTTTTTCTGTTAATTAAAACAAAAATAAGCCCTGTTTTGGTTGCGTCTGCTGCCTTAAGGTTATACATGTATTTTTCCATGCATGAGTGTCCACCAAAATTATTCCAAGAGGGTGGCAAAATAAATTTAAAAAAAATTTATTTGGTAGTTTACTGCACTGAAGTGGAGAAGACTGGATTCACATAAATAAAACTCGTTTTTTTTTAAAATGGAGGTCTCTGTGGCATGTTTTTTGGTGCTCACCTCTCATTTTAAATGTACTAGGTTTGCTCCCTCATGGAGAGATCAGAATATTTTTCCAAAGTTCCCTGATCTCACTGTAGGTGAGATCAAGTTCCTAGTCCTATTGTAGACTGATGATAAAGCTTAGGCGCGTGTTCAATGCGTGTAAAAGAACCTTTGTCAGTTCAAAATTGAGAAGAGCAGGCTGGAAAGCTACTGCCCCAGACAAAATTCATTAGAAAGGTTTTTTTAATTCCTGCAAAATATTTTCACCATCTTGAAAATTACATCAGGGACCCTCACCGGTGCTACAGAGTTTGTGCACTGCCACTGAGATCTTCCTATGTAAGAAAGAGATCGGAGCACATATAGTTATTCACTGAAGTGCAATGATGATTGGTCCTATCAATCAAAAAAACCATTTCTCGGAGGGGGTGGGGGCACCCCTCTTTCAACTTTTTTCCTGCCTTAATGTATGGACATCCATGTTCCCATGTACTCATTTTGATCAGATTTTCCTGTAACATGTAATGTTTTACATTTGCTAGATTGCACGGAGTGAATCCTGACAGTCAAGATGCATATGAAATGGCAGCTTCTGGAATCATTAGACCTGCAGAGAGAGAAAGTGAACCAGTGCTGTATGGGGTCAAATGTATTGATTTTCAGCCTCCTGATTTTACGCTTGGTTAGTCACGTTCTCTTCATAACAAACCAACAACTTCATAATAAATGTCTCCATAGGTTATTAGCTGCTGAACTGACGTCACAGCACACTGGGCAGACCCATAGGTTCTCAGTCTCCCCCAACAGATATCGAACAGTATGCATAATGATGGTTCCAATGCCTAGCTAGTTAAACAACTCATCTCTCTGCCCCTCAAGCATCCAGCTCTACTTGTGCAACATGTAATTCCAAACTCCTTGAATCGCTGAATTTATTCTGCATCAATTCTAGTGTCCTCATCCAACAGGTCACCAAGAGCTGAAAACATCCTCTTATCCAACCTAAACTACCGCAATAATCGATTCTGGCATGTCTGTTCTCTTGCTGCCATGAATACCCCCACATGCCCAGGACAGTAGACCCATGTGAGTCTCTGGAGGTTGATAACCTTTATAGACATCAACTGATACTGCAACCTGCCATTCTGGATCTTCTGAAGCATGGACTGAGAGTCAGAAACAACAACGCACTCCAGTAAACGGAGTCCCAAAAAGCCAACTGAGGCATCAGTAACGGCCTGTTCTTCTTCGAGCACCCCATATCGACCACTTGTTAACAACTCTGTGTGATTTGTATGTGATCTGAGCCTAAGAGTGATTGTACGTTGTGCCAGTTATGCACCTATGAGTAGGCCAATACATCTGATTTCTGCGACGCTTTTATGTACTAGGTACCTTCTCTAGGCCCTTACATCAGTCACCTCTTACAACACAACATGTCTTGTAGGTCACAGTAGTACTATTCTTTGCTTCCCTTGCAGGCCCCAGCACCACATGAGCAAGTAATTGCCTCAACCTCCATCCTCATACTGAAATATCCCTTTAGCAAACCAACAACTTCTTGAGATTCCTATTTTGATGTTTATACCTTAAGACTTATTCTTATGATGAAGTTGGCTGTTGTCAGGAGCTTATCTCTAGTGCCATGTAGTTTTGAATGTATTCTTGTAGCGCTAGCATCTTACAGGACATGTTCTGTGGTTTGATCAGAGATGCCACCGGGACACAGAGTATCCTTGTATATATTTTCAAGAATTGTGATCAAATCGTAGGACAGATGGCACCAATTTTGAAATGCAAACAAGTCATCGTGAACACTATAAGAGCATTGTTCAACCCAATATTTTGGTCTCCCAACTTTACGCTACCAGTGCCAAATGTGTATGCTGACATCAAACGATAGAAAAAACTAGTCATGACAGAGATGAAGTGTCTAAGCAGAGTGCTGAGAGTATCAAGAAGAGACCGGTTGAGAAATGAAGACATCAGGAAAAAAGGGTACAACATCAGTACTGAACTTTATCAAGAAACAGCAAATTAAATGGTTCGCCACATAAGCAGATTACAAACAGACAGTGCACCTCAAAGAGCAATGCTACTCCGATACAGTGGATAGAAAGCAAAAGGCTGTCCATGGAAAAGATGAACCTCAGAAATAACAATGGCAGTGAAAAACACTATTTATGAAGCAACACAAAAATCAGATCTAGAAATCACTTCTTATGCTAACCCTGTGAGACAAAACAGGATTGGAGAAAAGTAAGAAAAGAAGACTTCTTGCCTCACTCAGCAATGTTCATTTCAAGGTCTCCTTAGGTTGTCCTATCTTTCTTGAACCCTTTGCCGGCCACTTCAATGCCTGCTTTGGTATATTTTTTTATCTTATCTTAACCACATTTGCCGTGAAGTGACGTAGGGAGAGTTAGTTTTCTATCTTGTGCCAGGTGTGTTGTGCTTGACGTTGTCAGTCCATGCTTTCGCAGGGATCTGAGATGTTATCTATCCATCGTGTTCTTGGCCTGCCTCGTGCTCTGCGCCCTGAGTATCAATTATTGTAGGCACGTGATGGTAGTAAATGTGGTTCCATTCTCATTAGATGGCTGAACCACTTGATTCTTTGCTTCTCGGTGTACTGTATGCATGGTATAGTACCAACGATGCTTCTGATATTCTCGTTTCTCACTCTATCTCTCCTTGTAACGTTGACAGCTTTTCGTAGAAATCTCATTTCACATGTTGTAATCTTTCTTTCTTGTGTCTTAGTCAGGGGCCATGTTTGGCACTGATAGCAGAGAGTTGGAATAAATATGCAGTTTATCAGTTGTCGTTTGACTGCCATGTTAATGCTTGGATGTTTTAATAGTGGTGACTATTGGTATGTCACTGCATTTGCCTTCTGGCATCTAGTCTTGATTTCACTGTCCATCTTTCCATCTACTGTGAATATACTCCCAAGATATTTGAATTCTGGAGTCTGTTGTATTTTTACATTATTCACTTGTATATTTAGTTGACCTACTTATTGTCTTGACTTCTGTTTTGGAGGTGTTAATTTTCATGTCATATTTTTCACATGTCGCTTGCAGTGCATTTATGTGTTGTTGAAATTTGTGTTTGTTGTAAATTATTTGATCATTTCTTCTTAAGGTATGTCCAACATATCTCCATCTTCTTATAACAGTTATTACTAGTGGTTGACAAGACATTTCTCTGATTTCATTACTTCTGAATTTGTACTATTTTATGTTCAATATTTTTCACAGACATCTATTTTCAAATACATATCTTAGTCATTTTCCAACTCTCGCTGGCATATCTTAGGACTGATACAACATTGGAATTAAAAACTCGTAATTTAGTTTTAAAACTATATAACTTGCATTTTTCATATTTATTTAAACTATTTTCCAATGAAAAAGTGTTTTTCTTCTGCAGAAATTCACTCCATCAACGAAACATCCTCGTATCTTCGGTGTTTGGTCCATGAAACGGCTATTAAACTAAAGACTACTGCTGTGTGTACTGGGATCAGGAGGTTACGTTATGGATATTTTGACCTCCAAAGAACCTTACTGCGGCAACATTGGCATCTCGATAATATTGTAGACAATATTGATAGCAATATGGGTCTGCTAACACCAAACAGGCTTTTTGTGGGAACCCACGCTAAAAAAACAAAATTGTTTCCTGTGAGTCAGCCAGCAGGTTACTTGCCTAGTAAACAGGATATGATTGATCAGAAACAACATGGTTCAGACAGCTCCATAGAAACTTCTCATGATAGTAGTGTTCATAAAAAAGAAGAATTAACTGATGGACAAAGAAATTAAATCCAGACAGATTTTGAAGAAGAGACATTGAAAATATCGGAGTTGACATCAATCAAGTGTCATGCCTGCAAGTCGATCTTTTGTTAGACCATCCAACATCTTCTCCCTCTGTCTTCCACGATCTCTCCTTCCCAAAATATTACCAGTTGTCACCAAATGTTCTAAACCTCCTCCGTAACGGTTTCAACCTCCATCCTCATACTGAAAGTAGTTGTCCTGTATGCTCCTCTTTGCTCTGCAATGATCTACTGTCATATGTAGGTGGGTATGTAGGTGTTTGCGGCAATGAGAGAGTGGACAGGCTTGTGTCAACAGCATTGATTCTTGGGGAATCAAAGATAGATAAGGGTCTCTTCACTACTTTCTGTTGGATGAAGGTACTAAAATAGATGATGAATCAATCTTGCTATTTAAGCAGTTTGGAGGTACCCGCTGTACAAGTAGAACCGGATGCCTGAGTCGAGAGTGAGGTGTGTTTAACCAGCGCACCACAGGAACCATCAGTAGGCATTTCCTTCTATATCTGTTGGGAGAGGTTGAGCACCTATGGGTCTGCCTAGAGTGTCATGATGTTAGTTCAATAACCAATACAAAAATACCAGACCTTACTGTAGTTTGAATCTTGTGTTCTCATAACTGAGAGACCAGGGTTCTAATTACTCGACCATATGGTTGAACCAATACTTATGTATGGCAGCAAATCATGGACAACGGAAAAAACAATAAATAATGTAATTGGAAGCCATGGAGATGTGATTTTACACATGAATTCTGAGAACTCCATGGACAGCGAAGAAAACAAATGATGAGGTTTTAAATCATTCTTGCACACAAAGAAACTGTACAAAAAAATCAGAATCAGACAATCAATTTTCTTCTGGCATATAATGCGAAGAGGAGGTTTAGAACATTTGCTGACAACAGGTAAAATTAAGGGAAGGAGTGATCGTGAAAGACAGAGGGAGAAGATGTTGGATGATCTGAAATCATGGTTCGACAAAAGATCAACCTCAGAATATTAACTGCACCAAGGAGAAAGAGTTATGGAGAGACATGATCGCCTTCGTTGGCAGGCATGGCACGTGATTGGTATTGTTTGCTTCTTGTAACAATAAATTTTACATAGACTAGGATTAAGTCAAACAGCTCTCTGTCAGTGTCAGCAGGCAGAACAGATACTGTAGCATGTCCTGCAAGACTGTCCTCTCCTGGGTGAGCTGAGACACAACATGTGGTCACATCCAGTTGACCTAAAAACTAAACTTTGGGGAAACCTGACAGACCTGAAGCTCTGTCCAGTTTGTGGTCCACAGCAAACTAAGTGCATGACCAGAGGTCAGAAACCGTACAAACCTGAAAGTTATGGCCCAGTTTGTGGTCCACAGTAAACTAAGCGCATTACCAGAGATCACTGAATAAAAAACATGACAGATCTGAAACTGACTGCCCAGTTTGTGGTCCACAGTAAACTAAGCGCATTACCAGAGATCTGAAACTTATTGCCCAGTTTGTGGTCAACAGTAAACTTAGCATATGACCAGAGATCCAAAACCTAACAGACCTGAAGCTGATCACCCAGTTTGTGGTACACAGTAAACTAAGCGCATGACCAGAGATCCAAAACCTAGCAGACCTGAAGCTGATCACCCAGTTTGTGGTCAACAGTAAACTAAGCACATGACCAGAGATCCAAAACCTAACAGACCTGAAGTTGATCACCCAGTATGTGGTATACAGTATACTAAGCGCGTGACCAGAGATCCAAAACCTAACAGACCTGAAGTTGATCACCCAGTTTGTGGTCAACAGTAAACTTAGCACATGACCAGAGATCCAAAACCTAACAGACCTGAAGTTGATCACCCAGTTTGTGGTCAACAGTAAACTTAGCACATGACCAGAGATCCAAAACCTAACAGACCTGAAGTTGATCACCCAGTTTGTGGTCAACAGTAAACTTAGCACATGACCAGAGATCCAAAACCTAACAGACCTGAAGCTGATCACCCAGTTTGTGGTCAACAGTAAACTTAGCACATGACCAGAGATCCAAAACCTAACAGACCTGAAGTTGATCACCCAGTTTGTGGTATACAGTATACTAAGCGTGTGACCAGAGTTCGCTGAAGAAGAACAATAAATCTATGGAAATGTTCATGTTTTATTGTATCCTTCTCTCTAAACATATTCTGTCATGACTGCATGACAGACAATCTATTCCTACCACAACCATTTATGTATTAAAAATGGCTTCTTAATATTTCACATACTTTTGTTATCTGTTCAGAATTTATGGTGGCCGATGGCGGCCTGTACAACTTAGTAATTATGTCCATGTTCTGTACTGTGTTGTAGATTGAAAATGATACATCAACCAGCCCAGAACGAGAGTTAGTAGTCTTCGTGTTCTTCACCTTTCAACTCCCAATGAAGCATAGGTCTTCAACAAAGTTCTTTCAGCTCTTCCTCACTCCTGCCATCCCTTCCAATTCTTTCCATGTTTTACCTATCCTTTTAATATCAGCCTCCAACTCTCTTCTCCATGTCTGTCTAAGCCTTCCCCTAGTTATTAGTTGAAACACACTAAAATACATGCTTGAGAAGAGATTGGTGTAGTTATGGACATGTTTGGTGTGCGATGAAGATGATCCTAAAATTTAACAAAATGATGGCAGATAAAAGAGCTGTCCACATTTTTATTGAAAACTACATGAGAGTCGGCAATCTTCCAAGAGACTAAAGATGGTAATGGAAGAGAGGGAATCTCTGGAGTACTCCCCACAGCACCAGAAAAACATGTTGGCCTATATGAGCCGAATGAAACACTACAGTGTCTTGCGGGGAGGTTAGCTGCTCGCTTCACTGTCCAAAGGTACTTGATTCGTTTTCTCGTGGAGCAATCTGGATATTTTCCAGTTATCCCTGATTTTAGTGTAGGTGAGATCGAGTTCCTAGTCCTATTCAAGTTGATCATGTAAAAGAACCACTGGCAGTTCAAAATCGAGAACGGCTGGCTGGAAAGCCGATGTCCTTGCAAAATTTATTAGAAAAATACTACACGGACCTCTGTGTGAGCTACAAAAAACAATGAAGTTTGTACAAGAGACAATATTGAAAATATAGACAATATTTCGAGCGTACGAAAGGAAGGATTAGAAAATTAAAAATAAAATTCCTACAAAATATTTTTACCATCTTTAAATTTACTTCAGGAGCCTAGTCGGTGCTACGAAGTTCGTGCACTGTCGCTGAGATCTGCATGTGTAAGAAAGAGATTGGAGCACACATTGTTTCTCGCCAAAATGCAATGATTATGGTCCAATTAATCAATCAAAACAAAGAAATCACCAGGAAGGATGGTATTACAAATGAAATGTACATCAACTTGAAAGTCAAGAAAATGCTACAAAAAGTCCTGAATGTGAGCTGGAAGATCTGGTAAATACCCAGCGAACGGAAAGAAGCAATTAAAATGCCAATTATAAATCAAGGACAAGACCACTCAAACTGCAATAAGAAACAGAAAAATTCATTTTGCCTATTTTTCCCCCACTCAGATTCGAAAGAGTCGACGCTTCCTCCAAGTTGTCATTGTCATCATCTTTAGGTGCCATGCAGGCTGGCGTAGATGATCATGGGTCTCCACAAATCTCTGTCCCTGGTGTTTGCTATCATCTCAGATGTTGACGCTTTTCCATTCCATAAGTCAAACTGTCTAATATTTTTCTCTCTCTGTATCGTCTCCCTTCGATTTTACCGGTCATCACAATGTGTTCTAAACCTCCCCTTCTCATCACATGTCCGAAAAATGATGACTGCCTCTTTCTTATATGGACAATACGTTTTCTTGATGTCTTGGCTTCATTCAGTACATCCACATTCGTCATTTTAGCAGTGCATTAGATTCTCATCACTCTTCTGTAAAATCACATTTCTGTGGCCTCCAGATATTTTTCTGTTTGTTAACCGTCCATGACTTGCATCCGTATGTCAGCATTAACTCTATATAGCACTGAATAACTCTCATTCTGACCTCAGTTGACAGTGTCATGTTGCATATAAAGCTCATTTTCTGGAACGCTGCATTGGCTTGCCCCATTCAACTCTTTATTTCTGATCAGCATTTGCTATCTGATGTTACCAGGACTTCAAGATATTTAACTTCATGTACTTGTCACTGTATGGAAGTAAAATTATTAAATTACACAGGACATCAGATTTTAAGGAAATATAGAAACATTTCTATTTTGGATAGCTTGACTTCATGGCACGGTAGAGCGTCAACATCTGAGTTGATAGCAAACACCAAAGACAGAGCTTTGTGGAGATCTATAATCGCCTACGACAGCCGGCACGGCACCTGATGATGATGATAGAAACATTAACGCCAAGTTGGTTCTTATGTACATAATGAAAGCCTATTTAAGCCGAGATACGCACATTCAACAAAAGGAGTTTGTTTTGTGTGTGGCTACATCAGAGCGTGCAGGCCATCAAATATAACAAAATAAGAAGTACCTCCTTTCGGAGAATCTAGTCTACATATTGTCATCGACACAACAACAGCTGTTAGCGTCAACTGTTTGTTATATATGAGTGTCTTTTGTCCATAGGGAGCAATGTTAAGCCGAATCACTCTTATTTCGACATCAATAAAAAGTTTTAAGAACTCAAGTGAAAGCACAAGAAATTTTTTTTACCCTATCCAGAAGCACTTGAGCTTTCAGCTCTTCGGTTCGGTGCCATGGACATCGCAACCCTTCGGTTCGGTGCCACGAACACCGTAAATCTGGAGAACCTGTGGCTTTTCTGCCAGCCCGCGGAATTGAACGGCACTCACATGTGGCTTGTCACCGAGATTAAGAACGAGTTCCGCCCGAGTAGTTACCGGGACCCAAATTTGGGGTGTAAAGAATAGAACCACTGTTACCTGCCATGCACGTTGTAAGAGGCAACTTAGGAGGTTTGGCTGAAATCGGATGCATGCCCTAAACGTGTAAAAGTTTAGGGGCCTACCAAACCAATGTACAACGTATACACGTTCTTGGCAAAGATCAAAAATATCACAAAGAATGATTAAAATTGGTGGTAAAGAACGAACGCAAAGAAGAAGAAGAACGAGTAATTTATTCGATTATATCAGAACATGTAGACCAACAAACATAGAAAATAAGAATTAACTTTGTGAAGAATTCAAGTATGAGATCTTTTAACAGCAATGTTTTGTTGTTTTTTATGTATGGGATTCAAGCCTCTTTTAGCCTAGACACGTTCTTTCAACCTAAGGCGACCATTTTATTGGTTATATCAGAGTGTGTAGACGAACAAACATGAAAACTAAGAATTAACTCCTTTCGGAGAATCCAAGTTATAAGTATATAGATAACATCAAAGTTGTTTCTTATTGTTTGTTATATATGGGATTGTGGGCGTCTGTGGCTTAGCGGTAGTCAGCTTGATCTTAACCCACGAGTACCTGGTTCCAAACACCGAGGTGGGCAGTTTAAAAGCAAATTATTTCCCGTGGATTTTTATGAACGGTAAAAATAGACACCACCGTTCAGAAAGCAATGCAACTACTGAACGTATAAGTGGTGCTTAGAAAATAAACAACTCGTTTACTGTGGTTGATGGTGAAGCCCTGTAAAGTATATGCCATGATTTTCATTTTCACACAGAGTCAATGTTGACATACACGGAAGCCAGTCATGGACAGTAAACGCATTTGTAGAAAAATATCTGGAGGCCACAGAGATGTGGTTTTACAGAACAATGATGAGAATAGCACGGACTGCTTAAATGACGAATGTGGAGGTGTTGAATGAAGCTAAGACACCGAGAAAACTTATTGTCAATATAAGATTATGAAAGAGGCAGTCATCGTTTTCGGATCAATATAAGATTATGAAAGAGGCAGTCATCGTTTTCGGATCAATATAAGATTATGAAAGAGGCAGTCATCGTTTTCGGATCAATATAAGATTATGAAAGAGGCAGTCATCGTTTTCGGATCAATATAAGATTATGAAAGAGGCAGTCATCGTTTTCGGATCAATATAAGATTATGAAAGAGGCAGTCATCGTTTTCGGATCAATATAAGATTATGAAAGAGGCAGTCATCTTTTTTCGGATCAATATAAGATTATGAAAGAGGCAGTCATCGTTTTTCGGATCAATATAAGATTATGAAAGAGGCAGTCATCGTTTTCGGATCAATATAAGATTATGAAAGAGGCAGTCATCGTTTTCGGATCAATATAAGATTATGAAAGAGGCAGTCATCTTTTTTCGGATCAATATAAGATTATGAAAGAGGCAGTCATCTTTTTTCGGATCAATATAAGATTATGAAAGAGGCAGTCATCGTTTTCGGATCAATATAAGATTATGAAAGAGGCAGTCATCGTTTTCGGATCAATATAAGATTATGAAAAAAGGCAGTCATCGTTTTCGGATCAATATAAGATTATGAAAGAGGCAGTCATCGTTTTCGGATCAATATAAGATTATGAAAGAGGCAGTCATCGTTTTTCGGATCAATATAAGATTATGAAAGAGGTAGTCATCTTTTTTCGGATCAATATAAGATTATGAAAGAGGCAGTCATCGTTTTCGGATCAATATAAGATTATGAAAGAGGCAGTCATCGTTTTTCGGATCAATATAAGATTATGAAAGAGGCAGTCATCGTTTTCGGATCAATATAAGATTATGAAAGAGGTAGTCATCGTTTTTTCGGATCAATATAAGATTATGAAAGAGGTAGTCATCTTTTTTCGGATCAATATAAGATTATGAAAGAGGTAGTCATCGTTTTCGGATCAATATAAGATTATGAAAGAGTAGTCATCGTTTTCGGATCAATATAAGATTATGAAAAGAGGCAGTCATCGTTTTTCGGATCAATATAAGATTATGAAAGAGGCAGTCATCGTTTTCGGATCAATATAAGATTATGAAAGAGGCAGTCATCGTTTTCGGATCAATATAAGATTATGAAAGAGGCAGTCATCGTTTTCGGATCAATATAAGATTATGAAAGAGGCAGTCATCGTTTTCGATCAATATAAGATTATAAAGAGCAGTCATCGTTTTCGGATCAATATAAGATTATGAAAGAGGTAGTCATCGTTTTTCGGATCAATATAAGATTATGAAAGAGGCAGTCATCGTTTTCGGATCAATATAAGATTATGAAAGAGGCAGTCATCGTTTTCGGATCAATATAAGATTATGAAAGAGGCAGTCATCGTTTTCGGATCAATATAAGATTATGAAAGAGGCAGTCATCGTTTTCGGATCAATATAAGATTATGAAAGAGGCAGTCATCGTTTTCGGATCAATATAAGATTATGAAAGAGGCAGTCATCGTTTTCGGATCAATATAAGATTATGAAAGAGGCAGTCATCGTTTTTCGGATCAATATAAGATTATGAAAGAGGTAGTCATCGTTTTTCGGATCAATATAAGATTATGAAAGAGGCAGTCATCGTTTTCGGATCAATATAAGATTATGAAAGAGGCAGTCATCGTTTTTCGGATCAATATAAGATTATGAAAGAGGCAGTCATCGTTTTCGGATCAATATAAGATTATGAAAGAGGCAGTCATCGTTTTTCGGATCAATATAAGATTATGAAAGAGGCAGTCATCGTTTTTCGGATCAATATAGGATTATGAAAGAGGCAGTCATCGTTTTCGGATCAATATAAGATTATGAAAGAGGCAGTCATCGTTTTCGGATCAATATAAGATTATGAAAGAGGCAGTCATCGTTTTTCGGATCAATATAAGATTATGAAAGAGGTAGTCATCGTTTTTCGGATCAATATAAGATTATGAAAGAGGGAGTCATCGTTTTTCGGATCAATATAAGATTATGAAAGAGGCAGTCATCGTTTTTCGGATCAATATAAGATTATGAAAGAGGCAGTCATCGTTTTCGGATCAATATAAGATTATGAAAGAGCAGTCATCGTTTTTCGGATCAATATAAGATTATGAAAGAGGCAGTCATCGTTTTTCGGATCAATATAAGATTATGAAAGAGGCAGTCATCGTTTTTCGGATCAATATAAGATTATGAAAGAGGCAGTCATCGTTTTCGGATCAATATAAGATTATGAAAGAGGCATCATCGTTTTCGATCAATATAAGATTATGAAAGAGGCAGTCATCGTTTTCGGATCAATATAAGATTATGAAAGAGGCAGTCATCGTTTTCGGATCAATATAAGATTATGAAAGAGGCAGTCATCGTTTTTCGGATCAATATAAGATTATGAAAGAGGCAGTCATCGTTTTCGGATCAATATAAGATTATGAAAGAGGCAGTCATCGTTTTCGGATCAATATAAGATTATGAAAGAGGCAGTCATCGTTTTTCGGATCAATATAAGATTATGAAAGAGTGCAGTCATCGTTTTCGGATCAACATAAGATTATGAAAGAGGCAGTCATCGTTTTTCGGATCAATATAAGATTATGAAAGAGGTAGTCATCGTTTTTCGGATCAATATAAGATTATGAAAGAGGCAATCATCGTTTTTCGGATCAATATAAGATTATGAAAGAGGCAGTCATCGTTTTCGGATCAATATAAGATTATGAAAGAGGCAGTCATCGTTTTCGGATCAATATAAGATTATGAAAGAGGCAGTCATCGTTTTTCGGATCAATATAAGATTATGAAAGAGGCAGTCATCGTTTTCGGATCAATATAAGATTATGAAAGAGGCAGTCATCGTTTTTCGGATCAATATAAGATTATGAAAGAGGCAGTCATCGTTTTCGGATCAATATAAGATTATGAAAAGAGCAGTCATCGTTTTCGGATCAATATAAGATTATGAAAGAGGTAATCATCGTTTTTCGGATCAATATAAGATTATGAAAGAGGCAGTCATCGTTTTCGGATCAATATAAGATTATGAAAGAGAGCAGTCATCGTTTTCGGATCAATATAAGATTATGAAAAGAGGCAGTCATCGTTTTTCGGATCAATATAAGATTATGAAAGAGGCAGTCATCGTTTTCGGATCAATATAAGATTATGAAAGAGGCAGTCATCGTTTTCGGATCAATATAAGATTATGAAAGAGGCAGTCATCGTTTTCGGATCAATATAAGATTACGAAAGAGGCAGTCATCGTTTTTCGGATCAATATAAGATTATGAAAGAGGCAGTCATCGTTTTCGGATCAATATAAGATTATGAAAGAGGCAGTCATCGTTTTTCGGATCAATATAAGATTATGAAAGAGGCAGTCATCGTTTTCGGATCAATATAAGATTATGAAAGAGGCAGTCATCGTTTTCGGATCAATATAAGATTATGAAAGAGGTAGTCATCGTTTTTCGGATCAATATAAGATTATGAAAGAGGCAGTCATCGTTTTCGGATCAATATAAGATTATGAAAGAGGCAGTCATCGTTTTCGGATCAATATAAGATTATGAAAGAGGCAGTCATCGTTTTCGGATCAATATAAGATTATGAAAAGAGGCAGTCATCGTTTTTCGGATCAATATAAGATTATGAAAGAGAGCGTCATCGTTTTTCGGATCAATATAAGATTATGAAAGAGGTAATCATCGTTTTTCGGATCAATATAAGATTATGAAAGAGGTAGTCATCGTTTTTCGGATCAATATAAGATTATGAAAGAGGTAGTCATCGTTTTTCGGATCAATATAAGATTATGAAAGAAGGCATCATCGTTTTCGGATCAATATAAGATTATGAAAGAGGCAGTCATCGTTTTCGGATCAATATAAGATTATGAAAGAGGCAGTCATCGTTTTCGGATCAATATAAGATTATGAAAGAGGTAGTCATCGTTTTTCGGATCAATATAAGATTATGAAAGAGGCAGTCATCGTTTTCGGATCAATATAAGATTATGAAAGAGGCAGTCATCGTTTTCGGATCAATATAAGATTATGAAAGAGGCAGTCATCGTTTTCGGATCAATATAAGATTATGAAAGAGGCAGTCATCGTTTTCGGATCAATATAAGATTATGAAAGAGGCAGTCATCGTTTTTCGGATCAATATAAGATTATGAAAGAGGCAGTCATCGTTTTTCGGATCAATATAAGATTATGAAAGAGGCAGTCATCGTTTTCGGATCAATATAAGATTATGAAAGAGGCCGTCATCGTTTTTCGGATCAATATAAGATTATGAAAGAGGCAGTCATCGTTTTTCGGATCAATATAAGATTATGAAAGAGGCAGTCATCGTTTTCGGATCAATATAAGATTATGAAAGAGCAGTCATCGTTTTCGGATCAATATAAGATTATGAAAAGAGC
This sequence comes from Arion vulgaris, assembly GCA_020796225.1. NCBI lineage: Eukaryota > Metazoa > Mollusca > Gastropoda > Stylommatophora > Arionidae > Arion > Arion vulgaris. Next base: position 46,563,380 of record CM036758.1, read on the forward strand.
AGTCATCGTTTTTCGGATCAATATAAGATTATGAAAGAGGTAGTCATCGTTTTTTCGGATCAATATAAGATTATGAAAGAGGTAGTCATCGTTTTTTCGGATCAATATAAGATTATGAAAGAGGTAGTCATCGTTTTTCGGATCAATATAAGATTATGAAAGAGGCAGTCATCGTTTTCGGATCAATATAAGATTATGAAAGAGGCAGTCATCGTTTTCGGATCAATATAAGATTATGAAAGAGGCAGTCATCGTTTTCGGATCAATATAAGATTATGAAAGAGGTAATCATCGTTTTTCGGATCAATATAAGATTATGAAAGAGGTAGTCATCGTTTTTTCGGATCAATATAAGATTATGAAAGAGGTAGTCATCGTTTTTTCGGATCAATATAAGATTATGAAAGAGGTAGTCATCGTTTTTCGGATCAATATAAGATTATGAAAGAGTAGTCATCGTTTTCGGATCAATATAGATTATGAAAGAGGCAGTCATCGTTTTTCGGATCAATATAAGATTATGAAAGAGGCAGTCATCGTTTTCGGATCAATATAAGATTATGAAAGAGGCAGTCATCGTTTTTCGGATCAATATAAGATTATGAAAAGGCAGTCATCGTTTTCGGATCAATATAAGATTAGTGAAAGAGGCAGTCATCGTTTTTCGGATCAATATAAGATTATGAAAGAGGCAGTCATCGTTTTCGGATCAATATAAGATTATGAAAGAGGCAGTCATCGTTTTCGGATCAATATAAGATTATGAAAAGAGGCAGTCATCTTTTTCGGATCAATATAAGATTATGAAAGAGTAGTCATCGTTTTCGGATCAATATAAGATTATGAAAAGAGGTAGTCATCGTTTTTCGGATCAATATAAGATTATGAAAGAGGTAGTCATCGTTTTTCGGATCAATATAAGATTATGAAAGAGGCAGTCATCGTTTTCGGATCAATATAAGATTATGAAAGAGGCAGTCATCGTTTTTCGGATCAATATAAGATTATGAAAGAGGCAGTCATCGTTTTTCGGATCAATATAAGATTATGAAAGAGGCAGTCATCGTTTTTCGGATCAATATAAGATTATGAAAGAGGCAGTCATCGTTTTCGGATCAATATAAGATTATGAAAGAGGCAGTCATCGTTTTCGGATCAATATAAGATTATGAAAGAGGCAGTCATCGTTTTCGGATCAATATAAGATTATGAAAGAGGCAGTCATCGTTTTTCGGATCAATATAAGATTATGAAAGAGGCAGTCATCGTTTTTCGGATCAATATAAGATTATGAAAGAGGCAGTCATCGTTTTTCGGATCAATATAAGATTATGAAAGAGGCAGTCATCGTTTTCGGATCAATATAAGATTATGAAAGAGGCAGTCATCGTTTTCGGATCAATATAAGATTATGAAAGAGGCAGTCATCGTTTTCGGATCAATATAAGATTATGAAAGAGGCAGTCATCGTTTTTCGGATCAATATAAGATTATGAAAAGAGCAGTCATCGTTTTCGGATCAATATAAGATTATGAAAGAGGCAGTCATCGTTTTTCGGATCAATATAAGATTATGAAAGAGGCAGTCATCGTTTTCGGATCAATATAAGATTATGAAAGAGGCAGTCATCGTTTTCGGATCAATATAAGATTATGAAAGAGGCAGTCATCGTTTTTCGGATCAATATAAGATTATGAAAGAGGCAGTCATCGTTTTCGGATCAATATAAGATTATGAAAGAGGCAGTCATCGTTTTCGGATCAATATAAGATTATGAAAGAGGTAGTCATCGTTTTTCGGATCAATATAAGATTATGAAAGAGGCAGTCATCGTTTTCGGATCAATATAAGATTATAAAAAGAGGTAGTCATCGTTTTCGGATCAATATAAGATTATGAAAGAGGCAGTCATCGTTTTCGGATCAATATAAGATTATGAAAGAGCAGTCATCGTTTTTCGGATCAATATAAGATTATGAAAGAGGCAGTCATCGTTTTCGGATCAATATAAGATTATGAAAAGGTAGTCATCGTTTTCGGATCAATATAAGATTATGAAAGAGGCAGTCATCGTTTTCGGATCAATATAAGATTATGAAAGAGCAGTCATCGTTTTTCGGATCAATATAAGATTATGAAAGAGGCAGTCATCGTTTTTCGGATCAATATAAGATTATGAAAGAGGCAGTCATCGTTTTTCGGATCAATATAAGATTATGAAAGAGGCAGTCATCGTTTTCGGATCAATATAAGATTATGAAAGAGGCAGTCATCGTTTTCGGATCAATATAAGATTATGAAAGAGGCAGTCATCGTTTTTCGGATCAATATAAGATTATGAAAGAGGTAGTCATCGTTTTTCGGATCAATATAAGATTATGAAAGAGGCAGTCATCGTTTTTCGGATCAATATAAGATTATGAAAGAGGCAGTCATCGTTTTCGGATCAATATAAGATTATGAAAGAGGCAGTCATCGTTTTCGGATCAATATAAGATTATGAAAGAGGCAGTCATCGTTTTCGGATCAATATAAGATTATGAAAGAGGCAGTCATCGTTTTTCGGATCAATATAAGATTATGAAAGAGGTAATCATCGTTTTTCGGATCAATATAAGATTATGAAAGAGGTAGTCATCGTTTTTTCGGATCAATATAAGATTATGAAAGAGGTAGTCATCGTTTTCGGATCAATATAAGATTATGAAAAGAGTAGTCATCGTTTTCGGATCAATATAAGATTATGAAAGAGGTAGTCATCGTTTTTCGGATCAATATAAGATTATGAAAGAGGCAGTCATCGTTTTCGGATCAATATAAGATTATGAAAGAGGCAGTCATCGTTTTCGGATCAATATAAGATTATGAAAGAGGCAGTCATCGTTTTCGGATCAATATAAGATTATGAAAGAGGCAGTCATCGTTTTCGGATCAATATAAGATTATGAAAGAGGCAGTCATCGTTTTTCGGATCAATATAAGATTATGAAAGAGGCAGTCATCGTTTTCGGATCAATATAAGATTATGAAAGAGGCAGTCATCGTTTTCGGATCAATATAAGATTATGAAAGAGGCAGTCATCGTTTTCGGATCAATATAAGATTATGAAAGAGGCAGTCATCGTTTTCGATCAATATAAGATTATGAAAGAGGCAGTCATCGTTTTTCGGATCAATATAAGATTATGAAAGAGGTAGTCATCGTTTTTTCGGATCAATATAAGATTATGAAAGAGGTAGTCATCGTTTTTTCGGATCAATATAAGATTATGAAAGAGGTAGTCATCGTTTTTCGGATCAATATAAGATTATGAAAGAGGCAGTCATCGTTTTCGGATCAATATAAGATTATGAAAGAGGCAGTCATCGTTTTCGGATCAATATAAGATTATGAAAGAGGCAGTCATCGTTTTCGGATCAATATAAGATTATGAAAGAGGTAATCATCGTTTTCGGATCAATATAAGATTATGAAAAGAGTAGTCATCGTTTTCGGATCAATATAAGATTATGAAAGAGGTAGTCATCGTTTTTTCGGATCAATATAAGATTATGAAAGAGGTAGTCATCGTTTTTCGGATCAATATAAGATTATGAAAGAGGCAGTCATCGTTTTCGGATCAATATAAGATTATGAAAGAGGCAGTCATCGTTTTCGGATCAATATAAGATTATGAAAAGAGGAGTCATCGTTTTCGGATCAATATAAGATTATGAAAGAGGCAGTCATCGTTTTCGGATCAATATAAGATTATGAAAGAGGCAGTCATCGTTTTCGGATCAATATAAGATTATGAAAGAGGCAGTCATCGTTTTCGGATCAATATAAGATTATGAAAGAGGCAGTCATCGTTTTCGGATCAATATAAGATTATGAAAGAGGCAGTCATCGTTTTCGGATCAATATAAGATTATGAAAGAGGCAGTCATCGTTTTCGGATCAATATAAGATTATGAAAGAGGTAGTCATCGTTTTTCGGATCAATATAAGATTATGAAAGAGGTAGTCATCGTTTTCGGATCAATATAAGATTATGAAAAGAGGTAGTCATCGTTTTTCGGATCAATATAAGATTATGAAAGAGGCAGTCATCGTTTTCGGATCAATATAAGATTATGAAAGAGGCAGTCATCGTTTTCGGATCAATATAAGATTATGAAAGAGGCAGTCATCGTTTTCGGATCAATATAAGATTATGAAAGAGGCAGTCATCGTTTTCGGATCAATATAAGATTATGAAAGAGGCAGTCATCGTTTTCGGATCAATATAAGATTATGAAAGAGGCAGTCATCGTTTTCGGATCAATATAAGATTATGAAAAGAGGCAGTCATCGTTTTTCGGATCAATATAAGATTATGAAAGAGGCAGTCATCGTTTTCGGATCAATATAAGATTATGAAAGAGGCAGTCATCGTTTTCGGATCAATATAAGATTATGAAAGAGGCAGTCATCGTTTTCGGATCAATATAAGATTATGAAAGAGGCAGTCATCGTTTTCGGATCAATATAAGATTATGAAAAGAGGCAGTCATCGTTTTTCGGATCAATATAAGATTATGAAAGAGGCAGTCATCGTTTTCGGATCAATATAAGATTATGAAAGAGGCAGTCATCGTTTTCGGATCAATATAAGATTATGAAAGAGGCAGTCATCGTTTTCGGATCAATATAAGATTATGAAAGAGGCAGTCATCGTTTTTCGGATCAATATAAGATTATGAAAGAGGCAGTCATCGTTTTCGGATCAATATAAGATTATGAAAGAGGCAGTCATCGTTTTCGGATCAATATAAGATTATGAAAGAGGCAGTCATCGTTTTTCGGATCAATATAAGATTATGAAAGAGGCAGTCATCGTTTTCGGATCAATATAAGATTATGAAAGAGGCAGTCATCGTTTTTCGGATCAATATAAGATTATGAAAAGAGGCAGTCATCGTTTTTCGGATCAATATAAGATTATGAAAGAGGCAGTCATCGTTTTTCGGATCAATATAAGATTATGAAAAGAGGTAGTCATCGTTTTCGGATCAATATAAGATTATGAAAGAGGCAGTCATCGTTTTCGGATCAATATAAGATTATGAAAGAGTAGTCATCGTTTTCGGATCAATATAAGATTATGAAAGAGGCAGTCATCGTTTTCGGATCAATATAAGATTATGAAAGAGGCAGTCATCGTTTTCGGATCAATATAAGATTATGAAAGAGGCAGTCATCGTTTTCGGATCAATATAAGATTATGAAAGAGGTAGTCATCGTTTTTCGGATCAATATAAGATTATGAAAAGGCAGTCATCGTTTTTCGGATCAATATAAGATTATGAAAGAGGCAGTCATCGTTTTCGGATCAATATAAGATTATGAAAGAGGCAGTCATCGTTTTCGGATCAATATAAGATTATGAAAGAGGCAGTCATCGTTTTCGGATCAATATAAGATTATGAAAGAGGCAGTCATCGTTTTCGGATCAATATAAGATTATGAAAGAGGCAGTCATCGTTTTCGGATCAATATAAGATTATGAAAGAGGCAGTCATCGTTTTTCGGATCAATATAAGATTATGAAAGAGTGATCATCGTTTTTCGGATCAATATAAGATTATGAAAGAGGCAGTCATCGTTTTCGGATCAATATAAGATTATGAAAGAGGCAGTCATCGTTTTCGGATCAATATAAGATTATGAAAGAGGCAGTCATCGTTTTCGGATCAATATAAGATTATGAAAGAGGCAGTCATCGTTTTCGGATCAATATAAGATTATGAAAGAGGCAGTCATCGTTTTCGGATCAATATAAGATTATGAAAGAGGTAATCATCGTTTTTCGGATCAATATAAGATTATGAAAGAGGTAGTCATCGTTTTTTCGGATCAATATAAGATTATGAAAGAGGTAGTCATCGTTTTTTCGGATCAATATAAGATTATGAAAGAGGTAGTCATCGTTTTTTCGGATCAATATAAGATTATGAAAGAGGTAGTCATCGTTTTTCGGATCAATATAAGATTATGAAAGAGGCAGTCATCGTTTTCGGATCAATATAAGATTATGAAAGAGGCAGTCATCGTTTTCGGATCAATATAAGATTATGAAAGAGGCAGTCATCGTTTTCGGATCAATATAAGATTATGAAAGAGGCAGTCATCGTTTTTCGGATCAATATAAGATTATGAAAGAGGCAGTCATCGTTTTCGGATCAATATAAGATTATGAAAGAGGCAGTCATCGTTTTCGGATCAATATAAGATTATGAAAGAGGCAGTCATCGTTTTCGGATCAATATAAGATTATGAAAGAGGCAGTCATCGTTTTCGGATCAATATAAGATTATGAAAGAGGCAGTCATCGTTTTTCGGATCAATATAAGATTATGAAAGAGGCAGTCATCGTTTTCGGATCAATATAAGATTATGAAAGAGGCAGTCATCGTTTTCGGATCAATATAAGATTATGAAAGAGGCAGTCATCGTTTTCGGATCAATATAAGATTATGAAAGAGGCAGTCATCGTTTTCGGATCAATATAAGATTATGAAAGAGGCAGTCATCGTTTTCGGATCAATATAAGATTATGAAAGAGGCAGTCATCGTTTTTCGGATCAATATAAGATTATGAAAGAGGCAGTCATCGTTTTTCGGATCAATATAAGATTATGAAAGAGGTAATCATCGTTTTTCGGATCAATATAAGATTATGAAAGAGGTAGTCATCGTTTTTCGGATCAATATAAGATTATGAAAGAGGTAGTCATCGTTTTTTCGGATCAATATAAGATTATGAAAGAGGTAGTCATCGTTTTCGGATCAATATAAGATTATGAAAGAGTAGTCATCGTTTTCGGATCAATATAAGATTATGAAAGAGGCAGTCATCGTTTTTCGGATCAATATAAGATTATGAAAGAGGCAGTCATCGTTTTTCGGATCAATATAAGATTATGAAAGAGGCAGTCATCGTTTTCGGATCAATATAAGATTATGAAAGAGCAGTCATCGTTTTCGGATCAATATAAGTTATGAAAAGGCAGTCATCGTTTTCGGATCAATATAAGATTATGAAAGAGGCAGTCATCGTTTTTCGGATCAATATAAGATTATGAAAGAAGGCAGTCATCGTTTTTCGGATCAATATAAGATTATGAAAGAGGCAGTCATCGTTTTCGGATCAATATAAGATTTGAAAAGAGGTAGTCATCGTTTTCGGATCAATATAAGATTATGAAAGAGGCAGTCATCGTTTTCGGATCAATATAAGATTATGAAAGAGGCAGTCATCGTTTTCGGATCAATATAAGATTATGAAAGAGGCAGTCATCGTTTTCGGATCAATATAAGATTATGAAAGAGGCAGTCATCGTTTTCGGATCAATATAAGATTACGAAAAGAGGCAGTCATCGTTTTTTCGGATCAATATAAGATTATGAAAGAGGTAGTCATCGTTTTTCGGATCAATATAAGATTATGAAAGAGGCAGTCATCGTTTTTCGGATCAATATAAGATTATGAAAGAGGCAGTCATCGTTTTCGGATCAATATAAGATTATGAAAGAGGCAGTCATCGTTTTCGGATCAATATAAGATTATGAAAGAGGCAGTCATCGTTTTCGGATCAATATAAGATTATGAAAGAGGCAGTCATCGTTTTTCGGATCAATATAAGATTATGAAAGAGGTAGTCATCGTTTTTCGGATCAATATAAGATTATGAAAGAGGCAGTCATCGTTTTCGGATCAATATAAGATTATGAAAGAGGCAGTCATCGTTTTCGGATCAATATAAGATTATGAAAGAGGCAGTCATCGTTTTCGGATCAATATAAGATTATGAAAGAGGCAGTTATCGTTTTTCGGATCAATATAAGATTATGAAAGAGGTAGTCATCGTTTTTCGGATCAATATAAGATTATGAAAGAGGCAGTCATCGTTTTCGGATCAATATAAGATTATGAAAGAGGCAGTCATCGTTTTCGGATCAATATAAGATTATGAAAGAGGCAGTCATCGTTTTTCGGATCAATATAAGATTATTAAAGAGGCAGTCATCGTTTTCGGATCAATATAAGATTATGAAAGAGGCAGTCATCGTTTTTCGGATCAATATAAGATTATGAAAGAGGCAGTCATCGTTTTCGGATCAATATAAGATTATGAAAAGAGGCAGTCATCGTTTTTCGGATCAATATAAGATTATGAAAGAGGCAGTCATCGTTTTCGGATCAATATAAGATTATGAAAGAGGCAGTCATCGTTTTTCGGATCAATATAAGATTATGAAAGAGGCAGTCATCGTTTTCGGATCAATATAAGATTATGAAAGAGGCAGTCATCGTTTTCGGATCAATATAAGATTATGAAAGAGGCAGTCATCGTTTTCGGATCAATATAAGATTATGAAAGAGGCAGTCATCGTTTTCGGATCAATATAAGATTATGAAAGAGGCAGTCATCGTTTTTCGGATCAATATAAGATTATGAAAGAGGCAGTCATCGTTTTCGGATCAATATAAGATTATGAAAGAGGCAGTCATCGTTTTCGGATCAATATAAGATTATGAAAGAGGCAGTCATCGTTTTTCGGATCAATATAAGATTATGAAAGAGGTAGTCATCGTTTTTCGGATCAATATAAGATTATGAAAGAGGCAGTCATCGTTTTCGGATCAATATAAGATTATGAAAGAGGCAGTCATCGTTTTCGGATCAATATAAGATTATGAAAGAGGCAGTCATCGTTTTCGGATCAATATAAGATTATGAAAGAGGCAGTTATCGTTTTTCGGATCAATATAAGATTATGAAAGAGGTAGTCATCGTTTTTTCGGATCAATATAAGATTATGAAAGAGGTAGTCATCGTTTTTTCGGATCAATATAAGATTATGAAAGAGGTAGTCATCGTTTTTCGGATCAATATAAGATTATGAAAGAGGCAGTCATCGTTTTTCGGATCAATATAAGATTATGAAAGAGGCAGTCATCGTTTTCGGATCAATATAAGATTATGAAAGAGGCAGTCATCGTTTTCGGATCAATATAAGATTATGAAAGAGGCAGTCATCGTTTTTCGGATCAATATAAGATTATGAAAGAGGCAGTCATCGTTTTCGGATCAATATAAGATTATGAAAGAGGCAGTCATCGTTTTCGGATCAATATAAGATTATGAAAGAGGCAGTCATCGTTTTCGGATCAATATAAGATTATGAAAGAGGCAGTCATCGTTTTTCGGATCAATATAAGATTATGAAAGAGGCAGTCATCGTTTTCGGATCAATATAAGATTATGAAAGAGGCAGTCATCGTTTTTCGGATCAATATAAGATTATGAAAGAGGCAGTCATCGTTTTCGGATCAATATAAGATTATGAAAGAGGCAGTCATCGTTTTCGGATCAATATAAGATTATGAAAGAGGCAGTCATCGTTTTTCGGATCATGTGATCAGAAGGTTTAGAGAACATTGCGACAGACAACCGGTCAAATCGAAGGGAGACGAGACAGAGGAATACAGAGAAAATATTATACAGCCTGACTTCATGGCACGGAAGAGCATCAACATCTGAGATGATAGCAAACACCAGGGACAGAGATTTGTGGAGATCTATGATCGCCTACGGCAGACGACACATAATAATGATGATAAGGGATTCTTCTTTCTTTTGTCGTCAGGCTGATATGCTGATATGCTTTCTTATGCTGATATTAGTGTCTTTTCTGGTGTTGTTGGTAACTTTTCGCCAGAAACACCAGAATGATGATAGGGGATTACAGCCTCTTTAAGCTGATGCTTGCCACTTTAAACCTAAGGACGAGTTTTTTGTTTGTTTGGTTATATCAGAGCATGCATATTATCATTTTCTGTATGCATCAAACTTGATAAAGAAAGCAGGCACGACAACCCACTTGTCGTGGAAACAGCAGTTCAGGCATTGATTTCGGAGAACGCATCTGAGCATGATGTAATCATTTATACGGATGGTTCGGTGATTCGACATGTGCGGAGCTCGTGTCGGGGAGATGTTGTGAAGGAAGACAGTGGTGGTTTTGCCGTGACAACGAGCAGTCTCACTATGGAAATCATGGCGGTTACCAAAGCGATGATTTTCCTAGAATCACAGACTTTCATCCATGCATGTTTTCTCAGTGACTCAACAAGTATCATCATTAATCCTCTCCGCTCCCCGTGGAGCATAGGGCCTCAACAGTTGTTCGCCACTCTTCTCGGTCTCTGGCTGTTCTTTTATGGTCTCCCAGGTCAATTGAGCACTCTTCAGCTCCTCAGTAAGACCTCGTCTCCAAGTCTGCTTAGGGCGTCCTCTTTTCGTTTTCCCTGCGGGTTCCACTCGAGCACCTGTCTAGTGACACTCGACTGTGTCTTCCGCAAGGTATGACCTATCCATCGCCATCTTCTCCTCTTGACCTGTGTCGTCATAGGTTCCTGCCCTGTTCTTATCCACAGATCCGTGTTTGTAACTCTATCATACCATCTCAATCTGAGAATCCGCGGCAAACATCCGTTGACAAAGGTCTGGATCTTATTTCTATTTGACCTAGTGACTCGCCAAGTTTCCGAGCCATACAGCAACACCGACTTCACATTTGAGCTGAAAATTCTGAGCTTTGTTTTCGTGGAGATGGCAGCGGACTTCCACACCATGTGCAGGATCGCAAAGGCCTGTCGGGCCTTCCTAATCCTAGCATTTATGTCCTCGTCTGTACCTCCTGATCTGCTGATCTTACTTCCAAGGTAGACAAATTCATCCACATCTTCTATGTCACTTCCCTCAATCAGTTTTGGGATCTTACTGTATGTTGTTGCTACGCATTACTTTAGTCTTCTCTTGACTGATTTTAAGACCGACTCGTTGTGCCGTTTGTGTCAGAGCATCCACTTTTTCCTGCATGTCTTGTAGTCTATGCGAAAGCAAGGCAAGATCGTCCGCAAAGTCCAGGTCTTCTAGCTTTGACATAAGTGTCCACTGTATGTCTTTTCCAGACCTGGCGTAGGCTGTGCTTGTGACCCAATCAAGTAGCACCAAGAAGAGGAGGGGGGGCAGCAGGCATCCCTGTCTAACACCAGTAGTGACCTGGAACTCCTCTGACAGTCTTCCATCATGAATAACCTGGCAGGCAAACCCCTCATACAGCTGCCTGATGATGTCGACAGTCTTCTCCGGCACCCCATAGTTTCTTAGGAGACTCGAGTTAGTTTTGAACAATTTGTTTTTGGTTTCTGTAACTACGTTCTTTTTTTTTAATGGATGGGTAGTTAGCCCATCGCACAACCCCCAACCTGGAGGACCAGGATACCACATTTAGTCTGCACTCTCTCCTTCGACCTTCCCGGCTTGGGTAACCCTGTCGGCATAGCTCTCCGGGTCCCTGAGGTACGCAAGCCCCCTCCCCCACCACTACAAGGTAATGGCTTCATGGGGGAGACTCAATGAGTATGCTCAGGAAGATTGAAACAGGATGGGCTAGGAGACATTGGATGGAGTCGTTGGGGAGGTCTAAGCTGACAAAGATCAGTTTTATTTTTGTGCCAGGGCATGCAGGTGTTAAGGGGTAATGAACGTGCGGATAGGCTTGCAGGTATGGCTGCTGTACAAAGCGGACGAGCAATGGACCAGGCTGATATTATAAATTCCTTAAGGGAGAGAGGACGTGTACATGAATCACGTAATAGCGGTGAATCTACAACACTAACCAGACTGCAAGAACTCAAAGTTAGGTGTGGTGTAGCTCGACAAGAACGCTATGCTGGCAGACAAAGAAGAATTGTAAACCAACAAAGAACCGGTGTCGTTAGTCGCCACACGCTGATGGACATACTGAGGGTGAGATCGAAGCACTTATGGACTGATTTGTTCGACGTGCAGTGATGGTGATCCGACGACTAAACTAAAAAGACTAAACTAATGCATGCTATCAAACATTAAAATAAAAACTGCGGACATGAACTATTCTGCTATAACCGCGCCCATGCGGAACTTCTGAAGAAGGAAGTAAGGGATGCTACTCTCATGCGCAAAAGATTAAGTTATTACACCGACAGGGAATCAAGGAAATAAAAATGTCCGACTTGCCGCACGGTTGGGAGAAACGGACAAGCAGATCGTCAGGTAGAGTTTCATACATGAATGTTGAATATATCAATATCTTGTTCACAATTTAAGCAGAATTATAGATATATTTTAGAGTTGCTCTTATTCAGGTTTACTACTATGCATTTCAATATCAGAACCATTATTATGATTAATTAAATTAAGTTTAGAGACCCTCCTAGTCCTAGCTACTCTCTAAACTTTGACAACAATTACAATGACACAAACAACGCCGTTTTAGCATTTGCCGTTGAAAAACGGCTGCTGGGTGAAGATTAAGGGACAACCTACAATCCGTACAGTCTACTACTAAGACTAAAGTCCACTGTAATATAACTACTTAACAACTAGCTCAGAACTAAACAAACCGTACGGTGCAATGAACTCAGAACTCGAACTGTACGATGTACCTTCAGTAATTAACTAGTAAGTTTTAAAGTTAGTAACTCACTGTAACACGACTAGGTTGGCTCATTAACATTAGAATGAATTAATATGTTCATCATCAAATTGCTTTGACTTTGTTATAAGAAGAACTTTGCCTCCCTAACGTTCCTTCCGAATTTCTCTCTCATAGGTCATATATGTCCTGCATCTGCAGCCGTCACGCTTGGCTTATGTCATCAGTTACAGCCTAAGTTCATCTCCTTGGTCTCCATCTTCTTCTCTTTGCCGGAATGCCTCCTTCCATATTAACATTCCCAATGTTAGAGTTGGCTGTGGTAGAGAAGGCCTGCTTTCATTATAATCAGTGTCCCCCGCCATATAGACATGCATTCTCCGACTTCAGGGGTATATGCTCAATAGGTAATCTGATGACTAATAGTAAAATGACAAAGTAAAATAATATTGTGTACTTGAATTGTGTTACTAATATTTGTTGCCAGGCAAAGATTACTTCATGAATACCCACACAAAAGAAAGCCAATGGGACATGCCAACGGAACCTGCAAAGGAAAGGTCAGACAAAGTGACTTGCTCGCACCTACTGGTTAAACACAGAGATTCAAGGCGGCCTCAGAATTGGAAGGGAGAGGAGATCACAAGGTCCAAGGAGGATGCATTGAAGCTCTTACAGGGTAGAGTTTTATAAAAATAATGATTCATTAGAGTTTATATTGGTTTCATATTTGATATGTTGATTGATTGATTATGCCTGTGTGTTGCCGGGCTCGCAAGGAGCAAAGAATAGTAACACTGCGACCTACAAGGCATGTTGTAAGGGCGACTGAGGTAGGGGTCTAGGGAAGCTACCCTAGTAAATAAAAAATGTAGCAGAAATCGGATGTGCTGGCCTACTTGTAGCCGCATAACTGGCACGACATACAATTGCTCTTAGACTCAGATCACATACAAATCACAAAGAGTTGTTTAACAAGTGATCGCTATAGAGCTTTTGAAAAAGATTGATTGATTGGACCATCATTATTGCACTTAGGGGAATAACCATGTGTGCTCTAATGAATTCTTTCTTTCATAGGAAGATCTCAACGGCAGTGCAAGAACTCTATAGCACTGGTGAGGGTCCCCATTGTTTGATATGTGATGGTAGGGAGATGATTACATTCACATAGTAGAGAAATTGTAGACATCGAAGATCAGAATATTTTGCTGAATACAAAGAAAACTAAAATTATGTCCACAGACAAAGTAAAATCTAAACCCAAAATTACCATCAATAATGAAGACTTCTACCTCTGAAGTTGGAGAAGGCACGCCTGTATGACAGGAGACACTAATAAAATGGAACGCATACCTTCACGCAAAAATCAGTCAGAAGCGCTACACCAGGCGTGCCTGAATTCATAGCGGGCACCTTGAAGAAGAAGACATTGAGAAACCTTTAACATCATGCTGAAGGAGGGGAACTTGTTCTGTGGAAATTCTGGGGTTGGATGCATGTGTCAAAAATTGTTGTTGTGCGCACGATACATGGTTGGATTCAGAAATTGTATTCCTTTACTTGAAGATCTAAATTACAAGTACCTCAGAAGTCAAAGTAAGTCTTGCTTGAATGGCAAGGGACAATGGTGATAAGGAAAGCAAGCGTTCACGCAAAAATCAGCCAGGGGCTCCATATTAGGCATCACGACTACACCTGAATTCATAGTGAGCGGACAACAACAATTGTTTTAGTTCCCTAAGCATGTTGTGGTGTCTGTGGCTTAGGGGAAAGTGACTCGGTCTATTAACCCCGACTTTCTGAGTTCAAATCACGCTGCGGACAGTTTGGTTGCAAATTGTTTTGCGTTGATTTTTACAAAAAGGTCGATCGCACCTCCCGTTCAGAAAGCAATGGCAAACTACTGATGTAATAATACCTAGAAAAATCACAAACAGCGTTAAAAGCTAGGGTTGATTCGCAAAGTCCTGTAAAGGATATGCAATTAACTAAGCATGTTATTATTTCGCTGAATAATTAATGTAGATAAAACTGATTGCTGCATCTCATGTTTCTTATTCAACAGGTTATAGAAATCAAATTGAGAATGAGGAAGCCAGCTTTGCTGAACTTGCAGAAGAATATTCTGACTGTAGTTCTGCAAGAAAGGGCGGTGACTTGGGATCATTTGGACCAGGGCAGATGCAGAAACCTTTTGAGGATGCTTCTTTTAAGTTGAAGGTTTGTTTTATCTTTTATGTATAATTTTATTTCTTCTTCAAATGCTCCATATCGACCACTTGTCAACCACGCAGTGTGATTTATATGTGATCTGAGCTTGAGATGTACGTTGTGCCAGTTATGCGCTCACAAGTAGACCAGCACCTCTGATGGTTTTTGTTTACTTGGGTAGCTTCTCTAGGCCTCTTACGACTTGCCTTGTAGGTCGCAGTGGTACTATTCTTTGTGAAATAAATTAAACAGTAAACTAGTCATCAATTTTCTAGGCACCACTTATACATTCAGTAGTTTGCTTTTGCTTTCTGAATGCTAGGGTCTATTTTTAACCGTTCATAAAAATCCAAGCCGAACAAATTTGCTTCCAAACTGTCGGCAACAGAGTTTGAACCAGTTTGGGTTGTGATCGAGCTCACTACCGCTTAAGTTACAGCCAGTTAAGACGGATAAATTTTGGTCAGATTAAAGAGAAGTGGTTTGAAGAGAACGTTAATGAAATGCATGTTTCTTGGAGTATGAAGCAGGGGATGACCAAGATGAAGATGGCAGCAGGACATTAAAGAAACCCTGAACATGATGCTGAAGGAGGCAGGAGAATTTGCTAGAGACAGAGTTATTTAGGTGGGCTGCGATGAATGCAACATTCCTTAAGGGACATGCTACAACTTGAGGATGGAGTAAAATTGAGCTTTCACTCTAAAGAAGGCGGTCATTTCCCCTTACACCTGCATACCCTGGCACAAAAATAAAACTGAGTTGCTCATGTAAAAAGTATACACTAATATCACGTCACACCAACTATCTATGTGACCTGGTCCTCAGGAATTTATTTGATTGATTGATAGTACCATCATCATTGCACTTCGGTGAGTAACCGTGTGTGTTATGATCTCCTTTTTACACAGGAAGATCTCAGCGACAGTGCACAAACTCCGCAGCACTGGCGAGGGTCTCCCGATATAATTTTGAAGATGGTGAAAATATTTAGTAGGAATTTTATCTTTGGTATTTCTAATGAGTTTTGCCAGGGCAGCGGCTTTCCAGCCTGTTATTCTCGATTTTGAACTGCCTTTGGTTCTTTTACGTGTTCAACTAGAACACAGGACCTACTTTTTACTGACCTCTGATGGTACTAGGAACTCGATCTCATCTACATTGAGATCAGGGATCTCTGAAAAAATATCCTGATGGATACATGAGGGAATGAACCAATTACTTTTGGAGTGAGAGGTGTGCACCTAATCTCTACGCCACAGAGATCACTTTTATAGTCGCTGAAGGAGTCTAGGTTCACAAAAAATAAGTGTATGAAGAAATTATTTATACAGTGTTAGTTAGATCATCCCTCATTGTGCTTGTTCTATTTATCCCTGCTTCCTCCTTTCAGGTTGGGGAACTGAGTGAAGCAATATCTACAGACTCTGGGGTCCACATAATTCTAAGGACAGCGTAAGGTGAACTCACCCAGCAACTCCTGGAAAGTATTCTTGTGTGAGAATGTCCAGAAGATTAAGAAGTTAACACCAACATTTATTTGTTTAAGATAATCATGTATATATATATATATATATATATCTTTGTAAAACATGACGATGAGATACTGTAAGGTGGTAATTGGTAAGCCATGGTTAGAGGAGATGCTGGGTAAACCACAGTTAGAGAAGATACTGGGTAAGCCATGGTTAGAGATGCTGGGTAAACCACAGTTAGAGGAGATGCTGGGTAAGCCACAGTTAGATTTGATGCTGGGTAAGCCATGGTTAGAGGAGATGCTGGGTAAACCACGGTTAGAGATGATGCTGGGTAAACCATAGTTAGAGGAGATGCTGGGGGAGGTCAGTGCAACTGAGCACACAGCTATGGAAGAGACAGTTGTTGTTTTTGGGGATATAGTCAGAAAAACATGCAAAATGAATGATCAGAACACACAGAAAAGGACAAAGAGAAAGATACTAGGCAACTTAACCTCATGGCATGGGAGAAAGTAAAAAACAGATTTCTGATTACAAGCAATCTGGATAAGAAGTTGTGGAACCATATCATTACCTACAATATCATGAAACTTTCCATCAATTTCTGTTTGGGGCTGGACTTACCCAGGTCTATAGTTCCTCTGGTCTTGTCTTATTGTGTATGTTTGATCGTGGCCCCTCCCGGCAACATAAGGTCGACTAGCTCAGATGGGAAGACCAAAATTCCTGTTTAATGGTAACTAGTTTTTATGTTTTGATAGAATACTGTACGGTTTTATGCAATTTTACTCAATTCTGTGAGTCTGGTTATTTATTGATGAAAAATTATAATAATACTGATATTCCTTAGTGCGTCACCCATGTGGTGCCGGGCCCGCAAGGAAGCAAAAAATAGTACCACTGCGACCTACAAGGCATGTCGTAAGAGGTGACTGAGGTAGGGGACTACAGAAGCTACCCTAGTAAATAAAAGCATCCTCGAAATTGGATGTGCTGGCCTACTTGTAGGGGCATAACTGGCACAATGTACAATCGCTCTTATCACATACAATATATTTTATATATTTCTTATATATAAAATCTGATATGATTTTATCATATAAGAAAAAATTGCACCAAGTGGTGTCGATATGAAGCATTCGAAGAAGAATATTGCTTAGTGTTAAACTGAACTTGTAACATTAATATAACCTTGATTTAGCATGTTATGTTGTTTTTCAAATGAGTTTGACTTTATCTAACAATACTGGAATGTGAGGTCACGCGACGGTGGTGGTCTATTTCCTAAAAGTTTTACCTGAGCTCTCCGGCCTTATGTTAAATGAGGCCATGGTCTGATCCATCTCCATTTCTTTTTTAGAGAATTGATTTAATCCTCAGCTATATTGGATGTTGTCTTTTATCTCCTTGGTGTCCATTTGTATTGGTTGTTGTATAATTGTCTCTTTCTCTATTTAATGTCCTGTTGTATTGATAGTTGTATCTTGTTTAGCTTTGTGAGGTTGGTGGCTGCTATCTTGTTTAGCTTTGTGAAGCTGGTGGCTGGGGCAACTGTATTGATAGTTACTATCTTGTTTAGCTTTGTGAGGTTGGTGGATGGGGCAACTGATATGTGTTGGTGGGTTGATTGATTAGGTGAATCAGTCAGTGATGTATTAGATGATGAGTCAGTCAGTGATGTAGTGGTTGAAGCTGTCAGTGATGGAGTAGATGGTAATGCAATCAGTGTTGTGGTTGAGGCAGGCAGTGATGGAGTAAATTATAATGCATTCAGTGCTGTAGTGGTTAAGGCAGGCAGTGATGGAGTAAATTATAATACATTCAGTGATGTAGTGGTTGAGGCAGGCAGTGATGGAGTAAATTATAATGCATTCAGTGATGTAGTGGTTAAGGTAGGCAATGATGAGTAGATGATAATACAATCAGGGATGTAGTGGTTGAAGCTGTCAGTGTTGTAGTGGTTGAAGCTGTAAATGATGGATTTGTTTAATCAGTCAGTGATGGAGTAGATGATGAAACTGTTAGTGATGGAGTGGTTAAAAGATGTACGAGAAGAATGATGTAAATGAAAAACTATTTGTATGGAAGAGATGATAAATGATTATTTGTAACTTGAGAAACAAGACATAAAATATTTCTAAAAATAAAGAAACACAAAATGCACTATTTGTTAGTATGAACAAATAAATATTCATCATCATACTCAGTTTTCTTGGTTTTTTTTTTATTTAATCAGAAAATAATCATCAAGTATCTTGTTCATTCTGGAACTTGGCTTCCATGACAACAACCCAGACAATCTCTCTGTTCTGTGCAAGTTGATCAGCAGCAGTCATTCGTAGATCGTCAATGACATCTTGCACCCATCGTCTTCTAGGTCTTCCTCTCATTTTTCTTTCTGGCACCATTTCCTACAGAATTATCTTTAAGGCACTCGTGTCGTTTGATATGTCCGAAATATTTAATTTTCCTTGTTTTTATGTTCTTTAATAGCCAACTCTCTTTAATATCAAGCTGTTGCAGAACAGAAGCATTTGTTCTTTTCTCTGTCTATGATATTCTAAGTACTCTTCTGTAGCATTTGCATTCAAAGGCATTAACAACATACTTTTATTTGAATTTGTTTGATTTTAAAATTCAATTTGACTCTGTATTGGGAGTTCCTCTGTATTGACTTCGACTCAGGAAATACTGGATACTAACTGTCTCAGACCCTGGTAACCAAACATTGTACATTTAAGACCAGCAACACGACAACCAAACTCAAGAGCATTTGTGATTATGGCACCACTTTTATCACTAGCTTCGCCCATCCAGCCATGCTTCCATAAGCTGCTGATAACTCCAGCCACGAAAGTGTCGCCGGCGCCAAGAGTGTCAATAATCTTGATGTCTGTAAGTGAAGAAGCTTTGAAAGTGCTGCCTCTAAAGTGAGCAGAAGCTCCCACATCACCCCATGCACAGATCAACACTGCTCTGAAATAAACATACCATTAGTTAGACTCATATATATATTTATATATACCTCAAGGTTTATTGAAGAATATGGTGTTAGGCTCATTATTTTCATTTACCATAGACGCTCCTGTGTGTTGCCGGGGTCCGCATGGGAAGCAAAGAATAGTACCACTGCGACCTACAATCCATGTCGTAAGAGGTGACTGATGTAGGCCCTAGGGATGCTACCCTAGTAAATAAAAAGCAGCACAGAAATCAGATATGCTTGTAGGCGCATAACTGGCACAATGTACAATCGCTCTTAGGCTCAGATCACATACAAATCACACAGAGTGGTTGACAAGTGGTCGATATGGAGCGTTTGAAGAAGAAGAATAATTTACCATAGGCACAGGATGAGTGATATGGTCAACATCACGCAGGCCACCTTTACTTCCCATTGCTTTTCCTGGTACCTTATTGAGACTGGGTCAAGCTGAGCACTGCTAGTCTGAAAAATATCTCACAAACACTGTGGAATTGAATCTGGATCACACACCTAAGAAGCGAGTTCACTAACAACTACGCTACTGTGGCTCTCAAAGAAGTATAAATTTTCAATCTAATATGGCACCCCGGATGATTTTTGCGTGAAGGTTCACTTTCCTTATCAACAGTATCCATCACCATTTAGGTGAGCCATACTTCAACTTCTGAGGTACTTGTAATTTAGATCCACAATCAAAGGATCAGGAAGCCTACAATCCAACCATGCATTGTGTGCACATCAAAAATTTGTTGCATCCAAAACTGACATCTAACCTGGAATTATAGTCTGTCCATTAATTCGTGAGCACGTTTGAAATTGATTTTCTCGAAAACTACCTGTTGGATCTCAGTGATTTTTGCAAGCAGCCTTAGAATATCCATGACGCTAGAGAAATATTTTTTCCAAGAAAATTTGATGTAGTTTGAAATATTTCTTCTTCAGGTTATATTAAAATCAACCTCACCGGATTGTACACAATAGTAACAGATCTACGGTACACAGACGCGTTGTTCTAAAAATACATTATGGTAACATTGAAATATCGTGCGTAAACAACAATTTCACGGGAATTCCCGTGCACCGAACCCAGTCGACTTTGAAAGCGGAAAGCATATGACGTTATAATTGGGATACCGTTGTATAGTTATAGGTGTATCTCGCTATTTGTATGAAGCTATTGTATAATATTTGTTGGCTTATCAAAACTGACATTGATATCACATTCATAATGAGTCTGAAGTGCACATTTATAACAATGCAGAAGGTTACAGTTTTACTATACCAACACTTCCGTAAGGAATCTAAGAGAGGTCATCTATATTGCGATATTCATAACCCTGAGAAACGAACGCAACTGGCGCTTGGTCTGAATAGAGAATCCTTTTCCCGATGGATTAAACAGGACACAAAGTGCACTAATGTCAAGCAAGGAAGGAAAAGAACAATTGACGACTTTGACATAGATGTCATAAGACGGAGCTCTTGAAAATGTTTGCGACAAATCAACTTGTTACTCTCAGGAAACTGAAATTAAAACTGCAATCAGATTGCAGCATAGACATTTCTAAAAGTACTCTATGGAAAATTGTAAGAGCCGCCGGCTTCACCTTCAGAAAAACTATAGGCGGCAGGAATATTATTTGTGAAAAGCCACATTTAATTGCTGCCCGAAGTAAATACCTGAAGCAGATCCGTGAGCGGCGGAGGCAAGGCTATGATATTGTATATTTGGACGAATCCTGGGTCAATGCTCACCACACCAATGCTAAAGAATGGCAATCAGTAGACGGTGAACAGAAAAGAAAATACCAAGCAGCAAAGGCCAGCGTATTATACTAACACATGCAGGAAGCAGTGAAGAAGGTCTTGTCCATGACGCTGGACTTATTTTCCAATCAAAAAGTACCGACGGTAGGGATTACCACACAGAAATGAATGGACATATTTTCAGGCACTGGATGGAGAAAGATCTACTTCCAATTCTAAACAGACCATCATGCTTGGTAATGGATAATGCATCCTATCACAACGCAGTATCAGCGGAAGACAAAGTACCAACTGCATCAAATACAAAAGATCACATTAGGACTTGGCTTGCTAAGGAAAATGTCAGCTCGATGATACATATTTGAAACCCGAGTTGTTGCACCTAGTGAGGATGACAAATAAGACAAGGTGTTTCATATTGACAAAATCATTGCGGAATACGGCCACACGTCTTTGCGACTACCTCCATATCATGCTCACCTCAATCCGATAGAGCTTGTCTGGGTTAAAGTAAAAGGGCAAGTTGCGAACAGAACAGGACGTTTAAAATGTGTGATGTTGAAGTTCTGACACGTGAGTCCCTCTCAATGATAGACATGCAGTTCTGGAAGAAGTGTGTTGAACATGTGCTCGAGAGGAAGGCAGTACTGGCACCGAGATGGATTACAATTTGTCCAGCCAGTAACAATTATCAACCTCATGGAATCATCAGATTCGGGATGATACAAATCATATTTTGATTACAGACTGAGAAATAGCAACGTATACATTTCCATATCCAAATGCGTCTACCATCATACAATTTGTGGTGAAGTTAAGACACCCTGGGGTCTAATGGTGACCGAAGGGAGGACTAACTGTTGCATATTGTATCCAAGTTCACGATTGCACATAAAGGGCAACACAATTAATTACTTGACCTATCAAGTTAATATAGAGATACACCTATGAATAGAATTGACATGGACAAATTCTAGGGATTACTGTAAAATCTCTGGGGACTGCCTAGAGTAGTTGATAGTAGCTCGGCCTGCTAGCTGTGAGACGCCTCATAGCTCGGGTTCGAACCTACTGTCCGGCATTTGTTCGAGTCCCCTGGTCTTACTCAGGACGATAACGTGAGTACCTCTGAAGTCGGAGAAAATCTGCCTGTATGGCGAGGGAATACTAATTACGAGTACATTGAGCACACGGCTGCCAGTGTAAAGTAATTTACAATGTGCACGCTGCTGCCATTGTAAGAAATTGGGAAAACGGATTTTCACGCAAAATTCAGTTTCAGAGATGAAACTTCGTCTGAGTTGAAAGCAGACGAAAGAAAAAAGAAAAAAAAAGAAAAAACTGTAAAATCTAAAATTTGAGCCCCGTATTTGCAATTGTCATAAAAGATCAAAGGAATTTGCCGATGTGCAAAATCCGTAGCATCTATGGACTACTGGTTAGCTTTATTTTAGCGTCATGGATATTCTAAGGCTGCATGCAAAAATCACTGAGATCCAACAGGTAGTTTTCAGAAAATCAATTTCAAACGTGCTCACGAATTAATGGACAGACTATAGCACTGCTTGCGGTTACTAGCTAAGTGTTATTGGCTCAGCCAAAATTTGGTTATGGAAATGACAGTTTAATTTGTACATACATCTTCGAAGCAATTTGGTAGCATTTTTTAAAATGTTGCAGTTAGTTAATCAGCATAAGAAAGTAAGTTGGGACAGAATCTTGCTTGAATTACATTGAGAAACAAAGAATGAAGTGATTTGGCCACTTAAAATGAATGTATCCAAACTCTACAGTACACAGAGCATTCTACAGCAAAACATCAGGAAAAAAAGGCAGGAGGAAGACCAAGAAGAAAGATGGTTAGATGGTATAGCAGAATCATGTCAAAGAGCAGAAACAACTATCACCCAAGCCACTCGAGCAGCGCAAGATGGAAAGAGAAAAGCACAACACTGGGCAACAACCCAATAGCAGTGTGATGACAAAAGCAGAAATTGATGTGTTAATTAATAACTTACCCATCTTGACAAAGGTTATAGAGACCCTCTACAGCGTCATTCGGGTTGAAATAACCTTTCAACTTTGCAAAGTCCTTGCTGATAAAGACAACATCAGCTTTATCCATCACAGATTCTGTTATAGTAGTATATGTTTTATAATCTGAATGAGATCTATATTGTTATGAAATTTGCAAATAGTTAATGGTGACAGGACTCATGTCACATCACTCCAGGCAGACCCATAGGTGCTCAGTCTCCCCCAACAGATATAGAACGGTATGCATACTGATGGTTCTATGGCTCACTGGTTAAACACACTTCTCTCTCTGTCCCTCAAACATCTAGCACTACTTGTACAAAGAGTAAGTAATTCCAAACTCCCTAAATTTGGTGGATTGATTTAACATCAATTTTAGTGCAGTAATCCAACAGTAGGTCACCAAGAGGCAGAAGAACATTCCACTCATCCATCCTCAACTCCCAAACAATCGATGCTTTTGATGTAAGCATGTCCGCTCTATCGTTGCAGTGAACACCCGCATGAACAGGACAGTAGATTCACATGAGTCTCTGGAGGTTGAAAACCTCTATAGACGACATCCACTCATACTGAAACCTGTCATTCTGGATCTTCCAAAGTATCGGCTGTGTGTCAGAAACAACAATGACCCCCAGTAAACGGAGTAAAGAGAGCCAATGGAGGGTAGCAGTAACGACGCAACTTCCATCCAAAAATGGTAAAAGTAAAAAGTAAAGGAACCCTTTCATACCTCGTGGTCAATACAGTGTTAGGCCTGTATTTTCATTGACCGTCGGCACACGATGGGTGATGTGGTCAGCATCCCGCCGGCCGCCTTTACTTTTCCTGAGCATGTCTGGTACCCAGTTGAGGCTGGGTCGACCTGAGAGCCGCTGAGGTCGGGAAAAATTCCATGCATCCAAAAATGGTATGTTATGTTATATGATCAACATCATGGCACATTGGGTATTCCCATACATGCTCCATCCTTCAATGCAACAGCGATCACAAAGTTCACATGCTTACCATTCATAGTTCATAAGGTGTCCATGAGGAGTTGATTATTATATCTTCTCTCAATTAAATAAATCAAAAAGCCACCAATAGTAACACAAGATGACTACTACAATATCAGCAGACCCGAAGAAGTTACAATTCTACGCCTCAGATCAGGACACAATCGACATCGCAACCACATGTAAACAAAATTCAAGATTGACAATTCAGCCTTGTGTACATGTGGACAGGCACATCAGACTGCAGAGCACATACTTCAAGACTGCCCTGAATATGATGATGATCCAATCAATGAATCAATCAATCAAATTCAGTGGTCTAGTGAAACAACACTGGACAGAAAACTACACAGATCTCTGTGTGAGCTAGAAAAGACAGTCAAATTTATACAAGAGACAACATTGAATATATAGACAATATTTGAAGCGAACAAAGGGAAGGATATCTCCTCTCTTTACCACAAAAATGACACTGTCTGGCCTTTCCTTCTAATTCTAGCACTGGGCCTAGATTCTAGCAATCATTCCAGTGTCTGAAAAGTGAAGTCTTCTTTGAACGCTCCATATCGACCACTTCTTAAATCACTCTTTATGATTTGTATGTGATCTGAGCTTAAGAGCGATTGTGCAAGTTATGCGCCTACAAGCACATCTGATTTCTGCCCAGGTAGCGGCTTTCCAGCCTGCTTTTCTCGATTTTGAACTGCCAAAGGTTCTTTTACATGCTCAAATTTAACATGGGACCTATGTTTATTGTCCGTCTCTGATCAGGTGCTGTGTCGGCTGGCTTTGGCGATCATGGATCTCCACAAATACCTATCTTTGGTGTTTGCTATCAACTCAGATGGTGACGTTCTACTGAGCCATGAAATCAAGCTATCCAAAATTTTCTCTCTCTGTCTTCCTCTGTCTCGCCTACCCTTGATTTTACCGGTTGTTACAATGTGTTCTAAACTTCCCTCCTCATCGCATGTCCAAAAATGATGACTGCCTCTTTCTTATATTGATAATAAGTTTCTCTGTGTCTTGACTTCATTCAACACCTCAACATTAGTGATTTTAGCAGTCTATGGGATTCTCATCATTCTTCTGTAAAACCACATCTCTGTGGCCTCCAGAGATTTTTCGATCTGTTTGTTTATTGTCCATGACTCACATCCATATGTCATGGTTCTATGTAGCACTGAATAACTCACATTCTGACCTCAACTGACAAGGACTTGTTGCATATGATGCTCTCTGATAGGACTAGGAAATAGCTCTCACCTACACTGATATGAGGGATCTCTAGAAAAATGTCCCAATGGCTTCACGAGAAAGCGAACCAAGTACCTTTAGAACGAGATGCATGCACCTAACCTCTACGCCACAGAGACCACCATTAAGGTAAGAATGAAAAGCAAAAAACAAAGAAAGCTATTTAAATGTTGACTCACTAAGTTGACATGCTGGAGTGCAGGGCAACGAACATGCTGACTCTCCCCATTAAGGTAAGAATGAAAAGCAAAAAAACGAAAGCTATTTAAATGTTGACTCACTAAGTTGACATGCTGGAGTGCAGGGCAACGAACATGCCGACTCTCCCCATTAAGGTAAGAATGAAAAGCAAAAAAACAAAGAAAGCTATTTAAATGTTGACTCACTAAATTGACATGCTGGAGTGCAGGGCAACGAACATACTGACTCTCCCCATTAAGGTATGAATGAAAAGCAAAAAACAAAGAAAGCTATTTAAATGTTGACTCACTAAGTTGACATGCTGGAGTGCAGGGCAACGAACATGCTGACTCTCTTGTAAACAATGCCCCGACTCAAGGGGGCAGAAGTATGGACAGAGCCGATGTCATCAATGTGGTGCACGCTTATTAGTTATGTCGCCCAGTGGTTACCGGGGCCCAAATTTGGAGTGTAAAGAATAGAACCACTGTTACCTGCCACGCATGTCGTAAGAGCGACTAAGGAGGTTTGGCTGAAATCGGATGCATGTGTCCTAAACGTGTAGAAGTCTATGCATTTAGGGGCCTACCAAACCAATGTGCAACGTATACACGTTCTTGGCAAAGATCAAACATGTCACAAAGAGTGATTACAATTGGTCGTAAAGAACGAACGCAAAGAAGAAGAGTTATGTGATATTTGAGAGTCTCAGACACTGACCTATTGCGAGAATTAGAAATTGAGTTTGGACATGCCAGACAGCGTCATCTTCGTGGTCGAGAGAGAAGGTATACTAATCAACTTCTCATGGGTACGGTGAGCAGGTGGACTTTGGGATGCCAGCTGCAGAGGAGGAACGAGCCCGCATAGGAATTCTAAATATGCCATGATATCGAATAACATAACATAATTAAGGTGACCTAGCATTACCTGGGTTTTGAAGTTCAGGTTTTTCCACTTCTAAAGATAAGATTATCCTTGATGGATGATTGTTTGAGATCTGTGGTGGATGAACCCTCTCGTTGTATGCGACAATGTCATCAATCATACTTGAAGTATCTTTCATTGCGTTGCATAACTGTATCAGGAAATATGAGTTTATGTTACAACCTTTTCACTTCCTTCCTCTGCTGCTTCTGCTGCTCGTCGTGTAGCATTTCCTTTGCAGAACGTCTCTCTCAACTCACCTAAAAACCTAGTAAGTTCTCCTTTCTCCAATCTTTAATGTTTGTGCTATGGTTCATGATTCTCATCCATATGTTGCCATATGAACATTTGTTTTTTTGCTTGTGTTATGCCATATTTTCTTCATACTAACCATCTACATCCTGCTGCTGGTACTCATTATCACCATCACGGGTATCTGTAGCGTAGAGGTTAGGTGATTGTCTCTAGTGTCAAAGGTACCAGGCTTGCTCCCTCATGAAGCCATCTGGATATTTTTCCAGAGATCTCTGATCTCACTGTAGGTGAGATCAAGTTCCTAGTCCTATCGGAGACGGACGATAAAATGTAAGTACCTTGTTCAATTTGAGCAAGTAAAAGAACCCCTGGCAGTTTAAAATCGAGAAGAGCAGGCTGAAAAGCCACTGCCCTGGTAAAATCATTAGAAAAGATCAAAAATTAAATTCATACATAAATATCTTCACCATCTTCAAAATTACATTGGGGACTCTGGGACCCTCACTGGTGCTATAGAGTTGGTGCACTGCAGTTGAGATCTTCCTGTGTAAGAAAGAGAACTGAGCAAACATGGTTACTCACCGAAGTGCAGTGATGATGGTCCAATCAATCCCCAAATAGCTTGTCCTGAGCAGAACTTTGCCAACTTAACAGTCCTTCAGAATTTCTTTCTCTCCGCCTCTGCAACGGTCGGTCATACTCAAACCATCAGTTACATCCTGAATTCATCTCTCCGTGGTTTCCTCTTTTCTGGGATGCCTCCTTGCATGATGGTCTTCTCCAGCCCTTTGTGTATCTTTATATGTCCAAAATACTTTAATTTTCTTATTTGTAGCATCAGCCAGTTTTCTTTAAATTTGAGTTTTTTCTGTATAGATCTGATTGCTTTCTTCTCTGTCAATGATATACAGAGGGCTCTTCTGTAACACTTATATTCAAAAGCACATGTATGGTTTTCCACTGTCATGTTAAATGTCCATGCTTCACACCCATATGTTCCACTGGGAATATGTATGCTCTTAGTACTCTGATCTTTGATTTCCTACCAGTTCCATTCCAACCTTCTTCTGCGTTATCACTAGATTGGGATTTTGGATTCTCTAATAAAGGCAGCCGTCTGCCTCAGATTATCAACCACACCATACAGTTTGTCTTGGACACTAGTGTTAGTGGGCCACCTCTTTCTTCTTAAGTCTGCATACTGGGGGCAGTTCTGTAGAATATAATTCCTATGATTTCTGCTTTCCCGTTTGTGCCAACCTCTTCCAGCAGTAAGTTTTGGCCACCCTCGTGATGGTAGGTCTGACATTCTTACCACATGGCTAAATCTCCTAGGCAGATTGGCGACCGTAGAATCCGTTATCCCATTTCTCATTGTGAGGGTCGTTGCACCATGTTATGCGCCTAACGGCCTGGTGCGTCTGTTTTCTGCAAGCATTTGTTTTTCGGGTTAGCATTCCCTAGCAGACACATGCATCCGATTTCAGCCAAACCTCCTTAGTCGCCTCTTACGACATGCTTGGCAGGTAACAGTGGTTCTATTCTTTACACCCTACATTTGGGTCCCGGTAACCACTCAGGCGCAATTCCAACCTGTTTTTAGTTGTTTAATTTTCTGTAAAGCCCTGTTTGTTCTTCTTTTAATTTCCTTTGTTCCATTTCCATCTGTTGTTAGCAGTGTTACTACTACTACTAAAAGTGTAACCTTTACAACTACTACTACTGATGTTTTACCTCTCTTGTTCTTTTATAAAATCTCGTCTTGTGGCATAGGCCCTCAACCAACTCATGCTAATTTATAGTTGGTTGAATTTTGTAGCTTAAGTTTTCTACCAGATGGGATAGCCAGCACCAAGCTGAACCATACCTTGGTCACCTCTTACAACATGTCTTGTAGGTCACAGTGTTACTATTCTTTACTTTCTTTGTGGGCCTTGGCAAACATATTTCCTCCCATCAGATCTGTTTTGAGCAAGCCAGCTTATTTAATTCCAGCCTCATCTTATTCTCTGTCTACAGTTTGTCTTTATGTCTCTCTAGGTCTTCCCCTACCCTTCTTGTCACCCAGATTCCATTTTAAAGACACATTTAAGTGTCTGTTCTTCTGCATGCTTAATGTATGTGCCAACAACTTCCATCTCCTATTTTTTATTTCTTTGTTGATATTGCTGATGCCTGTGCACCAGGTGATCTCAGTATTTGGTGTTCTCTGGTCCCAGCGAATTCAGAGAATTCTTCTGAGACACCTTCCCTCAAAGCCTCCTATGCAACTGTCTGTCTTGGTACTTGTTTTCCATGTCTCTGATCCATACACAGTGGACATTTGATTTGTATATATTGAGTTTAATCTTCCTCGACAGTGCACCTACCATAACTTTTTTTTTCGATCCAGAAGCACTTGAGCTTCCAGCTCTTTGGCTCGGTGCCATGGGTAACTCTTCGGTTCGGTGCCATGAACACCATAAATCTGGAGAACCTGTGGCTTTTCTGCCAGCCCGTGGAATTTAACCGCACTCACAGGAGGCTTGTCACCCGTCGTCCAAAGCGGTACGAACACGCTGGCAGGCAGGCCTACCATTACTTAAATAAAGCAGCCATCTGGGATTTGAAACAAAGCTCTGGAAAGCTGACTAAAAAAGTTAGCTACATCAATCTGAAGTTGACAGCACAATTTATTGTCTGTTACAGGGAACAAGGGTGCAAACTAGTACTTTCTCATCATCACGTAGCGTTTCCCATGCGGAACATCGCTTTTATCACAGCCAGACTGAAAAACTCTCTGTCTCTAGCAAGATCTCCCGCCTCCTCCAGCATCTTGTTCAAGATTTCTTTGATGTCCTGCTGCCACCTTTGTCTTGGTCGTCCCTTGCCTCATACTCCAGGTACCATGTCTTCCATTACTGTTCTCCCCAAACCATAGTGATGTTTAATGTGGCCAAAATATTTCGTCTTCCAGGACATGGTGTTATTTATCAGTCAATTGCTCCTTGATATGCAGGTCTTTTGTTTTCTCTTTCCTCTGTCCAGGATGTTCTAAGACATGTTTTGTAACACCTTGTTTCAAAAGCTTCAATTTTGTTCTTTAATGTTTCTGTTATGGTCCATGATTCGCATCCATATGTTACCACAGGGAATATGCATGTTATCAGAAGTCTTACTTTGACAACGATCGCGAGAGAGAGAAGTCTTACTTTTGTTTCTTTGCTACTATCATGCAATAGCTCCTTCATTCTGGTTACACTCTGGAAAGCCATGGCTAGTCTTCTTCTAACTTCTTTTGTACAATCTCCATTGTTGTTAATTATAGAGCCAAGAAATTCAAAATATTTGGTGTTCACAATGTCTTCATTATTGATGTCAATTTTGGCGTGAGATTTTATTTTGTCGATGGACATAATTTTAGTTTTCTTTATAGGTTTCTAGATTGTTTAATCTAGCTGTGACATGTAAGGAAGTAACAGGTTGTGACCTACCTCAAAATGAATCCAGGAGTAATGAGAGAAATCCTCATGAAAAATCTCATGAAACTCATCATATGTCAGCTCTGGACAGTCCCTGAAGGAAATCAAGAAAATTAAGTGTTAATTATCATGTACAAAGACGTTATGTGAATTAACGGCAACAACAGAAGCTGCAACCGCAAGCAATAACAATAGCAGCAACAACAGTATCAGCAACAACAATGGCAAAAAAAGCAGTAGTAAGAACAGCATCAATTACAACAACATTAGCAGCAACAACAGTATAGGTAACAACAACAGCAATTACAACAGCATCATCAACAGCAACAGCAGTAACAACTGCAACAACAACAATGGCAACAACAGCAGTAAAAACAGCATCAATAAGAACAACAGCTTTAGCAGTTGTAACAGCCAGCAACATCATCAACAACAACAGTAGAAACATGACAACAACAGTAATAACAACATCAGCAACAATATTGACAACAACAGCAGTAAAACAGCATCAGTAATAACAACAGCAGCAGCAGTTGCAACAACACCAACAACAGCAGCAATAATATCAACAACAATAACTACCAACATATCCTCCTCATTTTTGTCTTCTTCTTTTTCTTCTTTTTCTTCATTTTCCATGTCTGCTTGAGAACAATCACTTATAATCCAATTTTTGTTGTTTGATGGTTTGAATCAATGCGTATCAGTAGATTGTTATGATGTGTTATGCAATCGATGTCATGGCACACTGAACATTCCCCTTTGTGCTCTGTCCGCTGCTGCAGCAACCATCCCAAAGTCCATTTACTCACCGTGCACATGAGAAGTTGATTACTATATCTTCTCTCTTTACCACGAAGACTACACTGTCTGGCATGTCCAAATTGAACGCTTAATTCTTGAACTCGTTTCAGTGTCTCAGACTTGCCCATGTCACATAATTGAGAGCGACAATTATGTCCTCCGCTGATCTATATCAGTAGATTTTGTTTCTAGTTTACAGTGTGGGATTACTGACCTCAGACACAACCCCTTAGATGCCTCATCATGAAGATCTCTGTTTCTATAGCTCTTTGTTTTTTTAACAGTGTGGGACTGCCAGCTTCACATACCTACTCCTCTTAGTCTCCTTCATTTTCTTATCTTGAAGATCTCTGTTTCTTTAGCCTCATACTATTTTACAGTGTGGTGTGGAACCGCTGGCCTCACACATCTACCCCTCTTAGATGCCTTCCTTATCTCACTCTGAAGGCCTCTGTTTCTATAGCTTCATGCTTGATTTACAATGCAGGGTTGCTGTCCTCACACCTCAACTATCTTAGCCGCATTTTATAACATACACTAAGAAGGGACAGCACTTCTATTTTTAACTACCCTGGAAATTACAGAAAGGAATGTTTTCCCTCTACTCTACTATAAGTCACATTTTAAATCAGATTTCTATTATTGTAATTGCTACAGAGTTTGTGCACTGCTGCTGAGATCTCCCTGTGTAAGAAAGAGATTGGAGCAAACTTGGTTATTCAATGACATGCAATGATGATAGTCCTATCAATCAATATTATTGTAAGTCAAAAACAAAGATCCTACCTGGGATAAAACAGTATAGTTCTGCTGCCTGTGGTTTGACTTATAACAATGGTTGCTATAGGACACTGCACTGATTTAAATAAACAATTTGTTGTTTCAATACCACACTTGTCAAAGTCAGATTTGATCCAACTGAAAAAAGTGATATAATGAAGAAATGTAAATATTTCATTCTCTTTATTCTTCATCTTCTGTAATGTTCTTCTTCCTCTTCTTTTTCGTCCTTCAACTTCTTCTGCATCGTTCTTATTCCTCTTTTTCTTCTTCTTCATCTTCTTCTGCATCATTCTTATTTCTCTTCTTCTTCTATTGTTTTAATTCTTCTTCTTCTACTTCTTCCTCGTCTTCTTTTACTTTTTCTTCCTTCTTCATTTACTGCATCGTTCTCCTTCCTCCCTCTGTTTCCTTCTTTTCTTCTGCTACGTTCTTCTTCCTCTTCATCTTTTAATTTTTCTTCACCCTTCTTCTTTTTTCTCTTCTGTTGCTTGCATCTTTTTTCTCTTCTGTTGCTTGCATCTTTTTCCTCTTTTATTTTCTATTCTTCTTCTTCTTTGCGTTCGTTCTTTAATCACTCTTTGTGGTATATTTGATCTTTGCAAAGAACGTGTATACGTTGCACATTGGTTTAGTAGGCCCCTAAACGCATAGATACGTTTAGGACATGTGCATCCGATTTCAGCCAAACCTCCTTAGTCGCCTCTTACGACATGCGTGGCAGGTAACAGTAGTTCTATTCTTTACACCCCAAATTTGAGCCCCGGTAACCACTCAGGCGATTTTCTATTCTTCTTCCCTTTTTATTCTTCTGTCAAGAAACCAAATGATGTTCTCTCTATCCATTTTCAACTCCCAGATGATCAATACAGTTAATGTATATCTGTCCATTCTCTCATTGCAACAAACACCTGCATGTTCAAAACTGTAGATCCTTGTAAGTCTCTGGAGGTTATAAGTCTTGATAGACAGCATCCACTCATACCACAATCTGCCATTTTGAATCTTCCAAAGCATTGACTGAGAGTCAGACACAACAGCAGCACCAATAAATGGAGCCCCAGATAGCCACTGGAATGCAACAGTAGCGGCTTCAACCTCCATCCTCATACTGGAAGGAACTATCCTGTATGCTCCATTTCCTTATAAACACCTCCTCTTATATATCATAAACAAGTAGGTTTTTTTTTTACAAACCTGGCTTCAACACCATGGTTACCAAGCACTCCCAAAAACTCACAAGGAACAGATAATATGGAGAGAACTGTACAGTTGTTGGTAGCATTGCCTCCCCTTTGCCAATAATATTCAAGACCTCTGAAATCAAAACATGTGAAAATGCAAAACATGATGAAGCAACAATAAAGTAGCAGATAAAAGACAATATTGAGGCTTGCTAGATGTGTACGAATGTAGTAAATACACACATTTCGTACACATACGAACCTAGTGCATACAGAAGAATGGAAAATAGTTTACGGAACCAAAAGCAAACACGTTAGAATCTCATGGTCATTGTCTCTCTCTGTCAATAGTGTTTGACTGTCCTGGACATGTGGATGTTCGCGACAATGAGAGATCAGACAGGTTTGCACCAAATGCATCAATTCTTGGAGAGTTTAAGGGGGATGTTCTTTTGGCTTGCTGTTGGAGGATGATACTAAAATTGACGATGAATCAATGCAGTGATTTAAGAAGTTTGGAATTACATGTTTTACAAAAAAAGCTGTAAGCTTGAGAGGCAGGCAGGGGAGTGTGTTTAATGAGTGAGCCACAGGAACCATCAGGTATGCATACCTTTCGACATCTGTTGGGGGAGAATGAGCACCTATGGGTCTGCCCAAAGGGCAATGGCATTGGTTCTGAAAAAGATAATGAATAATCAGTCTGGTAAAGTGGGTAGAGATCAAAGGGGAAACTACCCATAAGACAAGGTGGTAGTGTATTTAAAGCTGCACTCGGTGGAGACCAAATCACACAACAGAGGTGAAAGATATCAGAGTGGCTGTGACTATGCGATTCTCCTTACTCACTTCCAGAGAAAGGCAACCAACATAACTATTGTGCAGGAGTTTGCAATAACAAGAACTGATATAAATGAATCACAGATGGAGTACAATACAGATGATAGCCAAGAATAGAGAAGAATGGTGTGCATGTGTTGCTGCCCTAAGCGTCACATGCTAGTGAGTCAGAGAGAGAGATAGTAATTTCCAAGACACTGGCCCCAATAAGAGAGTAAAAAGAAGTTTGCAGATAAAAGCCATTATGCATGGACAGTCTAACTGGCTGGTCATGCTATAATGCTTCTTCTCGATTTTTTATCAAGAGCTGACGTTTACGTACTCTAGCTTGGATAAAAACATATATAGTAAAAGCTACTACTTCCTGGGGAGGACACACATAGTATTTCTAACCATTCTCATCGCAAACTGAGATATCTGACAAATTATAATATGAATGGTCCGCTAGTATTCCGAATGTAAACATATATCTGTCCCAGGGCCACTATTTCTGCTTCCCATATAGGAAAATATTACAGAATTCTGATTTATTTCATCACCGTACTTACTTAGGTGACTCTTACACTGTTTGATCTACTCAAACTTCGATTATTGAATTACATTTACATATATCTCTTTCTATTTGTTAAACATTCACACGATTTTCTAAAACAGTGAATGCTAACCTTTGATCTGAATCTTCCTCTGGATATTTTTGAGCAATGTTAACAAAATCAACGCAGGCTTTTCCAACACACAACACTTTATCTCGGCGTCTGCTACAGCCATCGTCATCACGCCCCCTTTCGGCCATAAATACAAACTTTTCCTTTCTTTACAAAATGGTATTTGAGCAATACGTGCAGAATTATGTTGATATTTTTAATATACTTCAAAAATCACAATTTAGTGTTAGCAATAAAAGCGATAATATGAAGCAATTGATCAAAAATGTACTTGTTCGTCTTACTTTGTAACATATTAAAGTAAAGAGTATGCGTTTTGTAGTAGCACCTAGCAGTTTAGAACGTTATTAGTTTACAGTTGTCGCTACGTCGTAGTAGAATAATTTCGACTAAATTGTTAATTCTGCTATTTCTTTTCTTTGCAATCGGTTTCGT
Source organism: Arion vulgaris (assembly GCA_020796225.1). Lineage (NCBI taxonomy): Eukaryota > Metazoa > Mollusca > Gastropoda > Stylommatophora > Arionidae > Arion > Arion vulgaris. The sequence goes on from CM036758.1 coordinate 46,598,160, forward strand.
ATGCTCGTCTAAACTATGAGATGGGTTGTCTCTTTGAAGCTGAATGCCAGTTAGAGTTCCGCAAGAGTTTCCCATAGTTTATGATCTGTAAGCTTCGTTTATGAGGTCATGCTTCGTTTCGTTGGTGTATCCTGTTCTTAGGCGAAATATTGTGCGTGGTTTAATGTTTAGTCTTCTGATGGGATCTTGTGGGTGTTTGCTGTGGATTTGTTGCCTCCACAACTCTGTGTATTTAATTGTTCATTCATCAGCACCAGCTAACTTGGCTTACGTAGATCTACTGTCATGGACATGCGGGTGTTTGCGGTAAGGAGAGAGCGGACAGGCTTGTATCAACATGATCGATTGTTGGGGAGTTGAAGATGGATAAGGGGGATGTTCTTCGGTCTCTTCGCGACTACCTATTGGATGAGGACACTAAAATTGAGGTGGAATCGATCCAGCGATTTAAGAAGTTTGGAGTTACCCATTGTACAAGTAGAACTGGATGCTTGAGGGGCAGAGTGAAGAGTGTGTATGAACCATTAGTATGTTTATATGTATACCCTTCGACATCTGTTGGGGAAGATTGAGCGTCTATGGGTCTGCCCGGTGTGCAATGACTCAGTTTTGCAACCAATAACCAACACCAGCTTATGCCTTTCACATATAAAGTTGACTCCAATATATTTTCAGCAAATTAGGTCCCTTGTATTGATGACACCCACAAACTAACGAGCAATCTTTGCACACTTGCAGAACAGGTTGGTCTCCAGATCAATTCTGCCAAGACCAAAATTATGGACCTCACAAACTCGACAGACAACATCGTAATAAATGGCCAAACACTGGAGAAAGTTGAACATTTTACATATTTGGGTAGTAAAGTGTCAAACAACGGAGACACGATGAAAGAAATAAACTCTCGTATTGCTATAGCAGCTAGTGCCTTCACTAAATTAACGAATATCTGGCAATCTCAAGACTTTAGTATATGCACAAAAGTTAAATTATTTAGGTCATGTGTGATTCCTGTACTGACCTACGGTTGTGAAAGTTGGAAATCAACAAAGAAAATTGATAAGAAACTGGACAGCTTTGAGAATAAATGTCTACGAAAATTATTAAAAGTAAAATGGAGTGATTTCGTTTCTAACAACACAGTGAGAGATAGAACACACCAACAACCCGTATCAAATATTATAAGGAAACGAAGGTGGAAATATTTAGGTCATGTGCTTAGATCAGACGAAAAGAGACTAAATCGACAAGTCCTTATGTGGTCACCAGTTGGGAAAAGAAAACGTGGAAGACCAAAGACCACTCTTCGAAGAACCATCCAACAAGAAAGTAAACTATTGTGATGTAAAACCATACAAGATCTGCAACTGCTAGCAAAGAACCGTATCACATGGAGATCTAAAACCTCTGCCCTATGTGCCGCCTTTGGCACGAAAGGAACAAACTAACTAACTAATTGATGACACACTCCTACAAAGTGGTTCTATCACCTATTTATGTTTCCCTCTTAATTATATCTCTGTCTTCTCGTTCTCTGTTACTTTCAACTGCTCATTATGATTTTTTTCCCGCCACACTGCCACAGTATTCTAGCTTGGTGTCGTGGTCTTCTATATTTGCCGTGCGCTTCTCGGATGACGTTTTACACATTTTTACATGATTCTAGATGAAAAATATGAAGTAACGATCCAAGATGATTGCAATATCTTGTTTGCTTAGCTAGTATCTTTTTTTTTTTTTACATGATTGTAGATTAAAAGCATAAAGTAACGATCCAAGATGGTTGTAATATCTTGTTTGCTTAGCTAGTATCTTAGAGAACATCAAAGAAAGTTCATCTGGAATTTTCCTATGACATGACTAACTATGAAGTGTATATGGCTTTTCCCCCGTCTTTACAGATGGTCAATTAGCTTGTGTTTTACTGTGACAACTTCTGAGTTTGCGCTTGTGTCTCTTATATTTCATCTTATCCCTAAGTCTCTTTTCAAAATATTCTGCGTCTTTGCGTAATGTTTTTCTTTATATAACTGGGTCATCAGTTAGTTTTTCCCATTTGTTGATACCGAGAGAAATGTTCTTTATTGAGGCCTTGTAGACATCTTTGTATCGGAGCAGTGATCTTTTTTGGTGCTTCTTCCCTTCCTAAAGTTCACAGAACATTTGTTTTGGTATGCGACTATTGTCCATTCTTCTCACATGCTCTAGCCATCTTAGTCTTTTATTGCTGAGCATACCCATGATGAAAGACAAGTTTGCACGTTGAAGTACTTCAGAGTTGGTTATCTTGTTGTACCATCTAATTGTCATAGTCTTACGGAGACATCGACGGTAAAAGATGTTAAGTCTCCTCTCGTGTCTTGAGTAGGCTGTCTATGTTTCTGCGCCATATAGTAAAGTGCTAATTACACAGGCTCGATATATTTGAATCTTTGTCTGCAATGTTAATTTTGTGTCGTTATACGTGTGATAGTTTGTCGAATGTAGTAAGTGTAAATCACAATATACAGCATAAACACAAGTATTGTTGGCGTTTAACTTTTGCACATCTACACATTTTCGTAGTTTCAACAAGAAACCAGATGAGTCCTTGAACTTTGAAGCTAAGTGTGACTTATTAACATTTCAAATTGTGTTCTTGTGTTCAAATTCTGTTGAAAGTTGCATTTCATCGAACGGTTTTTATTTTCTAGTTTGCTATTTTGGAGTTGTGCGTTTAAGCTGCTATCGTCGTTGACAAATTATTAGTGTTTACCAATTATTTTTTCCATGGATTTGATTATGATTTGATGAACAATACACTGTTTTATATTTGTGAAATGTTCACTTATTAACCAGATACAATGTTGAATACTCTGTGTTGATGTGAAATGTTCACTTATTAACCAGATACAATGTTGAATACTCTGTGTTGATGTGAAATGTTCACTTATTAACCAGATACAATGTTGAATACTCTGTGTTGATGTGAAATGTTCACTTATTAACCAGATACAATGTTGAATACTCTGTGTTGATGTGAAATGTTCACTTATTAACCAGATACAATGTTGAATACTCTGTGTTGACACGTTTATACTGTTTTGTTTATTTTGTCTATTGTCTTTCCCCAGGTGGATGATGGAATTGATTGTGCATTCTTGCCGTTAACCTTAGGGGGGGAGGGGAGCTTTAATTTACGTTATATGGCCAGATGAGTTGCCCTTGTTGTGCTCTATCCGTATTTATTTAGTGTAGTCTTGGTATTGTCTATCCATTTTTTCTTGGTCTTCCCTTGGCTCTAGTACCTGAGCTCTTTTTATTGTATGCTGTTATTGGTGGTTGGTTGTATTAAATTTTCATATTGTTTTGTAAGTTGTAATATTTTTAATGAACTCTAGCAGTTACCACATAGTTCATGTGCTGCCGGCTGGTTCTCCAGTATGGTTATAAAAGAAGAGATAGAATAGAGAAGAGAAGTGGTAGTAAGAGGAGGGCTGACAGAGACGGTTTAAAAGGAAAACAGATCGACTTGCCCTCAAATATCTACGAATTGGCAGATCGACTTGCCCTCAAATATCTACGAATTGGCAGATCGACTTGCCCTCAAATATCTACGAATTGGCAGATCGACTTGCCCTCAAATATCTACGAATTGGCAGATCGACTTGCCCTCAAATATCTACGAATTGGCAGATCGACTTGCCCTCAAATATCTACGAATTGGCTATGTCGAAGTGCAGATCAACGAGCACTAATACTACAGAAGTTGGTGATGATCTCAACATCTTCATGATTCAGGAAACATATTTGCAGCTGAATATAGTCCAGGTTTCAAGTGCTACTCCACTCCCAGAGAACCTGTTTATAGAACGAGGACAGGCTCTCTATGGGAAGCATGGACACAACTGTCTTGATACGTACGATTTCTTACCAGAAGGCGTGAAATTACAGGGGATTCAGATAACAATTCGTGATCAGGTATGGCGAAAATGTGTAGTGTACGCCAAAGTGGATCAACTCCATATTGCAGATAACTGGGGCAAAGGTTGAACGAGAAGAAGAAGACTCTCAGATGTTCCAGGCACAATGTTTCTTTATTAAATGTCCAAACCACTGCATTTGTTGTCTTTCAATGTATTCGGTGCAGAAAGTTATGCTCGCTCTGCTTCTGATGTCCTCGTTTCGTAGTCTATCTTTCGTGATGACCCCCCATTGCATTCCTCAAGCATTTCATTTTACATGTGGTGAGCTTTCTGTGATGTGTTGCTGTAAGAGACCAAGTTTGGCACTGGTAACAAAGTGTTGGTAGGAAAATACTTTTTCTCATCTATCTTTTTACTTCCATCTTGATCTTTGGGTGTTGTAGTAATATATGGTACCAGCTAGTAGGTCACTGCATTTGCTTTTTGGCCTCTTGTCTTTATTTCTTTATCGAGTTTTCCATTCTCTGTGAAAATACTGCCTAAATTTTTGAATTCAGAAACTTGCTTTTGATATGTAACAACTTGTTACATCGTATATACTAAACAGAAAAGCGCAGACCACAGTCTTCAGACTTAGAACAGAACACTGCGGTCTCAGAGCCTACCTCCATAGACTGGGGCTCAGGGACTCGGCTGCCTGCAGCTGTGGAGCACCAAAGCAGTTCCAAGAGCACATCCTGCAAGACTGCCCCAAAATGTGCAGTGTGAGAATGAAAACCTGGTCAACAGAAACAACCCTTCAGAACGTACTATCGCCCGAGTGGTTACCGGGGCCCAAATTTGGGTAATAGAACCACTGTTACATGCCACGCATGTCGTAAGAGGCGGCTAAGGAGGTTGGGGGTAGGGCTAGCTACCTCACACCGTAAAAAACACTAGCTGGCTACAGAACGGAGAGCGAACCGAGTAAACGCTGGATGAAACCGGACACATCGCCAAAAGGATAAGCACCAGAGCTCCAAATGGTGCTGAAGATGTGACGTAAAACACACCAATGCTAAGGCTGCATGAATCAGATTTCCACATGAATAGAATTTATGGGGAAATCTGGTACAACGGTCTGGGCGGTGATCGCGCGCGCGAGAGAGAGAACAAACTATGGGAGAACCGGTGAAGACATCAAGCACACAGCCTTGTTTATACACATACCGGAATAGTAGCATATCAGAAGTTCACCGAAGAAGAAGAAGATAAAGTTACATCGTATAATACTCACAAAATCACGAAGACAAGTCATGTTATGTATTGTTATCGACTTTTTAATTGATATTTTTATTTTCATGCTTCTCACAGACTATACAATACTAATCTATTCAAATAAAATAATACACATCAAGGGATCAAACTGTAATGCCATATCGATCGGTAGTCAATAATCGATTGTCACGGTTCCATCATCACGGCAATGTGAAAAGTAAAGGAATCCTTTTTATACCACGTGTATTTTTCTCTGACCGTCGGCACACGATGGGTGATGGGGTCAACATAACGCTGGCCGTCTTTACTTCCCAGTGCTTTTCATGGTACGAAATGGAGGCTGGGTTGACATGAAAAGCCGTTACGGTCGGGAAAAATTCCACATTCCCTGTGGAATTGAACCCGGACCACTAGCCTAAGAAGCGAATTCACAAACAACTACGTTGCTTTTCACGGCAATGTATTTCACTATCATTCCTCCGTTCCTATGCCAGCAAACATCTCCCAATGTGTACATCATTGTCCCATGTGAAATCGTGAAGCAACATGCCATCGACTCGTTTTAATTGGCTCATGTTGAACAGAAGGTCACCAGCCCTATATTGCCTTTCTACATTAGACTACAATATTCATGTGATATTTGCCTGCACATGTCCAGTATTAACACACGTACTAGGAAACAGTTTGTATGTAGCATCAATTTATTGTCGTCATTTTATTTAGAACAAAGTTTTAGTTCATTTATTATTCCGTGTTTGCATTTGTTTTCTTGATAAAGGCCTTTTGTCGAAACATCGTCTGTTGTCATTTTTTATATTTAGTATTTCATTTTTCCTTTCTCATGCAATGCTGTAATAAACTTGTCTACGTCGAAAACGCCGCTTATTCAGTTTTACCGCAGTATTCCCATGGTTTTCTTCAGGTCTGATCTGATCCGGTCTGACCACCTCAGATCATTAGGTTTCTATACATCGCCAGACACAAACCTGCAGCTTGCATAAGAATTAAATGCATACGACAGACGTCAGAGTGTCAACACCACCTTCCACCACTTGAATTTGCGATTCACGTCAAAGGAAACAGCCGACACGACAAAACACTCCAGTCTACAAATGAATTACTGCATAAGACAGCCATATTATCGCTTGCGACTAGAGCAGAGCAAGACAAAAACAGAGAACCACGACACTGGGCAACGTCTCGTTAACAGTGTGACGATAAAAGAAGAAGAAGAAGATAGATTAAGAGAGGTGGTTCTCATTCCTTTTTTTCCAACATGTCACACATTAGGAAAGGCATTTTCACTGTCCTACAATATGTTTGTTATTGTCTATCAGTTTATTAAAGTTTCTCCATAGTACCTGCAGCATTAGAAGTCACATGGCTCACTCTCCAAGATTATCCAACAGGGAACAGTTGAGAGTGGAGGAAAGAAAGGAGGGCAGAGAAAATCCTGGTTTGACAACATCAAGAGCTGGTCAGGACAGAGTTTCTCCCCACTTGCTCGAAGAGTTGAAGACAGAGACCCATGGCGTGCATTTTGGGCTGATGTCTCCACAGTGACACCCCTACAACTCTAACGGGTTATGTGCTTTATTATATTATTTTAGTGATTATGGATATTTTGTCTTTTGTGTTGTCATGTTCAAGTTGTTTTTTGGTTCGCAGTTATGAATTTAGACGTAGTCGTGGAGACAAGCCATGTTATGTACTCTGATATGGTACTCTGATATGGTACTCTGATATGGTACTCTGATATGGTACTCTGACTATATATTACCAGTGTCACTGGTTATTATTGCATTGTGTGTCTATCTTTGGCAACATATGGTTGTGAGACATGGACCATTGATAAAGTGGCGGAGAAGATCATTAATGCCTTTGAATGCAAATGCTACAGAAGAATACTTAGAATATCATGTTCAGAGAAAAGAACAAGTGCTTCTGCTCTGCAACAGCTTGATATTAAAGAAAGTTGACTATTAAAGAACATAAAAACAAGGAAAATTAAATATTTCGGACACATCAAATGACATGAGTGTCTAGAGAAGATAATTTTGGAGGGAATTGTGCTGGGAAGAAGAATGAGAGGTAGACCTAGAAGACGATGGGTGCATGATGTCATTGACGATCTGAGAATGATTGCTGCTGACGGCGGTCATCTTGCACAGAATAGAGAGCTTTTCAGGATTGCTTTCAAGGGAGACGAGTTCCAGAAGGGACAAGATAATTGATGATGATCTGTCTTTGTTATCACCGGGGAAAATCATCATAAAATAGCCTGTTCTAAGCAGAACTTTGTCATTTTAAGAGTCTATCGGAATTTCTCTCTCTCAAAGACCAGATGTCTTGTCTCTGCAGCTATCATGCTGGAATCATCATTGACATCCTGAATACATCTTCCCTGTGGTCTTTCTCTTCTACTCTTTGCCAGGATGCTTCTTTCCACAGTGATCTGTTCAAAATCTTCGAGTATTTTTATATGTCCTCGCCCGTGTGGTGCCTGGGCCCACAAGGGAAGCAAAGAATAGTACCACTGCGACCTAAAAGGCATGTCGTAAGAGGCAACTGATGTATGACCAAGGGACGCTAACCTAGTAAATAAAAAGCATCGTAGAAATCGGATGTGCTGGCCTACTTACAATCGCTCTTAGGCACAGATTACATACACATCACAAAGAGTGATTAACAAGTGATCGATATGGAGCGATCGAAGAAGAAGTATGTCTAAAACACTTTCAATTTTATCACTTTTATTTGTAGCATCAGCAAGTTTTCTTTGATTTTGAGTTCTAGATAGATAGATCTATTTGTTCTCTTTTCTCTCCATGATATACGGAAGACTCTTCTGTAACACTTATATTCAAAAGCACACATTTGTTATCTTTTCTCTCCATGATATACGGAAGACTCTTCTGTAACACTTATATTCAAAAGCACACATTTGCTTTCAAACATACTGTTAACGTAGATATCCTTACTTATTCTTCTATGATTTGACTAGACTGGGATTCCAGATTCTCGGTTGGAAGCTGGCGTCTACTTTAGGTTGTTTTGGACGCTGGTGTATGTGAGCCATCGCTTTATTTTCAGGCGTGCATACTAGGGGAGTAGCAGTCCTGTAGGACTTGCTCTGTCGTTATACTCGCCAGGCCAAACCGGTACAGACCGTTGGTACGTATCTTAAATTTAGTGTTCATGTTGTGAATATAAACAATACCAAAATACATCTGAAACAGAATTAAAAAAAGGAAAATAAACATAGGCATTCAACACAAATTCAGAATAATAAGTTTCAATTCCAATATTGTATCAATCCTAACATATGATAGCGAGACTTGGAGAATGACTAAAGATATAGAAAGTAGGTTGAATGCATTTGAAAATAGATGTTTGCGAAAAATAATGAACATAACATGGGAGAAATTCAGGAGAAGTGATGAAATCAGAGAAATGTCTGGTTAACCACTAGTAACCACTATTATAGAAAGAGAAGATGGAGATATGTTGGACACACCTTGAGAAGAAATGATCAAAGAATACCAAAGCAGGCATTGAAGTGGGAGACAAAGAATTAAAAAAAAAAAAAAGAGGACACCCTAGGGAAACCATGAAATGAACTTTACTGAGAGAGACAAAACATATCGGACTCAATTCCATGGAAGAGATTGAGCGAGTTGCCCAGGACAAGGACAGAGCTGACTGGAGAATTTACTTGCAGGTCCTATATAACTTATAACGGTACAAGATGAATATATTTATATATATATATATCATGTTTGTTTGTTTGTTAATATATATATATCATGTTTGTTTGTTTGTTAATATATATATATATCTTGTTTGTTTGTTTGTTAATATATATATATCATGTTTGTTTGTTTGTTAATATATATATATATCATGTTTGTTTGTTTGTTAATATATATATATATCATGTTTGTTTGTTTGTTAATATATATATATATCATGTTTGTTTGTTTGTTAATATATATATATATCATGTTTGTTTGTTTGTTAATATATATATATCATGTTTGTTTGTTTGTTAATATATATATATCATGTTTGTTTGTTTGTTAATATATATATATATCATGTTTGTTTGTTTGTTAATATATATATATATCATGTTTGTTTGTTTGTTAATATATATATATATCATGTTTGTTTGTTTGTTAATATATATATATATCATGTTTGTTTGTTTGTTAATATATATATATCTTGTTTGTTTGTTTGTTAATATATATATATATCATGTTTGTTTGTTTGTTAATATATATATATATCATGTTTGTTTGTTTGTTAATATATATATATCATGTTTGTTTGTTTGTTAATATATATATATATCTTGTTTGTTTGTTTGTTAATATATATATATCTTGTTTGTTTGTTTGTTAATATATATATATATCTTGTTTGTTTGTTTGTTAATATATATATATCTTGTTTGTTTGTTTGTTAATATATATATATCATGTTTGTTTGTTTGTTAATATATATATATCTTGTTTGTTTGTTTGTTAATATATATATATCTTGTTTGTTTGTTTGTTAATATATATATATCATGTTTGTTTGTTTGTTAATATATATATATATCTTGTTTGTTTGTTTGTTAATATATATATATCATGTTTGTTTGTTTGTTAATATATATATATATCTTGTTTGTTTGTTTGTTAATATATATATATCTTGTTTGTTTGTTTGTTAATATATATATATCTTGTTTGTTTGTTTGTTAATATATATATATCATGTTTGTTTGTTTGTTAATATATATATATCTTGTTTGTTTGTTTGTTAATATATATATATCATGTTTGTTTGTTTGTTAAGTAGGGGAATTAAAGCTTCGTTAAGCCGAGGCTTGCTCCTTTCAACCTAAGGATAACTTTTTATTGGTTATATCAGAGCGTGTAATTTACATGTAACAAACATGACAAATAAGAATTAACTGATTTCGGAAAATCCAAATGTAAGAATAATATACATCTTAAACTGAAGGAAAAAACTTGAGAAAATAAACAAAAGCAATGAACAAAAGGTTAATTCTACAATAACGAATGGGAAAATTGAAGTATTTTGGACATATACAAATACATGAAGGGTTGAAGAAGACCATTATGGAATGAGAAGAAGAAGAAGAAAACCACGGATAAGATGTATTTAGGATGTAACTGACGATTTGAGCATGACGTCTGCAGAGACAGTACATCTGGCATATGAGATAGAAAGAAATTCCGAAGAACTGTTACGGTGGCAAAGTTTTGCGACAAGCTATTTGATGATTGTGATGATTCAACAAAAATCATGTCTGAAACGGAAGGAATCTTCGGATAAATAAACATATGCATTCAAGAAGAGACAATTATTTGAAACACAAGAAATAACTTTGACAAAATAAACAATGTATTAAAAAAACATTTTCTGAAACAGAAGAAAACATAAGAAAATTCATTCAACAAGAAACAGAAGGTAACTAAGCTTGTTCTAAGATCACTGCCAATGAGGAGTCGAACACAGATCGTATGCTTGGGGTGTCTGTAGCGTTGGTGATGTGAACGTTAAGTCGGTCTGCCGAATGGGTCAAGCAGGATTCAAACTTTCTCTGAACAAACTGACACGCCTCTGTGAAGTCGTTTTTACCTGCAATAGTTTAGAGATAGCTTATTTACTGACCTAATTTAATGACCTAATTTACTGACCTAATTTACTTCTCTTCTTTTGTCGTCACACTGTTACCGGATTATTGTCCAGTGTAGTAGTTTTCTGTTTTTGTCTGGCCCTGTTCTGGTGGCTTGGGTGATTCAAGATTCTGCTTTGCCACCTATCCAACTTTCTCGTGGTCTTCCTCTTGCCGTCTTTCGTGATGTTCTGTTGTAGAAAACTCTGCATACAGAGGACTTTGGTTACATTCTTATTAAGTGGCCGAACTACTTCCTTCTTTGTTTCTCAATGTCATTCAAGCAAGGTTCTATCCCAACTTTCTCTCTTATGCTGATGTTGGTGAGTGTCTGTTCTGGTGTTGTTGGTAACTTTTCGTAGGCATTGCAATTCACATGTAGTTATCTTTTTATGACAATGCTTTGCTCATTGTCCGTGTTTGTCACTGGTAACACAAATTATGCATGAAAATGCTGTTGATCATCTGTTATTTAGTTGTCAGCGAGAGGTTTGGATGCCTTAACAATGGGACTAGATAGTAGGTTACAGCATTTGTTTTTTGTCCCGAAATAACACCATGTCCGGAAAACTGAAATATTTTGATAAAAGTCAGGGTTGTGTAAAGAGATCAGTAATGGAGGGCATTCGAAGACTAATTCTACTGCGAGGAATATTCCATCGACCAATCTGGTACCCTCTGTGGCCCCAATATATCACAATGTATAAAGTAAAGTATTTTAGTTTATTTATTGAATGCTTAAGTTTAAATAGTAGCATGTCCTTTGCAGAACGTCGCTTTCATCACAAGCTTGTCTGAAAAACTCTCTTGTCTCTAACAAGTTCTCTTGCCTCCTTCAGCGTTATGTTCAACTTTTCTTTGATGTCTACTGCCCCCTTCGTCTTGGTCGTCCCATACCTTCTAGTATCGTTTTTTCCCCAAACCATTGTGACGTTTAACGTGGCCAAAATATTTCATCTTCAAGGACATGATGTTATTAATGAGTCAATGCTCCTTGATAAGCAGGTCTTGTAGGATGTCTTTGTTTTTCTCTTCTCTGTTCAGGATGTTCTAAGAACTTATCTGTAACATCTTGTTTCAAAAGGTTCAATTTTGTTCCTTAATGTTTGTGTTATGGTCCTTGATTCACATCCATATATTGCCACAGGAAATATGCATGTTCTCAGAGGTCTTACTTTTGTTTCTTTATTTTGCTTAAGAATTAGCATTAAAAATATGAAATCCATGAACCTACAAAACAAAGAAAATTCACAGACCTTGATAATCAGGAAATGCCACTGTCAGAGGTACTTTCTTCAATTTCTGTTAAAAAATATCTTTTTATTGAGAAACAGTACGATGGGAGACCGAGAGAAACCATCATGACTGGTCACTGTTCGAAACACACTCAAAGCATCGTGGATTTCTGTCTGAAAATATGAAATAAAAAAAAAGTTATTATGTAATATGCACAATGCAGAGCTACATAGAGCCAATACTGACATATGGATGTGAGTCATGGACAATAAACAAACAGATTGAAACAATCTCTGAGGGTCACGGAGATGTGGTTTTACAGAAGAATGATGAGAATCACATGGACAGATAAATTAAGAAATGTGGAGGTGTTGAATGAGGCCAAGACACAGAGAAAGCTTATCATAAATATAAAAAAGAGGCAGTCATCATTTTTCGGGCATGTGATGAGAAGGGAGGCTTAGAACACATTGTGACAACCGGTAAAATCGAGGGGAGACGAGATGGAGGAAAATAGATAGAGAAAATGTTGGATAGCCTGACATCATGGCACGGAAGAGCGTCAACATCTGAGATGATAGCAAACACCAGAGACAGAGATTTGTGGAGATCCATGGTCGTCTACGCCAACCGGTACGGCACCTGATGATGATGAACCAGACTGTAAGAATTCCAAATCAAATGTGTTGTAGCTAGACAAGACCACTATGCTAGTAGCCAAAGAAGAATAGTAAACCAACAAAGAACCGGTGTCGTTAGTCGCCACATGCTGAGAGACATACTGAGGAGGAAATCAGAGAACATATGGAGTAATTGGTTCGATGTGCAGTGATGATAATCTGACGACTAAACTAAACTAAACCAATAGTAGCAAGGCCCGCAGAATGACAATCTCTTGTGGAAGACATATGTGACCAACGGGTCATGAAGATGATCTAGATAGATATGTATGCATGGACTTGTCAATGACATTAGACCTGATATCATTTCATTCAGGTCGAAGGTACCCTGCCCTTTTCATCATCGTCTTCATCATCTGCTGCGTCTTCTTCGCCCCAGTCAGCATAACTGTTTGCACAATCATCACTTTACCGAACTGGTTTCTGTGGCTATTATTCAAAATCAAGAAGAGCTGGCTGGAAAGCCGTTAGTTGGACAAAACTCATTAGAGAAGAACTGGCTGGAAAGCCGTTAGTTGGACAAAACTCATTAGAGAAGAACTGGCTGGAAAGCTGTTAGTTGGACAAAACTCATTAGACAAGATTAAAACAAAGTTCCTACAAATTATCTTACCATCTTCTAAATTACATCGGGGACCTTCGCCGGTGCTACGGAGCTCGTGCACTGCCGCTTAGATCTTCCTGTGTGAGAAAGTGATCGGAGCACACATGATTACTCACCGAATTGCAATGATGATGTTTCAATCAATCAATCAATCAAATCAATCAATCAATCACCATTACCGAAACCACAACTACCCCACAATCAATATCGTCATCAACATCGCCATTATCTTCCTCATTCTCTATTATACTCATCATATCGATCATCACCATTATGATCTTTATCATCATAATAATCAGTTATCTTTGACTGTTGTCACCGTCTCCATAATCATCAGCCGCCCGTGTGTTGTCGGGGCCCACAAGATGTGCAAAGAATAGTAACACTGCGACCTACAAGACATGTGGTACGAGGCAACTGAGGTAGGAGTCTATGGAAGCTACCTTAGTAAATAAAAGTCGGATGTACTGGCCTACTTGTAGGCGCATAACTGGCACAACGTACAATCGTTCTTATACTCAGATCACATATAAATCACAAAGAGTGGTTTAGCAAGTGGTCGATATGGGGCGTTCGAAGAAGAATATACTCATCATCAACAGCATCGTCACCACCGTCATCATCATTTTCATAAGCATAATGGTCATAGGTATCAGTGTTTTTGTCGTTACAGTCTTTATTGTCACCATTGCCATCATCATAATTTTCATCAACATCATTATTTCCTTCGTCGTCATCACCATCATCACATTGAAACTGCAAGTACAGACAATATATCACTAATAGTTCTGCTCAGCGATCACAAACACAAATTGTTTATTGTTCCTTTGAGAATCACCTTCATCGCACATTGGACATGTCCATAATTGCTCCGATTTCCTCCCAGGCATGTATTTCAGTGTGTTCAGACTAACAGCTCCTGTTCTGTGATGGTTGATGTATATACTGGGGTTTCTCACATAGTCTTCCTGTCCTGTCGCACATATTGGTATGCATAACATGCACAACCGAGATAGAGAATACCCTTTATCTTCTTCGTTGAAATCTTCAGAGTATGTTTTTTCTTAGAACGTTGATGATGTCACTTTTGTCCATAGAAGACCAATTCTCAGCCGTAGCATAGCTCGCCAGTGTATCCGCTCTCTCATTGCCCTTCATCCCAGAGGGACAAAGATCGAGAGATTATCAACAGACAACATTGTCCTATCAATAGTTCTCGAAGCGATCACAAACACACACATAAACACACGTAGAGCTTGCTCACGCGCCCCCGCCCACACACACACAACTTTACAAAAATATAAGTAAAGAAGTAATCATTACCTTATCGTCATGATCTCTGCTTTTTGCATCGTACGAGCTGAGAGAAACTGTAAATAGGATTGCAGACACGTTCTCAAAGTTCTGCAGCCATTTTTTCTTGACGGCGCCATAACCGTCCACGTCACATAACCTGTGTACACACAATTTTGTTATGCTATATCATGTTTTTATTTGACTCACAATAACTGGCGCTGAGATCTTCATGTGTAAGAAAGAGATCGGAGCACACATGGTTAATCATCGAAGGGCAATGATGGGGGTACAATCAATCAATCAATCAATCAATGGTTATTGGTTACTAAACTGACGTCATTGCACTCCGGACAGACCCATAGGTGCTCAGTCTCCCCAACATATATCGAAGAGTATGCATACTGATGGTTCCCGTGGCTGGCTGAATAAACACACCTCTCACTCTGCCTCTCAGGCATCCAGTTCGAGTTGAACAACGGGTAACTCCAAACTGCTTAAATCGCTTGATCGATTCAACATCGATTTTAGTGTCCTCATCCACCAGACAGTCGCGAAGAGACCGAAGAACATACCCCATATCCATCTTCAACTCCCCAACAATCGATGCTGTTGATGCAAGCCTGTCCGCTCTCTCATTACCGTAAACACCCGCATGTCCAGGACAGTATATCCACGTAAGCCGCTGGACTTCCTGTATATGAAAAAGATCGGAGCACTCATGGTTAATCATCGAAGTGCAATGAATTGTGGTTCAATCAATCAATCAATCAATCAATCAATCAATCAATCAATCAATCAATCAATCAATCGCTTATCCTAATTACACATTTTAAAGATGACTTCCACTTATTGGGCTGCTTGAAATCTGATAACCATTACTTGTTCTCTTTTATTGAACTGACAGCGTGATTAATTTTTCACCGGGTTTTAGAAGTTCATTTCTCTAATTTTAGTATCTTCACAGAACGAGATCTATAATTGAAGGGAAGCCCAAAATAGAAATGTACTGAAGCGTTGAGACACAGAGTTGGCCCAATTTCACTCACTCGATTTCATGAGTCCATTATTCATTGTGCTATCTGAGGCGTGAAATGAAATTTGTGCGCGGAAGAAGGCGGGAAACTGAGTGAGGTCTGGTACTACTGCGCAGCACATATCGTTTCTCTCTTCCTCTACATGTCATTCCCCCTTCTTTTATTATAGTTGGTAGCCTCTACGCTAGGTGACCGTTTTGCCAAGTAGTTTTATATGGAAATCCGCTTCAATTTATATTTGTATACTCGCCGTCCATCGCAAGTGATAATGATAACAACCTCAGACGTGATCTGCTGCACCTCTCTGGTTTGCGTGGAGGGGACTGTTGAGTCTTCTTCTTCTATCCCCAGGAATTTTGAACTTTCACTTCTTTTCCTATAGTACAATGGGGAGTACCGAGATTTTTGAAACCCCAGACATCTCCAACAGCTCTAGGCGTATAGTGCTATGCTTAGTGCTGCAGAAATCTCCAACAGCTCCAGGCGTATAGTGCTATGCTTAGTGCTGCAGAGACTACTACCAGGTAGGGGTCATTGGTCATCGCTGCAGTATTCTCCCACTTCTAGTGCGGTTGGAGCTCTAAAACATCACTTAGTCTCGGCGTCCATGCTATTATAGTACAGAGAGCCTCTTCGGCGAGTGTTATAGAACATCACTTGTTGGTATCGGCAGGCATGTGATTATAGTCCTGAGCTTTTTTTTCGCGGGTGCTCTAGAACAACCACTCGTTGGTCACTTTTTGTGACCTATGGGATTTTCGCCAGGAAGAGTACTGAGCAACAACCAGTTCGGACAGACGCTTGCGTCCACTCGAAACGATCATATTTCGGCTGTTAATTGGTCATTTTGATCTGAGCCTGCGAGTGTTCACATTTTTGGACGTCGTTCTACGGAATTGTAGGGCGATCGCGTCCGAAGAGTGCCAGCTCTTGTCAATGATTAGGTTTGTACGACAAGACAAACTCTTGCATTATCGGCCTTACTCTTTTTGCCACTGTGAGTTTTTTTCCGGGGGATATTCACCACCGTTTTTGAGACACATGTCGGTACTTGGTAATTTGCAATTTTGACTCTGCATTTTCCCTGGCCCCGGGAAACACTGGACTAACGTCTTACACAGATAATCCAGAAGGTTGTTTCATTCGGCGCTATCAGCGCAGCTTTTTGAGAATTTTGCGCTCGCCAGTATCACCCACCCTAGTTCTTTCAGGGATGTTAGTTTTTACCCGGCACTAAAATGCAACCTTACATTTTGCACTCGCGCAACAGTACCTTGCCCGGTTGTTCCAGGAAGGGGAGTTTCGTTAGACGCTAGAACACAACAGTTTGCGCTAGGCCAACTTTACCCAATAGATGTATCCGCGCTTGGCCTCCGATACGGAGTGTACTGCAATCTTCCCTGGTGCCGTTACGAAAGTGTATTCATGGTTACATGCCAGGAACTGGCTATTGTGGTACGATCGTTGACTTGTTGCACTTCGTTCTCATGGACTCTTACCCCACAGCTGGCAATTTGTAGTGCGGTCATTTACTCCGGGGGAGCTAGCATTCGTTCACTGACGTTTCGTACGCTATTATTACTTACGTTTCAGGCGACTTGGGCAGATTTGATCGGACATCGGCCAGGAGATGCGTGCATTGTACGTAGATTTTGGACTTGCATTGCTATTCCGTGCTTGCACTACTACAACTGCCTGTAGCTCTCCTCGATCCCTGCCCCCTTAGCCAGACCGGAACCAAAGTCTGTTACCAGGGCCACCGCGTGGAGGTGGGGCACATGGTCTTGATTAGTGCCAGCTCCACTAGTCCTGGCGCGACGTTGTCCCCATGAACCTTTGACCCCGACTGTTGAGCAAATCCTAGAACACAATTCCCTACCACAGATGGGGGCCTTACATGATCAAAGTTAGACATGTGAGTGTTGTGTATTTTGTCTTTTCGCCCAGCTCGCATTCTCTTTGCCTTAACGACATGACGATTCTCAGATATGCGAGTTCCTCTTGTGTTGTTACAGCGCCATATTTGTCGATCCTGCGCAAGGGATTCTCAGCACGTGGTGTCTATATCGAAATATTTTAGAGACACTTTAAGAGTGTCTTTAAAGCGTCTTTTCTGTCCACCAACTGTTCCCTTCAAACTCGCCATACATCAACTGTTTAGAATGCGCGGATCAGCCCTTCGAGCAACGTGAGATTAAATTACAGATTGAGACCATCTGTTACATCAAGGAGTGAACGACAAGACCATCTGTTACATCAAGGAGTGAACGACAAAAACTATTACATCAGTAGTCCTTTTCTGTTCGCGCTCGTTCTAATAATCCATGATCTCAGTGTAGGTGAGACAGAGTTCTTAGTCCTATCGGAGACAGACGATAAAATCTAGGTCCCGTTTTCAAGTTCAGCAGATAAAAGAACCATCGTCAGTTAAAAACTCGAGAAGAGCAGGCTAAAACTCGAGAAGAGCAGGCTAAAACTCGAGAAGTGCAGGCTAAAACTCGAGAAGAGCAGGCTAAAAGCCGCTGTTTGGGAAACACTGATTAGAAAGATTACAAAGTGTTTTTAGACAAACATATTTATACCATAATCTAAATTACACCGGGTCCCTCGCCGGTGCTACGAAGTTCTTGTAGTGCTGGTGAGTTCTTCCTGTGTAAGAAACCGACCGAGCACACATGGTTCTTCACCAAATTGTGGTACTGGTGGTCCTATCAATTAATCAATCAAAACTCAGTTATATTAGCATTTCGTTGTTTCTTCATAGATGTTCTGTTCTTTCTGTCTGTTTACGTTACTCTGTTGTTTCTTCATAGATGTTCTGTTCTTTCTGTCTGTTTACGTTACTCTGTTGTTTGAAATGATGATGAGTAAATAATCAATAACTAATCAATTGAACAGTTGAATAATTATTCAGCCAGCCATCCAGCCAGCCAACCAGCCAACCAACCAACCAGCCAGCCAACCAGCCAACCAGCCAGCCAGCCAGCAAGCCAAGCAAGCAAGCAAGCAAGCAACCAACCAACCAACCAACCAACCAACCAACCAACCAACCAACCAACCAACAAACCAACCAACCAACCAACCAACCAACCAACCACCAAACCAACCAACCAACCAACCAACCAACAAACCAACCAATCAATCAACCAATAAATCAATCAATAAATCACCCAGCTAGCCAGCAAACCAACCAGCCAATCAATCAATCAATCAATCAATCAATCAATCAATCAATCAATCAATCAATCAATCAATCAAACAATCAATCAATCAATCAATCAATCAACTAATCAATCAATCAATCAATCAATCAATCAATCAATTATCTTCATTCATTCAATTCAATCCAAACAAGATAGAACCATCTAATATACCACTGGTCGTATAATGAAGCCTTGACTGTCTCCTCTATGATCAGATCAGATCTGATACAATGCTACAGTATAGTTGAGTAGATGTGATACTATAATGTGAGGTTTCCTATCTGTAATATCTTGATAAGTAGCCCACTTGTATACATCTTTGCTCTATTGAGGAACAATATTCATGCATCGTCAGTAGGCGAAAAGAAGTCGGAATGTTGATCACATCACCCATCGTGTGCCGACTGCCAATGGTACCACGTGGTTATAAAAAGGGTTCCGTTACATTTTTGTTGTATTTACTCCTTCACTTATTATGTCAGCAAATCTTACCTGAATTCAAATCCCTTGAAATGGAAGAGAATCTCACTAAGCCCCGCTGTTCTCTGTCTCACTCGTAGAATGTCATAGTCACTGGGGGCGTAAGCGTCAGAGAGAATCTTATCCAATGATCGAAATAGACTGCGAGGGGAGAAAATCGGTCAATAAACATGTGAGTTATTATAAGAAACATTAAATGTGATAAGCGTGGGGGGAGGAGGGTGGGAGAGAGAAATATTAACCATTTCATTCCATATTATTTATTTTGTTACTTTTGGAAGCATTTATATTACTTCTGATTCGTCTTATTTTGTTGTTATACTGTTGGTTGTTGCCAAGTGTCGAGATTTTCTGTTTTTGTCTTCAGTTTCAGCTTGGAATATCTTCATTGCACTCCGGACATGTCCATATGTGCTCCGATCTCTTTCGCAATATCTCCAACAACGTTCAGCGACTAACCATACCAGTTAGATTTTGATTGATGAGCATACTCAAATACCTGTTGTGCTTCTCTTTTCTTGCTACTCCAATCTTCTTCTTCTTCTTCAATGATCCAGCGCCACCTGAGCTCTTGCCCTTTGGTCCATACTCCAATCTTCAATCCCAGCTCCTGCTATCTAGTGGTTGACGTGGATTGGTTGAAATGAAAATCGTATTTGTTTGTGTTTTGCTCTGCTCTAGTGGCTTGGGTGATAGCAAATTTTGTTTTTTAATAAGAATTCGTATAACCATATTTCATGATCTTCCTCTCACATTCTTTCATCGCCCGTGCGTGCCATCTTGCTGAGACTCGCAAGGGAAGAAAAGAATAGTAGCACTGCGACTACACGGCATTTCGCAAGAGGCAACAGAGGTGGCAGTCTAAGGAAGCTATCCTAGTAAATAAAAAGAGTCGCAGAAATCGGATGTGCTAGCCAACTTGAAGGCGCATAACTGGAACAACGTACAATCGCACTTAAGCTCAGATCACATATAAATCTCAAAGAGTGGTTAACAAGTGGTCGATATGGATCGTTCGAAGTAGAAGAAGAAGCTCTGTTTCCTGATGTTCTGTTGTAGAAGACTTTGTATATTTCTATGTACACTGAACTAGCCAGTAGACTGGCCTTGGGTCATCTTGGCTCTATATTGGTTGAACAAGTTATACATATATCAATAGGTTCTGCAAGTTGGGAAAACTATGAGAGAAACCCCAATCGATACATCAACCAACACAGAACGGGAGTTGTTAGTCTAAACACACACTGAAATACATACTCATGCTTGGGAGGAGATAGGAGAAATTATGGTATGTCTGATGTGCGATGAAGATGATTCTTAAATGAACAATAAGCCAATATATTGGATATGAAAGGCGAATGGGTTAATTCGGATATATGTATGTACAACTGCTGACTTTAATGAGACAGTTAGCAATGTTTTGTGTTAGAAACAGGGAGAACGACTAAAATAATAGCGCATAAATTGTAAACATTCATCAACTAGTGTCTGCATAGAATAGAAAAACTGTGATGGTATGATAGTCACAAATGAGGAACTTATGGAGAGAACAAGGCAGATTACAGCGAACCAAGAGGTTAAAAAAAGACACTGGCGCTGGATAGGAAAGACTTTGAGAAAATCAAAGGTGACTATAACAAGAAGGGTCTTTTCCTGGAACCCACAGGAACAGCGAAAGAAAGGGAGGTGTAGAAATACATGGAGACGAGATTTAGAGATCAACAATATAAAGAAGAGATGGAGGAAAATGCAAGAGATAGCTACAGATAGGAAGCCTTTAACAGGGGTTGGTTGAGGGTTTATGCCGCAATCGGGGTTATAAAGGCACAAGAGAGAGAGAGAGAGAGAGATGCGATAGTGTAGTGTTTAATACACTTGCTCGTGATCCTAGAATAAGATACCAGATTGATTCATTGATTTACTGATTGATAGGACCATCATCATTGCACTTGGTGAGTAACCATGTTTGCTTTGATCTCTTTCTTACATAGGAAGATCTCAGCTGCAGTACACCAACTCCCTAGCACTAACGAGGGTACCCGGTGGAATTTTGAAGATGGTGAAGATATTTTTGTAGGAATTTGATTTTAAATCTTTTTCGAATGAATGTTGCCATAGCAGCGGTTTTTCCAGCCTGTTCTTCTTGATTTTTGAGCTGCCAATAGTTCTTTTAGTGCTCAAATTGAACACCGAACCTACGATTTATCGTTCGTCTCCGATAGGACTAGGAACTCGATCTCACCTACACTGAGATCAGGGATCTCTGAAAAAATATCTCGATAGCTCCACGAGGGAGTGGACCTGGTGTTAACGGCCAGAATGTTATTATGAGTGTCCGACCTGAAAAACTAAGCTTTGGGGAAACTTGACAGACCTGAAGCTGACTGCCCACTTTGTGGTCCACAGTAAATTAAGCGAATACCCAGAGATCGCTGAAGATGAAGAAGAATTTAAACGAATGCATGTCAACTACTAGATTACAAGAACTGCGATAAAAGATTGGAGTGAGCAGAAAAGAACAACATAACAGATATATGAGTAAGCTCATCAATCGATATCGAACTGGTACAGTTATTGACTGAAGGCTATTGGAGATAATAAGATCACTTATGAACATGTTCGGAAAGCAATGAAGATATTCCAAACTGAAACTGAAACGAGCAATTGTGTAGAGCCACGAGACATTTGATGAATCAACACAGAAACAGGCGGGGTTAGTCGTTATACGCTGGTCAAGATGTTAGGGATGAAATCGGAACACATTTGGACAGTGGCTGCTCCTCGTAATTATGGCCAGTGGGTACTGATGCCCTCTTCACCCCCACCCCACCCCCACCCTAATGTGCAACGTATATTTATTATTCTATAAATTATTTGTTCATATTTATTACTTTTAACTTGAGACTAATTGACTTTGATAGTTGAATACTTAACGTTAAAATATCATATACAGTCTGAAATTCAGCGTCTTTCCTCCCTAGTTAGTATATACTTCACGCATTTCCAGTGCACTATTTTTTTTAGAGCCAGTAGAAATGTGGTCTATTTAGACCGTCTTAAGATAGCGACATCTGACCTCTCTCTGGATCGGAAATTTAGCACAGATAAATATGTAATTTTCATTCATCCGGTAGGGAAATTCTTACGCGGCCAAGCCAGTTAAGCTGTGTTATTGTGCTAAAAAGTAGTCCGGGTGCGTAAATACCAAAGATATATATATCCAAGTAAAAGAAACTAATAGAAATAATTAACTAACAATCATAGAATAGTTTACGGTAATCGCCCGTTCCATCTGTGTACGACAATGTACGTTCTCGTAATAGGGATGATAACTTCCCGGAATAGACAAAACATAGTAAATACTAAAATATAACCTTACCCAAAACCATGATTTTTCCGAAAATATTTGTCTAGCCCCACTAACAAAAATGAGCAGGAGCCGCCACTGAATTTGGATCTGTCTGAAGAGCTGGGATAATGATACCCATTAACCACTAATAACCAATAACAAATGATAATGCTAAAAATATTACTTTGAGAGACGTGCAGACAACATGAATTAATAATTTTAGGAAGGGAATTATCCAGAAAATCTTGTGAACATCAAAGGCATCCGTGTCAGAGGTATTTATTTACCTGGCAGTTGCGGAGAAATACAAGGTGAGCGGAGGAGTTGTTACATATAAGAAGGTCACCGGAAATAATTTGTCGTCTGCCACATTATGCCAGATAAATTACAATTAATATCCGGTACGAAGACAGACTAAAAGATAAAAGATAAAATAAGACAAACAGAACAGAGGGATAAAAAATACAACGTAATTATCACCATCATTAAGTGCCGTGCCGTAGACGATAATCGATATCTTCAACAAAATATTTATGTAAACCTGTTGATGTACTTTGTAAAGATACGTCTGCAAATTATTTACTGCATCGTCAAAGTTTCTCATATTTACATCATTTTGAGCCCCACGTATATTCTGCTTAAGTAATAGCCGCCCATCTCTATCAATGATGACACCAGCATAAGACGTGTGTTGTTGCATCTCTCTGGTGTGTGCGGAGGTGATTATAGAGTCCCAAATTTTAGAACACAATCATGTAGCACAGGTGGGACATATGTAATCAAGGTTGGACATGTATGTGTTGCGTGTTATGTCTTTTCACGCAGCTCACGTTCTCTCCGAATTAACAGTACGACAATTCTCAACTATGCGAGTTCCTTTTCTTCTTCTTTGCGTTCGTTCTTTACCACCAATTTTAAACACTCTTTATGATATGTTTGATCTTTGCCAAGAACGTGTATACGTTGCACATTGGTTTGGTAGGCCCCTAAACGCATTGATTTTTACACGTTTAGGACATGTGCATCCGATTTCAGCCGAACCTACTTAGTGACCTCTTACGACATGCGTGGCAGGTAACAGTGGTTCTATTCTTTACACCCCAAATGTGGATCCCGGTAACCACTCGGGTATTGCTACAGCACCACATTTGGCAACCTTGCGTTACAGATTCCCAGCACCTGGTGTCTATATTAAAGCATTTTAGACACTTTAAGACAGTTTTTAAATCGTTGTTTCTTTCCAGCAATCCCTCGTCTGCCCCCTTTAAGCTCATCGCACACGAACTGTTGTGAGATGCCGGAATGAGAAATTAATAAATGAAATGGCAAGAGTAAAGCGAAAAACAAAATCTATATCTCAATGTTGCATAAACAAAAATAATGACAACTGATAAAATATAGATGACATAGGATATTGCAATCAACGGAGAGAACACTGAAAATATGAGCAATTTAGAATATCTCGGTTCGCTGCTAACAGCAGATGGAAATGGGATAAAGAATATTAAAAGAAGAATAAACATGGCCTTACAAAAAACTGAAACAGCTAAACACAGTATGGAATGAAATTGATAGGAAAACAAAGATCAGGATACTAAGAGCATGCATATTCCCAGTGGCAGCGTATGGGTGTGAAGCATTGACATTTAACAAGGAATTATAAACATATAGGCGCTTTTGAATATGTTACAGAATAGTTTCCCATATATCATGGACAGAGAAGAGAACAAATAGATCTATCCAGAAAGAACTGAAAATCAAAGAAAACTGACAGATTCTATAAATAAGAAAGAGAAAATGGAAATATTTTAAACAAATAAAGATACGTAATGGGTTGGAGAAAAACAATATGGAAGGAGGCATACCTGCAATGGAAGGAGGCATACCTGCAATGGAAGGAGGCATACCTGCAATGGAAGGAGGCATACCTGCAATGGAAGGAGGCATACCTGCAATGGAAGGAGGCATACCTGCAATGGAAGGAGGCATACCTGCAATGGAAGGAGGCATACCTGCAATGGAAGGAGGCATACCTGCAATGGAAGGAGGCATACCTGCAATGGAAGGAGGCATACCTGCAATGGAAGGAGGCATACCTGCAATGGAAGGAGGCATACCTGCAATGGAAGGAGGCATACCTGCAATGGAAGGAGGCATACCTGCAATGGAAGGAGGCATACCTGCAATGGAAGGAGGCATACCTGCAATGGAAGGAGGCATACCTGCAATGGAAGGAGGCATACCTGCAATGGAAGGAGGCATACCTGCAATGGAAGGAGGCATACCTGCAATGGAAGGAGGCATACCTGCAATGGAAGGAGGCATACCTGCAATGGAAGGAGGCATACCTGCAATGGAAGGAGGCATACCTGCAATGGAAGGAGGCATACCTGCAATGGAAGGAGGCATACCTGCAATGGAAGGAGGCATACCTGCAATGGAAGGAGGCATACCTGCAATGGAAGGAGGCATACCTGCAATGGAAGGAGGCATACCTGGCAATGGAAGCTACCTAAGGGAGGCATACCTGCAATGGAAGGAGTGCATGACTGCAATGGAAGGAGGCTACCTGCAATGGAAGAGGCACGTGGGAGGCATACCTGCAATGGAAGGAGGCATACCTGCAATGGAAGGAGGCATACCTGCAATGGAAGGAGGCATACCTGCAATGGAAGGAGGCATACCTGCAATGGAAGGAGGCATACCTGCAATGGAAGGAGGCATCCTGCATGAAAGGAGGCTACCTGCAATGGAAGGAGGCATACCTGCAATGGAAGGAGGCATACCTGCAATGGAAGGAGGCATACCTGCAATGGAAGGAGGCATACCTGCAATGGAAGGAGGCATACCTGCAATGGAAGGAGGCGTACCTGCAAAGAAGAGAAATGGAAGACTATGGAGAAAATGGATTCAGGATCTAACTGATTATTTGAGCTTACGGCGTGAAATCTGGCTTCTGAGAGACAGAGAGAGAGAGAGATAGATAGATCGATAGAGAGATAAATTCCGAAAGACAGTTAGCGTGGCAAAGTTCACATAACAAGCTGTTTGATTTTGAGCGCTTAAAGTTAGTAGAACCATCGATTTAAATTGTTGTCGTGACTTTGTAACACTATGTAAGCTGGCGCAGGCGATCATGTGTCTCCACAAACTTCTGTCTTAGCAGTGACTATTTGCTTTGTATGGATGATGAAATTTTACCTTGACATGAAGTAAGGCTGTTTAGAATTTTCTTTTTCTCTAGCCATCTGTCTAGTTCTTCTTCTGTTTAATTGCTCTTATCAAACAAGTTAATCACTGTTGTCTATTGTATTTTCCCCCAGCTGGAAGATGGAATTGGTTGTCCACTTTTGTCGTTAAGCGTAGGGTGGGGCTTTAATTTGCGTTCCAGACCAGATGAGTCACCCTTGTGTTGTATCCGCGTTTATTTAGTGTGGTTTTGGTATTGTCTATTCATCTTTTTCTTGATCTTCCCTTGGCTCTAGTACCTGATATCTTTTTATTGTATAATGTAAATGGTGGTTGGTTGTATTCCATTCTCATTCACACATCACTCTTTGTGAATTGTGTGATTAGCGCTGAGAACGTGAATACCTTGCTCCTCGATTCATAGACTATTACGCATGCATCCAAAACTTTCGGCCCAATGAAATCATTGTTTAGGTTTGTCTGACTTGAAAATCCGTGACATGTTTGATTTTATTCCCATCGAAATACAATACAGAGAACGACCAAGTACAGAGAAGAATGGCGTGCCTTTGTTACTGCCCTAAGTGTCAATGTGGGGAGGGAGCGGACAGGGGAGGGGGTTATATGTTAGAGGGATGTCGACCATAATGTGTAGAGTTTTTAACCAGCCAGTTACCAGAACCATCAGCATGCATTTCCTTAGACATCTGCATAAGGAGAATATAAGCACTTAATGATTTGCTCGGAGTTATTATTAATTTTTTTTTCTGCATAACTCTGTTTAACTCTCTTTTTTGATCCTTTTGTACATCGCATGTCTAACACTCTTTATTGAACAGTTCTGTCATCGGATATCCTACACTATTTATTGAACATTTTGTGCATCGAATGTCCAACACTCCTTATTCCTTTTAGCTGCTAAGAACGTATATATACGTTTCCCCATTCACTTCTAAAGACGCATTAACACGTCTGTTATTATCTATCCTCTGTGGGCTAAAGAAGTGTTAACACGTTATACATTGCTACTGTCACTGCTATAGGCGTACATTCACGTTTGTGATCTAGAAACAAAGAGTAGCTATTTTTAGCTCAGCCTTCAGAAAGTATGTAGCAGCGAAAGGGTTATTGATCATTTTGCGCATCGAATGTTCAACACTCCTTATTGATCATTTTATGCATAGAATGTCTAATCACTAAAGATTTAGTTAAGTGGGCACTACTTTCTTTTAAAATCAGTATTGGACTCTTATCCTTTAGTGTCGCAGAGGGTGGTACCCAGTTACGCTTCAATTTCGGTAACAAATCCAAGCGTCGTCATTCTCTCGAACGAGAGCTGCTTAGAGTTTTAAAATTGTGTTTAGTTGTCTATTGGCTTTATGAAGGACGCTATCAAGTGGGAACTACACCAAAGCCCGAGACCTGCCGAGAACTTGAATAACATATTACATCAATTTATGTAGCAACGTCATAACTAATACAACTGTAAGCTCTAGGGAGAAATAACTTCTCATCATCATCAAATAGCTTGTCCTGAGCAGAACTTTGCCACCCTAAGAGTTCTTCGGAATTTTTCTCTCTCATAGACTAGATGTCCCCCATCTGCAGTCATCATGCTCAAATCATGAGTTACATCCTGAATCCATCTTCTCCATGGTCTTCCTCTTTTCCTCTTGGCCAGGATGTCCCCTTCCATAATGGTCTTCTCCAACCCTCCGTGCCTCTTTATATTTCCAAAATACTTCAATTTTCTCTTTCTTATGTGTAGCATCAGACAGTTTTCTTCGATTTTGAATTCTTTCTGGATAGATCTATTTATTCTTCTCTCTGTCCATGATATACGTAGGACTGTTAAAGGATTGGGTACTGGGTGCTGCCACTTTACTGGACTGACTTGTTACAGGATGGCTTCGGTTCACTTGTGATTTACGAAGAGGGTTGCAAATATGGGACACTCCCCATGATAACTGATATAGTCCTGGTGGTACGATCACCCTACCATGTTATAGATTATCTGGTTATTTCCATATCTTGCAGTCCTGACTAATGTTATTTCTGGTTTGTTTGTAGATCTAATATAACAGATATTCACACAAAGACACGCTATAAATGACAAACGTGTTCTTGTATAGGTTTCATACATTTATTGGTATCATGGTTTCTCTTTTCTGGACATAGGTCAACAGTGCGTCCATTCATCGCCAATCTTCATCCTCATCCCCTTGTTTACTAACGTTTCTACGCCGTCCTACGTCAATAGGTTTTTTTTACGTCAAGTCTCGTTTAGTGTTGCCATTCTGCTTATAATGAACAGATGCATATTTAATGCGCAAACACTACAGTCAACTAATAAAATATCTAAATATCTACCAACTACATACTAAAGCTAACTGTCTGGTCTGCCAGCTGCCACCTGCAGGGGTGGGGGAGGGGGCAGGGGACTGACTACTACAGGACTCTTCTGGAACACTTATACTCAAAAGCACATATATATGTTTTTCCACTGCCTTGTTAAATGTTCATGCTTCAAGCCCATACGTTGCCACTGGGAATATGTATTTTCTTAGTATTAAATGTTCAAGCTTCAAGCCCATACGCTGCCACTGAGAATATGTATTTTCTTAGTATTAAATGTCCCTGCTTCAAGCCCATACGTTGCCACTGAAAATATGTATTTTCTTAGTATTAAATGTTCATGCTTCAAGCCCATACGTTGCCACTGAGAATATGTATTTTCTTAGTATTAAATGTCCCTGCTTCAAGCCCATACGTTGCCACTGAGAATATGTATTTTCTTAGTATTAAATGTTCATGCTTCAAGCCCATACGTTGCCACTGAGAATATGTATTTTCTTAGTATTAAATGTCCCTGTTTCAAGCCCATACGTTGCCACTGAGAATATGTATTTTCTTAGTATTAAATGTTCCTGCTTCAAGCCCATACGTTGCCACTGGGAATATGTATTTTCTTAGTATTAAATGTTCAAGCTTCAAGCCCATACGCTGCCACTGAAAATATGTATTTTCTTAGTATTAAATGTTCATGCTTCAAGCCCATACGTTGCCACTGAGAATATGTATTTTCTTAGTATTAAATGTCCCTGTTTCAAGCCCATACGGTGCAACTGAGAATATGTATTTTCTTAGTATTAAATGTCCCTGCTTCAAGCCCATATGTTGCCACTGAGAATATGTATTTTCTTAGTATTAAATGTTCATGCTTCAAGCCCATATGTTGCCACTGAGAATATGTATTTTCTTAGTATTAAATGTTCATGCTTCAAGCCCATATGTTGCCACTGAGAATATGTATTTTCTTAGTATTAAATGTTCATGCTTCAAGCCCATACGTTGCCACTGAGAATATGTATTTTCTTAGTATTAAATGTCCCTGTTTCAAGCCCATACGTTGCCACTGAAAATATGTATTTTCTTAGTATTAAATGTCCCTGCTTCAAGCCCATATGTTGCCACTGAGAATATGTATTTTCTTAGTATTAAATGTTCATGCTTCAAGCCCATACGTTGCCACTGAAAATATGTATTTTCTTAGTATTAAATGTCCCTGTTTCAAGCCCATACGTTGCCACTGAGAATATGTATTTTCTTAGTATTCTAATCTTTGTTTCCCCCATCAGTTTCATCCCATACCGTTTTTCTTTTCGTTTAATATTTTATATTTTGGATGAACACCTATCATCTGATGCCATTAGTGCTTCAATGAATTGAAATTGATGGGCCAGCAGATAACAAATTACAATGCAGATTCCCCACAATATCCTCATGTCTGAAAGCATTTCTTTCATTACCTTAAGCGCATGAGCTTCTGTCTTTTGTGTTATTCTCTCCTTTTATTACCGTTGATAATTTAGCTTGATTCTCAACCTAAACGTACAGAGATCACGACCGGGTTAGAGCCGAGTTCAATTTGGTACAGTTATTTCTAAACAAACAGTGATTGTTGTGTTCAACTGTTGTTACTTTAGTTGCGATGTGTTCAATCAATCAATCAATCAATCAATCAATCAATCAATCAAT
This sequence comes from Arion vulgaris, assembly GCA_020796225.1. Lineage (NCBI taxonomy): Eukaryota > Metazoa > Mollusca > Gastropoda > Stylommatophora > Arionidae > Arion > Arion vulgaris. The sequence goes on from CM036758.1 coordinate 46,628,126, forward strand.
CAATCAATCAATCAATCAATCAATCAATCAATCAATCAATCAATCAACCAACCAACTAATCAATCAATCAATCACTCAATCATACAATCAATCAATCAATCACTCAATCATACAATCAATCAATCAACCATACAATAAATAAATAAATCAATAAATCAATAAATAAATCAATCAATCAATCAATCAATCAACCAACCAATCAATCAATCAATCAACCAATCAATCACTCAATCATACAATCAATCAATAAATCAATCAATCTCAGTGTCCACAAACATAAGTTTGAGAATCACTATATTAATGACATTAGTAATCCTAAATATATTTCTTCGTTCCTTAGTGATGTCTGGGTCTGTCTGACCCTGTTTGAGACTGGTATTTGTAACGCTAGCTGCTTTATATTCATAAGAGCTTCATACGAGACCAATTTGTGGTCTAAATTGGGCACAGATTGGTCGCCGTTACAGAAAAACAGAGATGTCAGGATCTGATTACCGAGGTAGACAATATGTGACAGTTTAGATTGAACATGGAAACAAATTGGCACAGGCGATGCAGAGAAATAATAGACAATAGATACAGAGAAATAGATAATTAAAAAAAACTGTATCTAGTGTCTGTAGTACGGCTTTTTGGGCGGTGTAGGACCGGAGGGACATGAGCACGTGGAAATTAATGGCCGTATGGCTAGGGCAGTCGTCGCGAAACTGTTCAGGTTAGGATGTTTTCTTTATGTCATCGACAGAAAAAAGTACTCATTGGCCTTACCGTAAATTGAACCCGAGTCTCCCGCATGGGCCCGCATACTCATTCGACCAGACGCCCCACTATATACAATAGATGTTGGGAAATAGACAATAGATGCAGAGAAATAGACACCAGATGCAGAGAAATAGATAATAGATGCAGGGAAATAGACAATAGATTAACGAATAAACAGACTCGGCAAGTGTCTCTGAAAACACTGTAACGTATCGTGGCGACACATGGAAAGATTGCGGCAAACTCCGTATCAAAGACCTAGCGCAGATACATTTACTGGGTAAGGTTGGCCAAGCGCAAATCTTAAAGTTGCGTTTTAGCGTTTAACGAAACTGCCCTCTCTGGGACAACCGGGCAGGGTACTGTTGCATTAGCAACTAACATCCCCGGAAGAACTGAGGTAGGTGATGTTGACGAGCGCAAAATCGCAGTAGCGTTGCTAACGCCGATTGAAACGACCCTCTAAAATATATGTGTGCAGCCCCAGTCCAGTGTGTCCCGTGGACAGTGAAAATGAAGAGTAAACCCTTACAAATTGCCAATTGCAAAGTGCAAACACGCGCCCCAAAACGGCTGAGAATACTTCTACTCAGGAACAAACTCACCGTGGATGGAAAAATAAGGCCTATAATAGGTTGACTGGTACAAACCCAAACATTGGCTAAGGGCTATACTTTTCGGACGCCGATCATCCTACACAGAGTAAGATGACATCCGAACACCATGGCTCAGATCATATAAAGGCTAAGCATACCGCCAAAATATGATCTTTTGCACGACTTAAGCATGCGTCTCCAATGACTGAGAATGTTTCTAATCCGGAACGACCTCATATAGTCAGAAAGAGGGCACATTGTAGACATACTCTCGCCCAGTGGTTACCGGGGACCAAATTTGGGGTGTAAAGAATAGAACCACTGTTACCTGCCACGCATGTCGTAAGAGACGACTAAGGAGGTGTGGCTGAAATCGGATGCACATGTCCTAAGCGTGTAGAAGTCTATGCGTTTAGGGGCCTACCAAACCAATGTGTAACGTATACACGTTATTGGCAAAGATCAAACATATCACAAAGAGTGATTAAAATTGGTCGTACAGAACGAACGCAAAGAAGAAGAAGAGACATACTCTCTGGCGAAGATCATAAAGTCCAAATATACGGGGAAAAATGATCGTAAAGGAGCGGGAACGCAAGAAGAAGAAGAAGATCGTAAAGGAGCAATGAATACAAGAAAAGTGACAGTTCCTGTGACTAGTCCTAGAAGAGTCGAGAATGCTCCTTCTTCTTTTTCGCGTTCGTTCTTTACGACCAATTTTAATCACTCTTTGTGATCTGTTTGATCTTTGCCAAGAACGTGTATACGTTGCACATTGGTTTGGTAGGCCCTAAACGCATAGACTTCTACACGCTTAAGACACATGTATCCGATTTCAGCCAAACCTCCTTAGTCACCTCTTACGACATGCATGGCAGGTAACAGTGGTTCTATTCTTTACACCCCAAATTTGGGCCCCGGTAACCACTCGGGCGATGAGAATGCTCCTTAACCGGAGCGACCTCACCCACTCAGCGCAAAGCAGGCTCTTTGGCTTAGATCCAAGCCCAAATTAACAGCACTAAAAGGTCATTAAAGAGTGTTTATTATACGATGCGTACGGAACGACCTCACTAAAGGCAGGAAATCCGATAGAGAAGTCGCACTTCACTAATTAACTCTGGCTGTAAAAGTAACAATGGTACGATGACTCAATGCAAGAGTTACACGGACAACAGGTTTCCTGCAATGATCACACTTGTAGGAACTAAGCTTCAAGTACCCCTGAAGTCGGCGAGGTTGTCCGTATGGTTGAGGGACAACTGTAAAAGAGTAATTTTAGGCCTCACGCAAAAATCAGTCAGAAGCACAATACCAGGCGTCATGACTCCCGCCTGAATTAACAGTCGGCGTTCGAGAGAAGAAGAAGTTGGAGAAAGTCAATAGATGCAGAGATATAGCTACGCGGTCCGGATTCGAACCACGAACTTCAGACAACAAAACAGTGGTTTAACCACTTACTCAATGCGTCTCCCCCTCGATAGAGATATCATCAGGTACCATGCCGGCTGGCGTAGGCGATCATGGATCGCCACAAATCTCTGTCGTTGGTGTTTGCTATCAGCTCACATGTTGACGCTCTACCGTGCCATGAAGACAAGCTATCCAAAATTTACTCTCTCTGTCTTCCTCTGTCTCGTCTACCCTCGATTTTACCGGTTGTCACAATGTGTTCTAAGCCTCCCTTCCTCATCACATGCCCGAAAAACGATGACTGCCTCTTTCTTATATTGATGATAAGCTTTCTCTGTGTCTTGATCTCCTTCAGCACCTCAGCATTAGTCATTTTAGCAGTCCATGGGATTCTGATCATTCTTCTATAAAAATACATTTCTGGGGCCCTCAGAGATTTTTCGATCTGTGTAGTTCATTGTCCATGACTCGCATCCGTATGTCAGTATTGGTTCTATGTAGCACTGAATAACTCGCATTCTGATCATGATTGACAAGGACTTATCAAGAGCTAGAGATATGACCATGAATAATAACAATATGAATAATATAGAAAACGTTATAGTTTCAAGCAAACCAGAAACAAAATATAACGAAACAATAACAGAGGGATAAATAGTCGCGTAAGGAATCAAACATTATATAAAGAAAAATATCAACAACTATATTCAAAGAAACTGTTCTTTAAAAAAAAAAAAAAAAAAAAGTCGTAGGAAATTACCCTTTCCAAACTGGCTGACCGCACACAAAAAACCACAAAAAAAACTGGCAGACTGACCGACATTAGAGAACAAAAAGATTTAAAATATGCAGATTGAGCAGCAAAGAAGCCAAATGAGGCTAAAAAATTTGGCACTTGAATGTGTTCGGCTATACATTTTGAATTCAGTTTTTCTTTCCTTCTTTTTTGTGTATACTCATTTATCATGATTATTAGGGTATCTTCTCAATTCTATTGTCGTTAAACATGGATCTTCGTTCCGAGCTATTTTCTTTTTATTACAACACAAATTCTTCTTTTCTTTTCTCGAATCCTGTTTTACCTCACAGTGTCAAGATAAAAAGAGATTTATAGAACTGGCTTTTGTGTTCATAAACAGTATTTTTCAACGTCTGTTATTTCTTAACTCCAGATTTTTGGTATACAGCCATTTGCTTTGTATCCACTATATCAGAGTAGCATTGCTCTTTGAGTCTGTTGGTAATCTGCTTATGTGGCCGAATCATTTAGTTTGTTGTTTCTTTATGAAGTTCAGTACTGATGTTGTACCCCTTTTTTCATGTCTTCATTTGTAACCATGTCTCTTGTTACTCCCAGCATTCTGCGTAGACACTTCATCTCTGTTGTGCCTAAATTTCACAAATTCAAATTAACAACACTAGCAGCTGTGATTTGTCCTTCTTCTTTTGCTGTCACACTACTACCGGATTGTGGTCCAATATCGTGGTCTTCTGTATTTGTTTTTTGATTCTCGGAAGAAGTGAGCGATGGATTTCTGCACCCTCTGACAAAAGTCTAACTCATCACCTTTCCATTTTATTCTTGGTCTTACTATTGTCTTCCACCTCAAAGTTCTGCTGTATAATGCTTTATAAACAATGTTATCTGGCTGCATTCTTACTAGAATATCAGACCATTCAATTCTCTGCTTTTATAAACGATTTAATTGGTGTATGGCGTTGCTGTGGGACATGTTCGCATAATGGTGTTGTTGTGGGACATGTTCGCATAATGGTGTTGCTGTGGGACATGTTCGCATAATGGTGTTGCTATGGGACATGTTCGCATAATGGTGTTGCTGTAGGACATGTTCGCATAATGGTGTTGCTATGGGACATGTTCGCATAATGGTGTTGCTATGGGACATGTTCGCATAATGGTGTTGCTGTGGGACATGTTCGCATAATGGTGTTGCTGTGGGACATGTTCGCATAATGATGTTGCTGTGGGACATGTTCGCATAATGATGTTGCTGTGGGACATGTTCGCATAATGGTGTTGCTGTGGGACATGTTCGCATAATGGTGTTGCTGTGGGACATGTTCGCATAATGGTGTTGCTGTGGGACATGTTCGCATAATGGTGTTGCTGTGGGACATGTTCGCATAATGATGTTGCTGTGGGACATGTTCGCATAATGATGTTGCTGTGGGACATGTTCACATAATGATGTTTCTGTGGGACATGTTCGCATAATGGTGTTGATGTGGGACATGTTCGCATAATGATGTTGCTGTGGGACATGTTCGCATAATGATGTTGCTGTGGGACATGTTCGCATAATGCGTAGGCATTTGATCATCAACTCTGACACACGAAGGTTGTGTGTTCAATCCTATACTTAACGTTCCACACGTGAGGAATATAATTGGTCCTCCTACCTCCTGCTCACTAGGGCTTAGAAATAGGAAGGGACAGGCACTTCATACCCTAAATCTGACAATGCAGTGGGAAATTTTATTTTTTATATTGTCTTGTACATACTTTCTCTCTGTTGTTGGTATTTGTGATTCTGTCCTTTCTTGTGCTGTTTGTGTCTTTTCAGAGACATTGTATTTTACATGTGATTATTTTCTCTGTCCATATATGATACTAGTAGCATAACGTAGCAATGAAGATGCTATTGAGCATTTGTTGTTAGATTTGGAGGTCAAAACCCTTATACAGAGAGAATCTGCAGTAGACTGGAAGGCAAACACTGGATATGATTGTGGAGAAGACTTCTTCAAAGACCTGGGCAGAGCAGACCAGGCCATTATATTTGGACTACGTACCGGACACTGCAAACTTAACATACACTTATATTGACAAGGAATAAGTCAAACAACTCTCTGTCAGTGTCAGCAGGCGGAACAGACACCGGAGCATGTCCTGAACTCTCTGTCAGTGTCAGCAGGCGGAACAAACACCGGAGCATGTCCTGCAAGACTGTCCTCTCCTGTGTGAGCTTCTTCTTCTTCTTCTTCTTCTTTTGATCGTTCTAGGCTAGTTTTTATCATTCCTATTGTGATATATAAACTGCAAAACATCAGAACGTAATGTACGTGCACCAACCTTCAGCACCTATTTGAGCACAGTTGCTTATCCTACGGTGGGGTGTTCGATTTCAGCCAGCTATTGTGTGGGGCTCGTTCTCCGCTAGCCTTTGACTGTCCCCAGCCGTAACTCACAAGACAGTGGGTTGCTATTGTCTTTCAGGGCAACGACCCTTAGACGGCCTGCCCTCCCGGGCTTATGAACGCTAGCTACCCAGCAAAACCGGTCGTTTTAATGAACACTTTGGTTTGCCGCCCGTTCAGGTTTGTTTGCGGTTTGCTCCGCCTGTCTTTGATTGTCCCCAATCGACTACAAGGCAGAAGTAGTTCCTTGCGAGCGGAAACGCGCACTGGCCTTACCTCTGCTGGGCTTTCCAGTTGGTCTATGTATTTGGGTGGGACGCACATCCTTTCTACCGCTGCCGCGCTTGCTGCTGCCGAGCATGCCACTGCCGCGCACGCCGCTGCCGCGCATGCTGCTGCCGCGCCTGCCGCGCCTGTACTGGTTTTGCCTCTGCTGGGCTTTCCAGTTCTACTCGTGTGGGTGGTACCCCTCAATAAGGCCCACAATGACTTTGCCAGCGTGCGTGCTAGCCCTGCCCTGATGCCCTGTCACCATCGACTTTTTCCGTGCTCACATTTTTCGCCACATGTGACGCTACCTTTGCACGTCCGTATGCGCGCTCGCTCTGCCCTGGTGCCTACCTCACCATTTCCGTCAATTCCTACTGGGCTGTCCGACTTCGAGTGGGCAAAACCAAGTTTGCCCCATGTTGCCCACGAGCAACTCAACTTATCACCCAGCACACTCATCGGCTCTAGAGTAGTGGCTAAAGAGAGTGTGCCTAGACTTCGAGTTTCGCTACACGCCGGTCAACCTCCCTTCGTTGGTTCCGATTCGAACCCTTGATCCATGTGGACCAACGTGCGGTCCAACTCATCACCCGCCATTCTTATCGGCTCAAGAAACATGCAACAAGAGAGAGAATGCGTGGGCTCCAAGTTCCGCCGCGCCAGGTTCCACATGTGTCGTTCTAGCTTTTCCTTCGACCGGGAGAGGCGAGCATTAATAGTCACTCTGGGAGTTCGCTCGTCTGTGTTGCGGGCGGATTCCATCAAGCATGACTACCTTTGCATCTCTACTTGCCCCAGAGTAGCTCTCACACAGCACCTGCCCTCTTGGTCAGACCGGAACCACCGTCTGTTACCAGGCTCAACACGTGGAGGTGAGAGCAGGGGATTAGAGCCATCTCTCTAATCCTGGAGCACCGCTTCCTTGCGCCTTTGACCCCCTGGGTGAGCTGATAAGCAGCATGTGATCACATCCAGTTGACCTGAAAACTAAGCTTTGGGAACACCTGACAGACCTGAAAATGACTGCCGGGTTTGTGGTCCACAGTAAATTAAGCGCATGACCAGAGATCGCTGAAGAAGAGCATTTGTTGTTTAGCTGGCAGAGTGATGTGTGGATGACTGAGTATAATGATGATTGTTGGTAGGTGACTGTATTTTTAAGCTATGTGATAGGTGGCAGAGTGATGTGTGGATGTCTGAGTATAGTGATGATTGTTGGTAGGTGACTGTATTTTTATTAGCTGGCAGAGTGATGTGTGGATGTCTGAGTATAGTGATGATTGTTGGTAGGTGACTGTATTTATATTAGCTGGCAGAGTGATGTGTGGATGTCTGAGTATAGTGATGATTGTTGGTAGGTGACTGTATTTATATTAGCTGGCAGAGTGATGTGTGGATGACTGAGTATAGTGATGATTGTTGGTAGGTGACTGTATTTATATTAGCTGGCAGAGTGATGTGTGGATGTCTGAGTATAGTGATGATTGTTGGTAGGTGACTGTATTTATATTAGCTGGCAGAGTGATGTGTGGATGTCTGAGTATAGTGATGATTGTTGGTAGGTGACTGTATTTATATTAGCTGGCAGAGTGATGTGTGGATGACTGAGTATAGTGATGATTGTTGGTAGGTGACTGTATTTATATTAGCTGCAGAGTGATGTGTGGGTGCTGAGTATAGTGATGATTGTTGGTAGGTGACTGTATTTATATTAGCTGTCAGAGTGATGTGTGGATGTCTGAGTATAGTGATGATTGTTGGTAGGTGACTGTATTTATATTAGCTGTCAGAGTGATGTGTGGATGTCTGAGTATAGTGATGATTGTTGGTAGGTGACTGTATTTATATTAGCTGGCAGAGTGATGTGTGGATGTCTGAGTATAGTGATGATTGTTGGTAGGTGACTGTATTTATATTAGCTGGCAGAGTGATGTGTGGATGACTGAGTATAGTGATGATTGTTGGTAGGTGACTGTATTTATATTAGCTGGCAGAGTGATGTGTGGATGTCTGAGTATAGTGATGATTGTTGGTAGGTGACTGTATTTATATTAGCTGGCATGAGTGGGATGTGTGGATGTTTTGAGTATAGTGATGATTGTTGGTAGGTGACTGTATTTATATTAGCTGGCAGAGTGATGTGTGGATGACTGAGTATAGTGATGATTGTTGGTAGGTGACTGTATTTATATTAGCTGTCAGAGTGATGTGTGGATGTCTGAGTATAGTGATGATTGTTGGTAGGTGACTGTATTTATATTAGCTGTCAGAGTGATGTGTGGATGTCTGAGTATAGTGATGATTGTTGGTAGGTGACTGTATTTATATTAGCTGTCAGAGTGATGTGTGGATGTCTGAGTATAGTGATGATTGTTGGTAGGTGACTGTATTTATATTAGCTGTCAGAGTGATGTGTGGATGTCTGAGTATAGTGATGATTGTTGGTAGGTGACTGTATTTATATAATTGATTATTAGTTATTAAATTATTAGTTACTAAACTGACATTAAGGGGAGTCTTGTTGGCGTAGAGGTTACGTGCTTGCCTATCGTGCCAAATGTACTCGGTTCGCTTCCGTGTGAAGCCATCGATATATTTTTTCAGAGATCTCTGATTTTAGTGTAGGTGAGATCGAGTTCCTAGTCCTATATGAGATGGACAATACACGTAGGTCCCGTGTTCACGTTTAATACACAAAAGAACCATTGGCAGTTCAAAATCGATAAGTGCAGGCTGGAAAGTCGCTGCCTATGCAAAATTCATTAGAACAAGATTTAAAAAAATTGCTACAAAATATCTTAACCCTCTTCAACATTACATTGGGGACTCTCGCCGGTGCTACGGAGTTCGTGCACTGCCACTGAGATCTTTGAGTGTAAGAAAGAGATCGAAGTACACATGGTTACTCACAGAAGTGCAATAATGATGCTTCGTTCAATCAATCAATCAATCAATCAATCAATCAATCAATCAATCAATCAATCAATCAATCAAACTGACATTAAAACACTCGGGACAGACCCGTAGGCGCTCAGTCTCCCTCAGCAGATATCGAAGGGTATGCATACTAATAGTTCCTGTGGTTCGCTGGTTAACCACACTCTTCTCTCAACCCCACCAGTATCCAGCTATACTTGTACAACGTGTAATTCCAAACTGCTTTAATTTCTTCCTTCTTCTTCTTTTGTCGTCACACTGCTATAGGTTTGTAGCCCCGCGTAGTGATTTTCTATGCCTGTCGTGCACATCTCGGATGGCTGGAGTGATGGAATACTTAACTTTCATTCTAAAATTACTTTAGCTTCTGCTTGTAATATTTTTGCAAACATCGTCCGAAAATGTCCCAAGAGAGAAATATCACTAGATTTTTCACAATCTCATTTGTGCTCTTGTTTTAGCTAACTGTGGAACGCTAATAATTCAGTGAATCGTGGGAGGAATTATCGTAATACATTGAGCAGCATTCGCTTGCCGAATCGGACACAAGGGGGTTGTATATTCAGTCCCATACTCGACGTTTCACACGTGAGGAAAAGAATTAGCCCTACTACCATCCGCATACTTGGGTATAGATAAGTGAAGTGACAGGCATTTCATACCCTAAAGTCTGAAAAGGCTACGGGATTGGTTTAATTGCTTTACATAAAATAAACGCGCGAACGCATGCATACGCTCGCACACACGCGCATACAGGCACACACACACGTACACACATAAACTCAGTTTTCGGCTGAGGCATCGATGTACTGAACAATGGACAGACTGAACAAAGGACAGACTGGGGAATGGATAGACTGAGGAATGGACAGACTGAGGAATGAACAGACTGAACAATAGACAGATTGAGGAATGGATAGACTGAGGAATGGACAGACTGAGGAATGAACAGACTGAGGAATGAACAGACTAAACAATAGACAGACTGAACAATAGACAGATTGAGGAATGGATAGAATGAGGAATGAACGGACTGAGGAATGAACGTACTGAGGGATGAACAGACTAAACAATAGACAGACTGATCAATACACAGACTGAGGAATGGACGGATTGAATAATCGAAGGACTGAGAAATGGACAGATTGACAAGTGAACTTGCCGAGCAATGGACCGACTGAGGAATCAACTGACTAAACAATGGACCGACTGAGAAACCAACAGACTAAGCAATGGAGAAACTGTGGAATCAACAGACTAAACAATGGAGAGACTGTGGAATGAACAGACTAAGCAATGGAGAGACTGAGGAATGAACAGACTAAGCAATGGAGAGACTGTGGAATGAATAGACTGAGGAATGAACAGGTTGAGGAAATGAGGCCCTACAGGTTTAGTATTTGAATACAAATCACTAACCATTTGTATAATTAATGAAATGGGGTAACTTTAGCTGTGTCTATGGAAGCATGTGATAAGAACGATACTTGTTATCGTTCGTCTATGACAGGATTGGACACTCCATCTCACATACATTGAGACCAGGTATCCCTGGAGATAAGCATGTGATGAGAACGATACTTGTTATCGTTCGTCTATGACAGGATTGGACACTCCATCTCACATACATTGAGACCAGGTATGACTGAAGATAAATATCACTATAACTTCAAGTGAGAAACGAACTGAAACAATATACAGCGAGTGGATTGTACTGTGTAAAACTACAGTACTTTATATTTATATGTTTTGTCAATTGCTACATAGTTTTAATGGCGAAACACGTAATAACAAAGTACTGTAGTTTTACAAAATACACAAACAATAACAATACACAGCAACGTTTCGACCAAAAGGACTTTATCAAGCAAACGATACAACAGGAGCGTCGAATTTCACAGTACACTACATGTGGACTACGACATAAACATCCTAACGGTTGTAAATTGAAAATCTATGACTAAAATCGAATAACGAAATAAATGTAAAAAGAACTAGAAGTGGAAAAAAATACCAAAAAAAATAAAAATATATATAGCTTATTTACATTGACCATATATACATATAGAATATGGAGCATGAGAAGAGAAAGTATTAAGAAGCATAGAAAGTTGGAATGTTTCTGTCGTAGTCAATATGTAGTGTGATGTGAAATTCGTCACTCCTGTTGTATCGTTTGCTTGATAAAGTCCTTTTGGTCGAAACGTTGATGTGTATTGTTATTGTTTTTGTATTTTGTAAAACTATAGTTATTACGTGTTACGCCATTGCTACATAATTTTACTGCAGTCTTCCCCTATATTGATAATACACAGTTTTACTGCAGTCTTCCCTTATATCGATAATACATAGTTTTACTGCAGTCTTCCCTTATATCGATAATACATAATTTTACTGCAGTCTTCCCTTATATCGATAATACATAATTTTACTGCAGTCTTCCCCTATATCGATAATACATAGTTTTACTGCAGTCTTCCCTTATATCGATAATACACAGTTTTACTGCAGTCTTTCCCTTGTATCGATAATATATAGGAACCATCTGTACACATAACTTTCAACATCTGCGGGGGAGACTGTGCACCTATGGGTCTGCGTGTGAGTGCGTATGACGTCGATTAAGTAACCAATAACCTGCTTCTTCTTTTTATTTACACGCTCCACATCTACCACGTGTTAATCTCTTTGTGATTTGTATGTGATCTGAGTCTAAGAGCGATTGTACGTTGTGCCAGTTATGCACTTACAAGTAGGCCTGCACATCCGATTTCTGCGACTCTTTTTATTTGCTAGGCAGCTTCCTAGACCCTACCTCATCGCCTCTTACGACATGCCTTGTAGGTCACAGTGATATTATTCTTTGCTCCCCTTTCAAGTCCCGGTAACACACGGTCGAGCAATAATCATTTGTATTAGAACTAGATGATCCCTTCAAGATACGGTGACCCTAGGTTAACCTGAACATTTCAGTAGCCTTAAGTCTCAACAAAGCTTCGCCGCAGACTGACGATAATTAAATGAGATAACTCTAAGTATCTAATCGACATTTCGAACAGATCGACCTTTTTTTTTTGCAATCACGTGATTGTTCCTCCTTCGTTTACAACCGTCTCTGTGGGGTCTCTGTAGTTAAGCTCTTGTCTTTCGAGTCGAAGACCCTGGGTTCGAATCCGGACATCGTCGTTCTGTTCACAAGTGTAGAGGGCTCTAGGAATGTTGTCGAAGCTACGGAGTTCGTGCTTTGTGCAATACTCTCGGCAGGAGGCTGACCATTTTGGGTTAAATTGGATTTAAATATCTGAGTGTGAATGTAATCGTCTGGAAATTAAAAATAAACATTATCATATTGTCAAAATCAATATTTATCTATACACAATCCATCCGATCAGCTCTTTCCCGTATCATTTACTATTCAATTATCCCAGTTTCCCATTTTCTTTATCTTCATTCGGTCAGTATAAACCCTCGCCTACGTCTGGGATGCTGATCTGGTTTCCTTCCTCATTTAATTTCTTAAACTTATTTATTTAACGTTTATTCCCCCTTTTTGAATCTTGATTACTTTTCGCAGATCTCAGTCGGGATTAGTTTGACTGTCAGTATTTGGGAGTCATGAGATGTGTGTTGGTGTTATAAGCAGCGGCGTCTCGTCATTAAGGGCCAGTGGGGCCGTATCCCAACAACAATAATGTGTAAAGTGTATTTATTATTTTATAAATTATTTGTTCGTAATTATTACTTTTAACTTGACACTGATTAGCTTTGATAGTTGAATCTATAACGCTAAAATATTATATACAGTCTGAAATTCAGCGTCTTTTCTACACAATTAGTATGCTTTACGCATTTCCAGCGCACTATACTTTTTAGAGCCAGTAGAAATGTAGCCTATTTCGACAGTCTATTAACATAGGATTCTGACCTCTGACCTCTCTATCGACTGGTTACTTAGTACAGATATATGATTTCCATTCATTCAGTAGGGACATTCTTACAAGGCCAAGTAAGTGCACAGTTAAACGATGTTATTGCGCTAAAAATTAGTCGGGGTACGTAAATGTTAAACGAATTATAAAAATAATAGAAAATAATATAAATAATTACCTAATAATCAGAGAATAGTTTACGGTAGTCTCCCGTTCCATCAATATACATTTCTCTACGGCATTATACGTTTAGACAAGTTGACGAATTGTGACCTACTTTATACGGAATAGACAAATAATAGTAAATACTAAAATATAGCCTAACAAAAAAACCAATGATTTTTGGGGAAATTTTTGTGTCTGTCCCCGCCAACAAAAATGATCACGAGCCGCCACTGTTGATACGGCATGGGGTATTTCTTTAATTCTGTTGTAGTAGAAAGTCATTTGCTATATCCCTTTTTGGTCTGGCCTTCAAGTTGGCAGTAACACCGGTTGCCTTATCAGTTTAACAGACTTTCGGTTTTTCAATTTCCTAAGAAAAGATAACGACGGATAATCTATTTGGCCGCACGTTTCCAAACTGAAAATAGTCTAACCATTTCTGGATTTCTTAAGTAGCCAGAATAAGTTGGAGTTTTCTAACATTATTTTATGGCTTATCTGTCTTCTTTTTCTTACTGTCTCTGGCAAGGAGAAACAAAGCACTCAAGGGCTATTCTAATCTTACAATAAACTTGAAGCTACTTTGAATGATGTATGCATGTTTGTTATATGTGTATACATGTGTGTATATATGATTTTGTCTCGTCTCTAATATACAAGCACAATAAGCTTATAGCATGTGTTTGTACAAACACTGTTCGATCGAACCGTACATGATTATTCTGTGTCTAGCTAAAATGAAACCTCTGTGAAAGACACTCCTCAGTAAAGCCATTAAAAAAAATAGCTCGCTGGTTGTGTTCGTAAGAACGCTTGTATTGCTAGACTAGGCGATTGGTGCTGTAAGAAATAAGGGTAAGTGGTTCGGATTCTGTGTTTGGTCATTTGTTGTCTTCGGAAGCTCTTAGTACTTGTACACGGTTTATTTATTGATCATATTCATTGCTTTCGTTGCTTCCTGGGGTTCTTATCAAACACTTTTCTTCTTCTTCTCTACCACTATTTTATGGCACATCTTTCTTCTTTTTCTTACTACTTCTAGCAAGGACAGACAAAGCAGTCAAAGGGCCCACGCAATAGATGGCGCCCTGTGGAAGTCTGCATGTGGTACTACGACGCTGGGTTAGTAATCAATAGGTGCACAAGCTACTGCAGAACAAATACGCGCAGGCAGTTTAAGCCACTAATGACCAAGCTGGTATGATTCGGCTTTCTCTCTCTCTCTCTCTCTCTCTCTCTCTCTCTCGCGATCGTTCTTTTTGGCCATTTTGATCATTCTTATTGTGATATATAAACAGCCTTTGCCAAGAACGTTTTTTACATCACATCATTCAGCGCCATTTGGAGCTCTGGTGCTAATCCTTCGGCGACGTGTCCGGTTTCAGCCAGCGCTTACTGGGTTCGCTCTCCGTCAGCCTTTGGCTTTCCCCAGCCTACCTGCAAGGTAGCAGGTCGCTATTTTCTTTTAGGATAGCTACCCTTAGACAACCTTCCCTCCCTCCCGGGTGATAAAGGCTCTGATTTCATACATCTTACCACTCACATCTGATGAAACGCTAGAGTATAATTCCAGATATGGTACTTTAAAGTGGGTTTTTTTTCCAATTGTAATATCTTACAGTTACCCGTTTGTACACATTTGTATACTTTTGAATTCTACACTTTGGCAAACAATTGGATATGCCTGTCCTACATGCTGTGCGGGGGCCGTAATGCGCTGCACAAAGTACTAACGTTTTTTTGTTTCTTTGCTTCTTCTTCTTCTTCTTGCGTTCGTCCGCTATAAATTCAGGCGTAATCAGGGCGACTGGTATGGTTATTCTGACTGATTTTTTGCGAGAACGCTGGCTTTCCCTTTTAATCAGTGTTGCCCGTTATACAGGCGGGCCTTCTCTGACTTCAAAGGTGTTTGTTTAGTTGTAGATTAAGCCTCTATGTGACCGAAACACGCTGCTTTCAACCTAAGACGGATGTCTGTTTTTGGTTACATCACAGCGAATTGGCTTTTTTTCTTGGTAAGGTCATGTGGCCTGGGACTAGTCCTGAAAAGAACTGTTTACTGAGTATTTATTGTGTTCTGGTATGTGTATATAGCCACGAGAAAACTTTTGTGTTGATCTGGGTGTACCCCTGAGAAGGACTTTGTGTGTTGAATGATTCAAGTTCTCGGCGCAAACCCCGTTGATAAGAACGAAAGCAAATAAATAAATAAAACTAATAACCAAGCTAATTTTGAAGTAACAAAAGCATAACAATAAAACTAATAACCAAGCTAATTTTGAAGTAACAAAAGCATAACAATAAAACTAATAACCAAACTAATTTTGAAGTAACAAAAGCATAACAATAAAACTAATAACCAAACTAATTTTGAAGTAACAAAAGCATAACAATAAAACTAATAACCAAACTAATTTTGAAGTAACAAAAGCATAACAATAAAACTAATAACCAAGCTAATTTTGAAGTAACAAAAGCATAACAATAAAACTAATAACCAAGCTAATTTTGAAGTAACAAAAGCATAACAATAAAACTAATAACCAAGCTAATTTTGAAGTAACAAAAGCATAACTGTCAAATAAAAAAAATACCAAAACAACTAACAATAATTAACCGTAGCATAAGTATTAGAATAACAATGAAACAGATTATTATGTCCATTTAAATGCAAAACGCAGACAAAACAAAATAGAAAGGGACGTAATTAATGACGTGCGGAGAGTTAATTAATTTGGCTAAATCATTGAAAGTGTATGCTCCCTTTGAAAGGGATATCAATTGTTGGATTAGAAAAGCTTAAAAAGCTTTCAGAGAGAAACACAAATAAAATGTATATCCTAAACTAATATCGATTTGAGAGAGAGACCATACATAATAACAACACAGGCATTCGATGGACACTAACCTCAACACTGGAAGATTTGGATTATGCAGACGATATTTTGGGGCTATCTACCTCACACAGTTAAAAAAACCCCACTAGATTGCTACCAAACCACAACCAGCCGCCCTTTTGACGTCGAGGTCTGCAAGGGAAGCAAAGAATAGTACCAATACGATCTACAAGGCATGTCGTCAAACGCAACTGATGTAGGGCCTAGGAAGCTACTCTAGTAAATAAAAAGAGTCGCAGAAATCGGATGTGCTGGCGTATGTACTTGTAGGCGTATAACTGGCACAACGTACAATCGCTCTTAGAATCACATATCAAACACACAAAGTGGTTAACAAGTGGTCGATATGGAGCGTTCGAAGAAGAAGAACCACAATCAGGGAAATTCATAGCTTGCCACCCGAGGAAGAAGAATCACAATCAGGGAAATTCATAGCTTGCCACCCGAGGAAGAAGAATCACAATCAGGGAAATTCATAGTTTGTCACCAGAGGAAGAAGAATCACAATCAGGGAAATTCATAGTTTGTCACCCGAGGAAGAAGAATCACAATCAGGGAAATTCATAGTTTGCCACCCGAAGAAGAAGAACCACAAACAGGGAAATTCATAGCTTGCCACCAGAGGAAGAAGAAGCACAATCAGGGAAATTCATAGCTTGCCACCCGAGGAAGAAAAACCACAATCAGGGAAATTCATAGCTTGCCACCCGAGGAAGAAGAACCACAATCAGGAAATTCATAGTTTGCCACCCGAGGAAGAAGAACCACAATCAGGGAAATTCATAGCTTGCCACCCGAGGAAGAAGAATCACAAACAGGGAAATTCATAGCTTGCCACCCGAGGAAGAAGAACCACAATCATGGAAATTCATAGCTTGCCACCCGAGGAAGAAGAACCACAAACAGGGAAATTCATAGCTTGCCACCCGAGGAAGAAGAACCACAAACAGGGAAATTCATAGCTTGCCACCCGAAGAAGAAGAACCACAAACAGGGAAATTCATAGTTTGCCACCCGAGGAAGAAGAATCACAAACAGGGAAATTCATAGTTGCCACCAGAGGAGAAGAAGCACAAACAGGAAATTCATAGCTTGCCACCGAAGAAGAAGAACCACAATCAGGAAATTCATAGCTTGCACCAGGGAAGAAGAATCACAATCATGGAAATTCATAGCTTGCACCTGAGGAAGAAGAACCACAATCAGGAAATTCATAGTTTGCACCGAGGAAGAAGAACCACAAATAGGGAAATTCATAGTTGCCACCGAGGAAGAAGAACCACAATCAGGGAAATTCATAGTTGCCACCTGAGAAGAAGAACCACAAACAGGGAAATTCATAGCTTGCCACCGAGGAAGAAGAACCACAATCAGGTTACGGGAGAAGAACACAGGAAATTCATAGTCCGAGAAGAAGAACACAAACAGGAAATTCAGTGCACCGAGAAGAAGAACCAAACAGGAAATTCATAGCTGCCACCGAGAAGAAGAACCAACAGGAAATTCTAGTTGCCCGAGGAAGAAGAATCACAACAGGGAAATTCATAGTGCCACCAGGAAGAAGAACACAATCAGGAAATTCATGTTGCCACCAGGAAAAGAACCAATCAGGAAATTCAGTTGCCACGAGGAAAAGAACCAATCAGGAAATTCATAGTTTGCACCGAGAAGAAGAACCACAACAGGAAATTCATAGTTTGCACCCGAGAAGAAGCACAACAGGAAATTATGTTTGCACCCGAGGAAGAAGAACACAACAGAAATTCATCCACCGAGAGAGAACCAAAGGAAATTCATAGTTGCCACCGAGGAAAGAAACAACAGGAAATTCATGTTGCCACCAGGAAGAAACCACAAACGGGAAATTCAAGCACAGAAGAAGAACACAACAGGAAATTCATAGTTCCACCCGAGGAAGAAGAACACAACAGAAATTAAGTTGCACCGAGGAAAAGAACACAACAGGAAATTCATAGCTTGCCACCCAGAAGAAGAACACAACAGAAATTCATAGCTTGCCACCAGGAGAAGAACACAATCAGAAATTCATAGTTGCCACCGAGGAAGAAGAACCACAATCAGGAAATTCATAGTTGCACGAGAAGAAGAACCACAACAGGAAATTCATAGTTGCCCCCGGAAGAAGAACCACAACAGAAATTCATAGTTGCCACCGAGAAGAACCACAACAGAAATTCATGTTGCCACCGAGAAGAAGAACCACAATCAGGAATTCATGTTGCCACCCGAGGAAGAAGAACACAATCAGGAAATTATAGTCCACCCGAGAAGAAGAACCACAATCAGGAAATTCATAGTGCCACGAAGAAGAACACACAGGAATTTAGGCCGGAAGAAGAACAAAGAAATTCATAGACGGAGAAGAACAAACAGAAATTTGCCAGGAAAAAAATCATGGGAAATTCAGTTGACCACAACGGAAGAAGAACACAATCAGGAAATTCAATTTGGAAGAAGAAACAAATCAGGAAATTCAGTTTGCCACCGAGAAGAAGAACACAATCAGGAAATTCATAGTTTGCCACCCGAGGAAGAAGAACACAATCAGGGAAATTATAGTTTGCACCGAGGAAGAAGAACACAATCAGGAAATTCATAGTTTGCACCGAGGAAGAAGAACACAAAGGAAATTCATAGTTTGCCACCCAGGAAGAAGAACCACAACAGGAAATTCATATTGCCACCCGAGGAAGAAGAACACAACAGGAAATTCATAGTTTGCCACCGAGAAGAAAACACAAACAGGGAAATTCATAGTTGCCACCCGAGGAAAAGAATCACAATAGGGAAATTATATGCCACCGGGAGAAGAATCACAAATCAGGAAATTATTGCCACGCGAAGAAGAACACAATCAGGGAAATTCATAGCTTCCCACCAGGAAGAAGAACCACAATCATGGAAATTCATAGTTGCCACCCGAGAAGAAGAACCATATCAAGGAAAGATCAAGGGAAATTCATAGTTGACTGGACACCCAGGAAGAAGAAACAATGAAATTCATAGGCACACAGGAAAAGAACCACAAACAGGAAATTCAATCCACCCAGGAAGAAGCCCAATCGGGAAAATCACATCACGGAAGAAGACTCACAGGGAAATAAGTTCCACCCGAAGGAAAAATCACAGGAAATATGTTTGCCACCCGGAAAAGACACAACAGGAAATAGATTCCACAGAGAAATCAAGTGCCACAGAAATCAAACCCACAAGGAAGAAGTCCACAAAGAAGAATCACATTAGGGAAATAAGCCACCCAATCAGAAATCCAATTCAGGGAAATCAAGACCACAATCAGGAAAAGAACTACACAGGAAAAATCAACCAGGAAAAGATCCCAACAGGAAAACCACAACAGGAATAAGATCCACCGGGAAATAGAACTCACAGGAAATAAAGCCAACGGGAAGTCACACCAGGAAAAAGTCCACAGAAGGGAAATCAAGTTCACTAGCTGACGAGAAGAAGAACCACAACAGGAAATTCATAACCCCGAGGAAGAAGAACACAACAGAAACAAAGTTTGTCCACCAAGAAGAACCACAAACAGGGAAATTCAAGTTTGCCACCCGAGAAGAAGAACCACAAACAGGAAATTATAGCTTGCCACCAGAGGAAGAAGAACACAACAGGAAATTCTAGCTTACCCGAGAAGAAGAACCACAATCAGGAAATTCATAGCTTGCCACCAGGAAGAAGACCACAAAAGAAATTCAAGCTTGCCACCGAGGAAGAAGAACCACAAAAGGGAAATTCATAGTTGCACCCAGAAGAAGAACCACAAAGGGAAATTCATAGTTTGCCACCGAGGAAGAAGAACACAAACAGGAAATTCATAGCTTGCCACCAAGAAAAGAACCAAAAGGAAAATTCATAGCTTGCCACCCGAAGAAGAAGAACCACAATCAGGGAAATTCATAGCTTGCCACCCGAGGAAGAAGAATCACAATCAGGGACATTCATAGTTTGCCACCAGAGGAAGAAGAATCACAATCAGGGACATTCATAGCTTGCCACCCGAGGAAGAAGAAGGATCCCCACAAATTGAAGACGAAATGCAAGAAAATGGGAAAGTGCGGAGAGATCTGGAAAAGATGGCACTGGAAGACTTTGGTTGTGGACCTGTATCTCTTCCCAGGGCAAAGGGTGAAGAAGAAAGACGATATTGTTCTTTTGGATAGTCGATACGAAAAGGCCGATAACACAAAATGGGGACCTCAAAGATAACAGAGACGACAAAAAAAATACTATTTAGGAAGTGCACACAAAAGACTGTTCTAGAAATCTCTTGATACCCTGACGCTGTGAGACAAAACAGGATTAGAGACAAATAAAAGAATGAAGAAGAAGATACGAGGACGCTCAAAAGAAAATATATATGTATATACTTTCTAGAACAGCACAAACAATAGCATACTTTCTAGAACAGCACAAACAATAGCATACTTTCTAGAACAGCACAAACAATAGCATACTTTCTAGAACAGCACAAACAATAGCATACTTTCTAGAACAGCACAAACAATAGCATACTTTCTAGAACAGCACAAACAATAGCATACTTTCTAGAACAGCACAAACAATAGGACTCAACATAAATATTGTACAAACAAAAGTAATTAGGAATAACAAAAATATCGTCCGAGTGGTTACCGGGGCCCAAATTTGGGGCGTAAAGAATAGAACCAGTGTTACCTGCCATGCATGTCGTAAGAGGCGACTAGGGAGGTTTGGCTGAAATTTGATGCACGTGTCCTAAACGTATAGAAGTCTATGCGTTTAGGGGCCTACAAAACCAATATGCAATGTATACACGTTCTTGGAAAAGATCAAACATATCACAAAGAGTGATTAAAATTGCTCGTAAAGAACGAATGCAATGAAGAAGATCCACAAAATTAGAAATAACCAAAATGATGCAAACTGAAATCATGGAGAAAGTTCAATATTCTGTATACATAGGAAATAATAGCCACCCATCGCAAGCGACGTTGACAACAGCCTCAAACGTGTGCCGCTGCATCTCTCTGGTGTGTGCAGAGATGACTGTAGAGACCAATCCTTGAACACAATCCACTACTACAGGTGGGGCATACATGATCAAGGTTAGACATGTGGGTATTGTGTGTTCTGTCTTTTCGCCAAAGCTCGTTTTCTCTGTGCCTCAATGGCACGACCATTCTCAAACATGCGAGTTGATCTTGTGTTGTTACAGCGTCACATTTCTCTCTCTCTCGCGATCCCAGCCTAGACTGATGAACCAACTTTTATGATGAATTTTACCGTGTTTTTAAGGGACTCCGTTCCTCCGTACAGCTTCTCGCGAAGCTCTGTGTTTTGAGGCCAGGTTTCTTTTCTTATGCCTGCTATTAGTTGACAATCTTGCAGTACATGATCTGCCGTCATGTCCGCCTTTTGCAGGGGCACAGGCTAGTTGTGCCAATTTTAAATTTGTGAAACATGTGGGCGCGGAGCTTGTTGTGACCGGTACGGAGGCGAAGTATGGCAACTTGTTCACTACGAGACAGACCATAGTACCCATCGCTGTTGTTGTGCTGAGGATGGTCTTTTTTTTGTCCATTTGTCTCTATAGTGCCAGTCGATGGTGCGCCACATTTGACGATCTTGCGCTAGGGATTCCCAGCATATGGTGTCTATATCGAAGCATTTCAGATAAACTTTAAGAGTGACTTTATCATGGGAAATAACGTATCGCAGGATGGAGATTCGGAAAAGGACATCATTGGAAAAATCAAGAAACAAGTTTGTGGCTCGCTACTAGTCTAAAGTTTGTGGCTCGCTACTAGTCTAAAGTTTGTGGCTCGCTACTAGTCTAAAGTTTGTGGTTCGCTACTAGTCTAAAGTTTGTGGCTCGCCACTAGTCTAAAGTTTGTGGCTCGCTACTAGTCTAAAGTTTATGGCTCGCTACTAGTCTAAAGTTTTGCACAAAGTACAAACTCAGTAACTCCGGAAATGAATCTATGGGTATCTAGAAAAAAAAAAAAAAAAAATGCACTCGTGAACAGAACGAAGCGGTCCGGATTCGAACCCACGACATTCAGAACGCAATGCGAAGGCGTAACCGAGAAGGCTTAATTTGGGGGCATAGTTTTAGTGTAGTCTTTCCTTGTTTCACAACGTCGTCACCCGTATGTTGTTAAGGCTCGCAACGGGAGGAAATAATAGTAACACTGCGACATATAAGGCATGTCGTAAGAGGCGACTAAGGTAGGGCCCTAGGAAATTAAAAGCGCCGCAGAAATTGGAAGTGTTGGCCTAGTTGTACGCGCATAATTGTCACAACGTACAGTCACTCTTAGGCTCAGATCACACAAATCACAAAGAGTGGTTTAACAAGTGGTCGATATGGAGCGCTCAAAGAGGAAGAAAGAAGTTTCACAACGTGAAATGTCTAATGGAGAATTTATACCAGACAGTTTGCGTAGAAAATGATGTAGCTATTACGGAAAGTGTGTGTGAGAGAGAGAGAGACAGAGCGAGAGAGAGGGAGAGAGAGAGTGGGATGATAGAAGGGATGGAAGAAGAGAAAGTAGAAATAGCGATAGAAAGGGTGATAGAGAGAGTGAATTGCAGAATGGAAGAAAGGAGAGATAATAGAGAAAGAGAGAAGGACTGGTAAGGAGAGAAAGTAGAGATATGGATAGAGAGGGTCATATAGAGAGTCAGAGAAAGGGTGATAGAGAGAGTAAATTGCATAATTCGAGAAAGGAGAGATACATAAAAAGAGGGAAGAGAGAAGGAGACGGAAAGAGAGACAGTAGAGAGTGATAGATAGAGAGTCAGAGAAAGTGAGAGAAAGTGAGAGAGAGAGAGAGAAAGTGTGAGTGAGTGAGAGAAAGTGAGTGAGAGAGAAAGTGTTAGAGAGAGAGAAAGTGTGGGTGAGTGTGAGAAAGTAAGAGAGAGAGAGAGAAAGTGTGTGAGAGAGAGAGAGAAAGTGAGAGACGTTAATAGAGATGGTGAGACAGTGATAGAGAGAGACAGTGATAGAGATGGTGAGACAGTGATAGACAGAGAAAGTGATAGAGAGAGAAAGTGATAGAGAGAGACAGTGATAGACAGAGAAAGTGATAGAGAGAGACAGTGATAGAGATTAATTAATTGATATGACAATCATCATTGCACTTTGGTGAGAAAATATGTGTGCTTCGATCAGGCAGATTTCACAGATTTACACAGGCAGATTTCAGCGACAGTGCACAAACTCCGTAGCATCGGCTAGGGTCCCAAATGTAATTTCAAAGATGGTGACAATATTTTGTAGGAATTTTATTGTTGACATTTTTTTTCTAATAAATCTTAACCCGGACAACGGCTTTCCAGCTTGTTCTTCTCGATTTTGTCTGGACATCGGCTTTCCAGCTTGTTCTTCTCGATATTGTCTGGACATCGGCTTTCCAGCTTGTTCTTCTCGATTTTGTCTGGACATCGGCTTTCCAGCTTGTTCTTCTCGATTTTGTCTGGACATCGGCTTTCCAGCTTGTTCTTCTCGATTTTGTCTGGACAACGGCTTTCCAGCTTGTTCTTCTCGATTTTGTCTGGACATCGGCTTTCCAGCTTGTTCTTCTCGATTTTGTCTGGACATCGGCTTTCCAGCTTGTTCTTCTCGATTTTGTCTGGACATCGGCTTTCCAGCTTGTTCTTCTCGATTTTGTCTGGACATCGGCTTTCCAGCTTGTTCTTCTCGATTTTGTCTGGACATCGGCTTTCCAGCTTGTTCTTCTCGATTTTGTCTGGACATCGGCTTTCCAGCTTGTTCTTCTCGATTTTGTCTGGACATCGGCTTTCCAGCATGTTCTTCTCGATTTTGTCTGGACATCGGCTTTCCAGCTTGTTCTTCTCGATTTTGTCTGGACATCGGCTTTCCAGCTTGTTCTTCTCGATTTTGTCTGGACATCGGCTTTCCAGCTTGTTCTTCTCGATTTTGTCTGGACATCGGCTTTCCAGCTTGTTCTTCTCGATTTTGTCTGGACATCGGCTTTCCAGCTTGTTCTTCTCGATTTTGTCTGGACATCGGCTTTCCAGCTTGTTCTTCTCGATTTTGTCTGGACATCGGCTTTCCAGCTTGTTCTTCTCGATTTTGTCTGGACATCGGCTTTCCAGCTTGTTCTTCTCGATTTTGTCTGGACATCGGCTTTCCAGCTTGTTCTTCTCGATTTTGTCTGGACATCGGCTTTCCAGCTTGTTCTTCTCGATTTTGTCTGGACATCGGCTTTCCAGCTTGTTCTTCTCGATTTTGTCTGGACATCGGCTTTCCAGCTTGTTCTTCTCGATTTTGTCTGGACATCGGCTTTCCAGCTTGTTCTTCTCGATTTTGTCTGGACATCGGCTTTCCAGCTTGTTCTTCTCGATTTTGTCTGGACATCGGCTTTCCAGCTTGTTCTTCTCGATTTTGTCTGGACATCGGCTTTCCAGCTTGTTCTTCTCGATTTTGTCTGGACATCGGCTTTCCAGCTTGTTCTTCTCGATTTTGTCTGGACATCGGCTTTCCAGCTTGTTCTTCTCGATTTTGTCTGGACATCGGCTTTCCAGCTTGTTCTTCTCGATTTTGTCTGGACATCGGCTTTCCAGCTTGTTCTTCTCGATTTTGTCTGGACATCGGCTTTCCAGCTTGTTCTTCTCGATTTTGTCTGGACATCGGCTTTCCAGCTTGTTCTTCTCGATTTTGTCTGGACATCGGCTTTCCAGCTTGTTCTTCTCGATTTTGTCTGGACATCGGCTTTCCAGCTTGTTCTTCTCGATTTTGTCTGGACATCGGCTTTCCAGCTTGTTCTTCTCGATTTTGTCTGGACATCGGCTTTCCAGCTTGTTCTTCTCGATTTTGTCTGGACATCGGCTTTCCAGCTTGTTCTTCTCGATTTTGTCTGGACATCGGCTTTCCAGCTTGTTCTTCTCGATTTTGTCTGGACATCGGCTTTCCAGCTTGTTCTTCTCGATTTTGTCTGGACATCGGCTTTCCAGCTTGTTCTTCTCGATTTTGTCTGGACATCGGCTTTCCAGCTTGTTCTTCTCGATTTTGTCTGGACATCGGCTTTCCAGCTTGTTCTTCTCGATTTTGTCTGGACATCGGCTTTCCAGCTTGTTCTTCTCGATTTTGTCTGGACATCGGCTTTCCAGCTTGTTCTTCTCGATTTTGTCTGGACATCGGCTTTCCAGCTTGTTCTTCTCGATTTTGTCTGGACATCGGCTTTCCAGCTTGTTCTTCTCGATTTTGTCTGGACAACGGCTTTCCAGCTTGTTCTTCTCGATTTTGTCTGGACATCGGCTTTCCAGCTTGTTCTTCTCGATTTTGTCTGGACATCGGCTTTCCAGCTTGTTCTTCTCGATTTTGTCTGGACATCGGCTTTCCAGCTTGTTCTTCTCGATTTTGTCTGGACATCGGCTTTCCAGCTTGTTCTTCTCGATTTTGTCTGGACATCGGCTTTCCAGCTTGTTCTTCTCGATTTTGTCTGGACATCGGCTTTCCAGCTTGTTCTTCTCGATTTTGTCTGGACATCGGCTTTCCAGCATGTTCTTCTCGATTTTGTCTGGACATCGGCTTTCCAGCTTGTTCTTCTCGATTTTGTCTGGACATCGGCTTTCCAGCTTGTTCTTCTCGATTTTGTCTGGACATCGGCTTTCCAGCTTGTTCTTCTCGATTTTGTCTGGACATCGGCTTTCCAGCTTGTTCTTCTCGATTTTGTCTGGACATCGGCTTTCCAGCTTGTTCTTCTCGATTTTGTCTGGACATCGGCTTTCCAGCTTGTTCTTCTCGATTTTGTCTGGACATCGGCTTTCCAGCTTGTTCTTCTCGATTTTGTCTGGACATCGGCTTTCCAGCTTGTTCTTCTCGATTTTGTCTGGACATCGGCTTTCCAGCTTGTTCTTCTCGATTTTGTCTGGACATCGGCTTTCCAGCTTGTTCTTCTCGATTTTGTCTGGACATCGGCTTTCCAGCTTGTTCTTCTCGATTTTGTCTGGACATCGGCTTTCCAGCTTGTTCTTCTCGATTTTGTCTGGACATCGGCTTTCCAGCTTGTTCTTCTCGATTTTGTCTGGACATCGGCTTTCCAGCTTGTTCTTCTCGATTTTGTCTGGACATCGGCTTTCCAGCTTGTTCTTCTCGATTTTGTCTGGACATCGGCTTTCCAGCTTGTTCTTCTCGATTTTGTCTGGACATCGGCTTTCCAGCTTGTTCTTCTCGATTTTGTCTGGACATCGGCTTTCCAGCTTGTTCTTCTCGATTTTGTCTGGACATCGGCTTTCCAGCTTGTTCTTCTCGATTTTGTCTGGACATCGGCTTTCCAGCTTGTTCTTCTCGATTTTGTCTGGACATCGGCTTTCCAGCTTGTTCTTCTCGATTTTGTCTGGACATCGGCTTTCCAGCTTGTTCTTCTCGATTTTGTCTGGACATCGGCTTTCCAGCTTGTTCTTCTCGATTTTGTCTGGACATCGGCTTTCCAGCTTGTTCTTCTCGATTTTGTCTGGACATCGGCTTTCCAGCTTGTTCTTCTCGATTTTGTCTGGACATCGGCTTTCCAGCTTGTTCTTCTCGATTTTGTCTGGACATCGGCTTTCCAGCTTGTTCTTCTCGATTTTGTCTGGACATCGGCTTTCCAGCTTGTTCTTCTCGATTTTGTCTGGACATCGGCTTTCCAGCTTGTTCTTCTCGATTTTGTCTGGACATCGGCTTTCCAGCTTGTTCTTCTCGATTTTGTCTGGACATCGGCTTTCCAGCTTGTTCTTCTCGATTTTGTCTGGACATCGGCTTTCCAGCTTGTTCTTCTCGATTTTGTCTGGACATCGGCTTTCCAGCTTGTTCTTCTCGATTTTGTCTGGACATCGGCTTTCCAGCTTGTTCTTCTCGATTTTGTCTGGACATCGGCTTTCCAGCTTGTTCTTCTCGATTTTGTCTGGACATCGGCTTTCCAGCTTGTTCTTCTCGATTTTGTCTGGACATCGGCTTTCCAGCTTGTTCTTCTCGATTTTGAGCTGCCAAGGGTTCTTTTATATGCCCAACTTGAACACGGGCCTTACATATTACCGTCCGTCTCCGATAGAACTAGGAACACGATCTTACCTACACTGAGATCAGAGATCTCTGGAAAAATATCCAGATGGCTCCACGAGGGAACGAACCAAGTACGTTTAGAACGAGAAGCAAGCACTTAACTTCTTCGCCACATAGACCACAGTGATAGAGAGATCGACATAAGAAAGTAATGTAGAGAGTTATGGAGCAGGAGTGGGTGGTAGAGGAAGAGGAAAAATGACAGAGAGAGAGAGAGAGGTAGTGAGAGATTATCAAGGAGTGAAAGAAAGATGTGGTATTAGAGGCTGAGTAAGAGAGGAAAGGAGCGAGAGAGAGAGAGAGAGAGAGAGAGAGAGCGAGGGAAGGAGAATGGGAAGACGAAAGAGGGTGAGAGGGATACATAAAGTGGAACGGAGTGAGATGGGGAGAGAGGATGATAGGAAGGTCGAGAGGCAGTAGAGAAAGAAAGAGAGAGAGAAAAAAATGTAGAAAGAAAATAAGGTTATAAGAGAGATATATGAAGAATAAGGGAGGAAGAAAATGTGCAGGACATTTTCTAGAATCAACTGAGAGTGACTATACAAATGTTTCAAACAAATTAAACAATCAACTGAGAGTGACTATACAAATGTTTCAAACAAATTAAACGTGAAATGGATACTATGTTACGCTGACAAGGAAGCCAAGAATAACACATTTGAGTTCTACCAGACTCGTAACAAAAGATGACTAAGACATAGAGCTAAACATAAGGATAGAAAGCTCATTCTGTGGAAAAATAACAAAAATAAAAAGTCTGGAAGAAATGAACAGATCAATAATTAAACAAGTCACTTTGGGTGGAACAGGGAAAACTCATTAACAATATAAAACGGAGAGAATCATCACTTTTCGGATATAATAGGAGAAAATGAGGTTTAGACTACAAAATGAAAACCGATAAAATCAATGAGAGAAGAGTCATAAAAAAAGATAAGGACAAAAATTGCGCTAATAAACACCATGAGCTTCATGGTACGGAAGAGTGGCAACAACAGAAGTGATAGTTTAGTACTCAAATTTACAGAAGTTGACACTTTTCAAATATCTCGAGGGACATGCATGTAACAGCTAGTAGATGTACCCATTCTTTGCATGGACATTTAATGTAGCATAAACAGAGGATGTTGTTCAACGCTGGTTTAATAATAATTCCTCTCGTACCGTTATACGTTACACAGGGCCTGCAAGTAATTTCTCCATACCGCTCTATCCTGGGCAACTCGTACAGTGCCCTACATGGAACTGAGACCGATATTTCTTGCCTTTC
This sequence comes from Arion vulgaris, assembly GCA_020796225.1. NCBI lineage: Eukaryota > Metazoa > Mollusca > Gastropoda > Stylommatophora > Arionidae > Arion > Arion vulgaris. The sequence continues at coordinate 46,656,613 of CM036758.1, forward strand.
TCAGCAAAGTTCGTTTCAGGGTCTCCTTAAGTCGTCCTCTTTCTTGAACCCTTTGCATCCCACTTCAATGCCTGCTTTGATCATTTCTTCTCAAAGTATGTCCAACCTATCTCCATCTTCTCCTTTTAACAGTTGTTACTAGTGATTGACCAGACATGTCTCTGATTTCATCACTTCTCCTGAATTCGTTCCATTTTATATTCATTATTTTTCGCAGACATCTATTTTCAAATACATTCAAATTGCTTTCTATATCTTTAGTCATTTTCCAACTCTCTCTGGCATATGTTAGGATTGATACAATATTTGAATTGAAAATTCGCAATTTAGTTTTAATACTATTTAAATTGCAGTTCTATATTGTATACTGGATTTATTGCCCGCGTCTCCACAGTCATTATATGTCCCCTCAAATTAAAAGAGCAGTAAATAGTATTGGGTTAAAGTAGAGCCAACTATAAGTAAGAATTATGGGAAATCAGACCACAACTACACCACGTGACCTCGCATTCCAGTATTGGTGTATATAGACGAATTTATTTCAAAATCAACACAAAATGCTAAATCGAAGTTATATTATCCAACAAATTAAGTTTAGCAATAAGGAATATCAATATTATGAATATTTTTCACCCATAGACTCACATAATTGAATAAAATTATATCAAACATATATAATTTCCAGCCCCCCGCTGTGATCTAGGTCAGGGAATCCTCGGTCAGTTGTCAGGTCTAGTTATCTAAAGTTGGCTGTGGCTAAAAGGTCTAAAGACGGAGAAGTGACATCATTGCTTCGGTTGTCAATATATCACTCGGTCCCTCTTCTTAGAAATGGCACGCCACCTACCGAAAGTGCTGCACAAAGCATACTTCATTTATTTTGCTTTTATACTTTGAAGATATATCAATCTTTTTTTTCAGGGATGTACGGTCTATTTTCTCATTATGATGCAAGTCTTCGAAATGCCGCTCCTTAAATGTTAAAAAAAAAAAATTATCTTCAATTGTGATTTTGATTTTTCTGCTTATACCGCCCCCTTTATGCTACCGCCTGATGCGGCCGCCTGTCTGTATCATAGCATGGTACTGCCCTGCTTGTTTTGATAGCCACACAAATTTCTCGCTTTTTTTTATTTCTCTTCAGTATCTTCATCTCTTGTTAAATATGGGTTTCTCTTCAGTATCTTCATCTCTTGTTAAATATGGGTTTCTCTTCAGTATCTTCATCTCTTGTTAAATATGGGTTTCTCTTCAGTATCTTCATCTCTTGTTAAATATGGGTTTCTCTTCAGTATCTTCATCTCTTGTTAAATATGGGTTTCTCTTCAGTATCTTCATCTCTTGTTAAATATGGGTTTCTCTTCAGTATCTTCATCTCTTGTTAAATATGGGTTTCTCTTCAGTATCTTCATCTCTTGTTAAATATGGGTTTCTCTTCAGTATCTTCATCTCTTGTTAAATATGGGTTTCTCTTCAGTATCTTCATCTCTTGTTAAATATGGGTTTCTCTTCAGTATCTTCATCTCTTGTTAAATATGGGTTTCTCTTCAGTATCTTCATCTCTTGTTAAATATGGGTTTCTCTTCAGTATCTTCATCTCTTGTTAAATATGGGTTTCTCTTCAGTATCTTCATCTCTTGTTAAATATGGGTTTCTCTTCAGTATCTTCATCTCTTGTTAAATATGGGAATTGATCCACTGCTACTCGCCCATGATTCCCTATTTTTAACTGGTTCAGGGTTATTTAAAATTTATGATGCCTAAAAGTATCCTTTAACGAGCGCAAATTTCAAACAGGATTTCCGTATTTTCCTTTAATCATCTTCTTCTTCTGCGAATTCATTTTTATCTAAAATTAGTACTAGAAACTTGATCTCTCCCACTTTATAGCGAAATCATTTCATTTTTTACAGTGTTACAAAAACTGGAAGCATAAACTTATGCGTTGTTTTTTTTAAACCGAGAGGTAAAAAATGGAGTCATAAACGTAGATGCTGAAATCTGTAAAGAGATCCACAAGTAAGTTGAGACAGTTTTGAAACGTAAGAAATATAATAATAATAATTGCTGTCCATCGCAAGCGATGATGACAACAGACTCAGAGTGTGCTTCTGCACCTCTCTGGTGTGCGCGGAGTTGACTCTACATTCCAATTCTAGTATACAGTCCCCTACCACAAGTGGGGCATACATGATCAAGGCTAGACATGTGGGTGTTGTGTGTTCTGTATTTTCTCGCAGCTCGTTTTCCCTGTGCCTCAAAGGCACGACGTTTCTCTGCTATGCGAGTATCTCTTGTGTTGTTATAGCGCTACTTTTGGCGATCTTGCACCTGGGATTTCCCAGCACGTGGTGTTTATGTCTGTAGTTGCAGTTCCCCCTCCCCACCAGGTGGCAGCTGGTGAACCAGACAGTTAGCTTTTGTGTGTAGCTTGTATATATTTAGATAGTTTATTAGCAGACTGTAGTGTTTGCAAGCCAAAGATACTCTCTAAGCAGGTGGCAACACTAAAACGAGACATCGACGTAGAGAAACTAATTGACGTAGTTTTGCCTAGTGAAGGTTTTAGAAGGATTTTTTGGTTAGTAAACAAGGAGACGAGGATGAAGATTGGTGATGAATGGACGCACTGTTGACCTATGTCCAGAAAAAGAGAAACCATAATACTAATAAAAGTATGAAACCTATACTAGATCACGTTTGTCCTTTATAGCGTGTCTTTGTGTGAATATCTGTTAAATCGCATCTACAAACAAACCAGAAATAACATTAATCAGGACTGCAAGGTATGGAAATAACAAGATAATCCATACATGGTGGGAGGATCGTACCACCAGGACTATATCAGTTATCACGAGGAGTGTCCCATATTTGCAACCCTCTTCGTAAATCACAAGTGAACCGAAGCCATCCTGTAACAAGTCAGTCCTGTAACAAGTCAGTCCTGTAACAAGTCAGTCCTGTAACAAGTCAGTCCTGTAACAAGTCAGTCCTGTAACAAGTCAGTCCTGTAACAAGTCAGTCCTGTAAAGTCACCCGATAGAAACCCAATCCTTCAACATGTCGAAGCATTTCAATGACACTTTAAGAGTGTATTTTAAACGTTTTTTTCTGTCCAACAGCTGAACGTCTGCCCTCTTCAAGCTCGCCATACATCAACTGTTTTGCGATGCGTTTATCAGACATCCGAGCAACATGACTGGCCCATCTCACTTGGGCCTTCTGCAACAGGGTGTTGACGCTTGGGATCTTTCTTACGAGGACTACGGTAACTGGAATTTTGTCCGGCCAGTTTATTTTTAGTAGTTTGCGAAGACAGCTTGTGTGGAAGTGGTTTAGTTTTCTTGCGTGTCTGCTATACACTGTCCATGCCTTGCTGACGTACAGCAGCATCGTAGCACTATGGCACGATGAACTTTCAGCTTTGTGGCTACGCTTATCCCCTTCCGCTCCCACACAGGTACACGTAGCCTTCCCGACGCAGCACTGGCTTTGGATATCCTATTGTTGACCTCGGAGTCTATGTTTGCCGATCTGGATAGGATGCTGCTAAGATAAGCAAAGTTGTCCGCTTGCAGGTGACGCTGGTGTTTAATATTGACGACGGGATCATAGTACTGCTCTCTAGGGGCAGGCTGAAACATGACCAATGTTTTCTTGGTGTTAATGATAAGGCCAACCATATCACAGGCCATTGAGAACTTGTCCATGTAAGTCTGCATTTCTTCTTTAGAGTTGGTGGCGAGGGCGCAGTCATCAGCAAAAACAGGTTCGAGATAGTTGATTCTTTTACCTTGGTGGAGGATTTAAACCTCCTAAGATTGAATAAATTACCGTCTTTCCTGTATCTAATATTTATCCATCAAGGGAGCAAAGAATAGTACCACTGCAACCTACAAGGCATGTCGTAAGGGGCGACTGAGGTAGGGGCATAGGAAGCTACCTAGTAAATAAAAAGGATCGCATAAATCGGATGTGCTGGCCTACTTCTAGGCGCATAATTGGCACAACAAACAATCACTCTAAGGCTCGGATCACATACAAATCACAAAGTGGTTAATAAGTGGTCGATATGAAGTTTTCGAAGAAGAAGAAGAAGCTAATACTTCTCCTGCACAAACATATTTGTGAAAGAAATCCTTATTTTCCTGAACTCTCTACAAACAGTTTAGTCTTATTTTCCATGTTTACGTAACTAACACGCCCAGATATAATCAAAATAAGACTTGTTGTTAGGTTGAAGGGGCGTATCCCGCATTTCATCGCAGTGAAAACAAAGAAACATTGTCAAGAAAATTGTATACACCGCTCACTTCCTATCTGGCCGGTGTTCTATTAAAAATTGTGGTGTCCGAAATATTTTCCGTGATATTTGTCTATTCATGAAGTCAGAACTCGCATAAACAAGAAAATCTCAAATAGACTGGAAGATAAACACCGGATATAATAATAATTCTCGGCAATGCTCTTGGCAGGTGGCGTGTCATTTATGCAGGGAGGGGCTGAGCCATATGGGTAAATCCCAGGGCAATGAAGTCAATGTTTCCGCTTTAGACGGTTTTTTACAAAAGAGATCAGATCATTATATTACCCTACGTACTGGACACCGTGAGTGGAACGGATTAACGTAAGGCGTAAGCGTTCGTCTATTGACTCAAGACACAAGAGTGGTTGTGAGTTCAATCCGACACTCTACATTCCCCACGAGTGGACAAGAATTGACACTCCTACCTGCTGCACAATGTGGCTTAGAAGTGTGAAATGACAGAAACATCATACCATAAGGTATGAAAAGGTTATGGACATTTTAAAATCTAGACACTGTAGACTCAACAGACACTTACATAGACTAGGAATAGGTCGAACAGCTCTCTGTCAGTGTCAGTAGGCGGAACAATCAAATAGACTAGGAATAAGTCAAACAGCTCTCTGTCAGTGTCAGCAGGCGGAACAATCAAATAGACTAGGAATAAGTCAAACAGCTCTCTGTCAGTGTCAGCAGGCGGAACAATCAAATAGACTAGGAATAAGTCAAACAGCTCTCGGTCAGTCTCAGCAGGCGGAACAATCAAATAGACTAGGAATAAGTCAAACAGCTCGCTGTCAGTGTCAGTAGGCGGAACATACACTTACATAGACTAGGAATAAGTCAAACAGCTCGCTGTCAGTGTCAGTAGGCGGAACATACACTTACATAGACTAGGAATAAGTCAAACAGCTCTCTGTCAGTGTCAGCAGGCGGAACAATCAAATAGACTATGAATAAGTCAAACAGCTCTCCGTCAGTGTCAACAGGCGGACCATACACATCAACATGTCATGTAAGACTGTCCTCTACTGTGTGAGCTGAGAAGCAACATGTAGTCACACCTAGTTGACATACAAATTAAACTTTGGGTAAATCTGACTGCTAATCAATAGACGAACGCTTACACATTACAATAATCCGTCCCACAATGTTTGATATTGAATTATTAATTTGTCATTACTTATGTAATACTGAATATACCTGTCTTTGTTCAATCGTCCATTTACTCAGTATTACCGCAGCCACCCACATGATTTTCTCCAGATCTGATCTAATTCGGTCTGACCACCTCAGATTACCACCTCAGATGACCACCTCAGATGACCACCTCAGATGACCACCTCAGATTACCACCTCAGATGACCACCTCAGATGACCACCTCAGATGACCACCTCAGATTACCACCTCAGATGACCACCTCAGATTACCACCTCAGATGACCACCTCAGATGACCACTTCAGATTTGTGGATTTTCGTATAATTACGTTATACCTCTCTGAATCTTCGTCTCTGTGTATTCTGTCTCAAATTGAGTCTTTGTTCATTGAAATACTCTATCTGTTCATCTAGTCCCGTCTTGATGCCTGCCGTTTTTAATAGTTAAAACTCGCAGTCCTGGCTAGAAAAAGAATAGTTGCTTGTGTGTGCTGGGGCTCTTCATAAGAAGACGTTGTCTTTAGACCATTTGTAGAACATTTGATATTACGAGTATTTCAGTAGTTTATATTGTGATCTTGGTGTTTCGAGTATTTCAGTAGTTTATATTGTGATCTTGGTGTTTCGAGTATTTCAGTAGTTTATATTGCAATCTTGGTATTACGAGTATTTCAGTAGTTTATATTGCAATCTTGGTGTTACGAGTATTTCAGTAGTTTATATTGCAATCTTGGTGTTACGAGTATTTGAGTAGTGTATAATGAAACATGGTATTACGGGACAGACAACTTGGGTTTTACTAGGTGTTGTCACCCATGTTCTGCCGGGGCTCGCTAGGGAAACAGCGAATAGTAACATGCGACCTACAAGGCATGTCGTAAGAAGCGACTGAGGTAGGAGCCTAGGGAAGCTACACTAGTAAATACAAAGTATCACATAAATCCTATGTGCTGGCCTACTTGTAATCACATAACTGCCACAACGCACAATCGCTCTTAGGCTCATATCACATACAAATCACAGAGAGTGGTGTAACAGGTGGTCGATATGGAACGCTCGAAGAAGAAGAAGAATAGCAAATCTCAAAATCCATCTGTTTTGCCAGATTGACAGTTTGTTTGTGTTTTGCTACTCGGGAAGTGATCGATCGTGACTCGTTTGATCAGGAGATTGATGTCTGTCATCTCTGCCGGTTCTCTCCTCAATGTTCGTGTCTGCTGTTGTGTTTATTTACCAGTTTGTGCAGATGTGAGTGTACTTTTATTTATGGTTGCGCGAATGTGTTCATCTGTGTGAATGTTTATGTGTGTTTGTGCGTGTATGGTTGTATGTTTATGTTCTCAGTGAGTAAGTCTGTGTGTGTGTGTGTGTGGTGTTTTGTTTATTGCTGCGTGTATGCATGTATGTTTGTGCATGTATAGTTGTGAATGTGTGTGAATATTTGTTTGCATGGTTGTATGTGTGTTGGTGATTTGTTATGCATGTGTGTGTGTGTGTGTGTGTGCTGGTGCATGGTTGTGTTTGTGTATGCAGGGTTGTATGTGTGTAGTTGTGTATGCTTGTGTGTGTAAAGTTGCGTGGGTACGATTGGGTGTACAAGGCTGTACGTATGGGAACGTGTGTATTGTTGTATGTGTGTATGTGTGTATGGTTGTATGGGTGTACGTGTGTATGGTTGTATGGGTGTACGTATGTATGGGTGTACGTGTGTATGGTTGTATGGGTGTACGTGTGTATGGGTGTACGTGTGTATGGTTGTGTGTATTGTTGTGTACGTTGCATTTACACAACAAAACATTGTCTTTATTGATGAGTCTTGCAAGGGAGGCGAGAGGTAGTTTTAGGGAAGGCTTGAGACAGTTTCATGGAAGGCTTGAGGCAGTTTCATGGAAGACGTGAGGCAGTTTCATGGAAGACGTAAGGCGGTTTCATGGAAGACGTGAGGCGGTTTCATGGAAGACGTGAGGCGGTTTCATGGAAGACGTGAGGCAGTTTCATGGAAGGCGTGAGGCAGTTTCATGGAAGGCGTGAGGTAGTTTCATGGAAGACGTGAGGTAGTTTCATGGAAGACGTGAGGCAGTTTCATGGAAGACGTGAGGCAGTTTCATGGAAGGCGTGAGGTAGTTTCATGGAAGGCGTGAGGCAGTTTCATGGAAGGCGTGAGGCAGTTTCATGGAAGACGTGAGGCAGTTTCATGGAAGACGTGAGGTAGTTTCATGGAAGACGTGAGGCAGTTTCATGGAAGACGTGAGGCAGTTTCATGGAAGGCGTGAGGTAGTTTCATGGAAGACGTGAGGCAGTTTCATGGAAGGCGTGAGGCAGTTTCATGGAAGGCGTGAGGCAGTTTCATGGAAGACGTGAGGCAGATCGTCTAAAATATTCTCATTTTTTAGCCAGTTCTCACTTCTCCTTCATCGTCTAGTTCAAGATTCCTTTAATATTCTGTTGCATATTATGTTGTTTTTTCTTAGTCTTTGTCTTTCTCCTTCTTCTCTTAACTCTTTCAGTCCGTCATCTTTTTTTTTTACCTTCCGGTGCATTTACATTTATTTTGTGACATTTATTACATTTACAATGTATACTGAATTATCCAGTAGACTGGTTTTGCTTCATCGTAAAACATAATGCGAGCCTGTACATCGGCTCAGACGGCTGAAAGGGTTAACTATCCTTGAAGTATAAGGCATCAAATATTTTCTCCTACCAGATCTGCGTTGAGCAAGCCAGCTTAGTTCATTCCAGGTCTTTCCTGTCTCTTTTCATTCTCTGTCTACAGTTTGTCTCCATGTCTCTGTAGGTCTTCCTCTACCCGTCTTGACAACCTGATTCCGTTTCAGAGCCACTTGTGGATGTCTAGTCTTCTGCAATTTTAATGTACGCCCCAACCACATTCATCTCCTTCTTTTTATTTGGTTATTGGTTACTGAACTGGTGTCACAACACTCCAGGCAAACCCATAAGGGCTTAGTCCCCCAACATATGTCGAAGGGTATGCATACTGATGGTTCATGTTGTTCGCTGGCAAGCATTCAGCTCCTTGTTATTTCCTTGTTGAAAACTGTGTTGTTTAAAGTGACCAACACATTTCAACTACCGAGGCATTATATTCTTCTTCTTTGAACGCTCTATATCGACCACTTGTTAACTAATCTTTGTGATTTGTATATGATCTGAACCTAAGAGCGATTGTACGCTATGCCAGTTATGTGCCTACAAGTAGGCCAGCACATCTGATATCTGCGACTCTTTTTATTGACTAGGGTAGCTTCACTACGCCCCCTACTTCATACGACGTCATGCCTTGTAGTTCGTAGTGTTACTAATCTTTGCTCCTCTTGACTGTCCCGACAACACGTAGGCGATTATATTGTTTATGACATAATATTCCTACATGTTCAGTTCTTGCAGGATGGGGAGGGGGTGGGGGCTGGCTTGATTTTTTCTCTGATCATTATAAGAATTTTGTCTATAGCACTTTGTATAAAGTGACCCGCCTGCCTTCCGTTAATTCTTGCGTTAGATGTCCATGATTCACATCCATATGTTAGACAATACAGCCAAATTCCTGCTCGAGATGTTTTATTTTTGATTGAATAATTGATAGCACAATCATCATTTCACTTCAGTGAATAACCATGTGTGTCCCAATTTTTTTCTTACATAGAAATATCTTAGCGACAGTGCGTAAACTCCGTAGCACCGGCGAGGGTTCACATCGTAATTTTTTCATAAATTAATATTTTGGTTTGTAATGAATGTTATCCGAACAGCAGCTTTGCTGAATACAGGTAAGATAACAATAAGAGTTTGAAGAGCCCCAGCGGATGCAACGGAGGCAGTGAGCATGATCAATAAATAGACAGTGTACAAGTATTAGGAGATTCTGGAAATAAAAACAAGTTACCAAACTCAGGATTCGAACCACAATATCGGTTTTTTAAAATTCAATGGTTCTTTAACGTGCTCAACTTAAACACGGGACCTAGATGTGCCATGGTAGACACGGGACCTAGATGTGCCATGGTAGACACGGGACCTAGATGTGCCATGGTAGACACGGGACCTAGATGTGCCATGGTAGACACGGGACCTAGATGTGCCATCGGAGACACGGGACCTAGATGTGCCATCGGAGACACGGGACCTAGATGTGCCATCGGAGACATGGGACCTAGATGTGATATGGTAGACACGGCAACCTAGATGTGCCATGGTAGACACGGGACCTAAATGTGCCATCGGAGACACGGGGCCTAGATGTGCCATGGTAGACACGGGACCTAGATGTGCAATGGGAGACACGGGAAATAGATGTGCCATCGGAGACACGGGACCTAGATGTGACATGGTAGACACGGGAACTAGATGTGCCATGGTAGACACGGGACCTAGATGTGCCATGGTAGACACGGGACCTAGATGTGCCATGGAAGACACGGGACCTAGATGTGACATGGTAGACACGGGACCTAGATGTGCCATGGTAGACACGGGACCTAAATGTGCCATCGGAGACACGGGACCTAGATGTGCCATGATAGACACGGGACCTAGATGTGCAATGGGAGACACGGGAAATAGATGTGCCATCGGGACACGGGACCTAGATGTGCCATCGGAGACACGGGACCTAGATGTGCCATGGAAGACACGGGACCTAGATGTGACATGGGAGACACGGGACCTAGATGTGCCATGGGAGACACGGGACCTAGATGTGCCATGGAAGACACGGGACCTAGATGTGACATGGTAGACACGGGACCTAGATGTGACATGGTAGACACGGGACCTAGATGTGCCATGGAAGACACGGGGCCTAGATGTGCCATGGAAGACACGGGACCTAGATGTGAAATGGGAGACACGAGACCTAGATGTGACATGGTAAACACGGGAAGAGATATTTACAGACATAGGGCCAGCCCTAACCTCAATGACAACAACAACCACTTTACAAGAAAAGATCAGAGCAGAACCATTGTTAGACTTCGAACCCAAAAAATAACACTTAATAATTCCTGAACAGAATTAAACCACAACCCACTCAAGAGCGCCAGAGGCGTGCAGATCATCATGAAACCGTTCACCCCCACCTCTTCAGGTGTCAAGCGCTAGATGATGTCAGGAAGATCTTTCTTCCTCCAGACCAGTTAAATGAAACGCATTATACGGAACAAAAGAACAACTTACAAACACATGCAGATACCACTACATAGCATTGGGCCGAAGGTCTGAAGTGCTCAAGTTTCGCTGGATCATTGAAGAAGAAGAAGAAGAAGAAACACGGCACCTACGTTTTATAGTCTGTCTCCAATAGGACTAGAATCACGATCTCGTCTACGTGAAGATCAGAAATTTCTGGAAAAATACCCTTATCGTGCAACGTGGGAAACGAACCGAGTATCTTTGGAGCAAAAGGTGAGTACCTTATCTTCACGTTACAGATATCTAAAAGGTGAGTACCTTATCTTCACGTTACAGATATCTAAAAGGTGAGTACCTTATCTTCACGTTACAGATATCTAAAAGGTGAGTACCTTATCTTCACGTTACAGATATCTAAAAGGTGAGTACCTTATCTTCACGTTACAGATATCTAAAAGGTGAGTACCTTATCTTCACGTTACAGTTATCTAAAAGGTGAGTACCTTATCTTCACGTTACAGATATCTAAAAGGTGAGTACCTTATCTTCACGTTACAGATATCACCAGTTTTCTTTTTTTAAACTGCAAATACAAAATGTCGTATACAGTAGTCAGATTGTCTGAAGATGAAGTTTTCCTTTTTAAAGTTTGTCTTTTCTTTATCATTGTTTCTTAATCATCAACAAATATAAACAACAAACCAGAAGAAAATAAAAATAAAAAAAATGAACGAAATTGCGAATCTTAATCCAAAAAAATAATAAAGGAAAGCAGAGCTGATTAAGACTGATTAGTATTAGCGAGGATCATCATCATCATCATCATCATCATCATTATCATCATCAACATCATCATCATCATTATCGTCATCACCATCATCATCATCATCATCAACATCATCATCATCATCATCATCGTCGTCGTCATCATCATCATCATCATTTTCATCATCATCATCGTCGTCGTCATCATCATCATCATCATCAGCATCATCATCATCATCATCATCGTCATCGTCGTCACCAACATCCTAAATGTCGTAAAGTAAATCAAGTTATATGACAAAAAGCACTCAGTTTTTAAAATGTAAACATGCCACCGTGAACACTAGAAGAGCCTTGTTCAACACAATCTTTCTTCCAACATTATGCTATCAGTGCCAAAACTGAACGCTGACATAAAACGATAGAAGTAATCTAGTCGCGATAGAGATGAAGTGTCCACGAAGAATGCTGGGGGTAGCAAGAAGAGACTGGTTGAGAAATAAAGACATCGAGAAAAAAGTGGGTACAACATCAGTACTAGACTTCATCAAGAAGCAACAAATTAAATGGTTCGGAAACATAAGTAGATTACCAGCAAACATTTCTCCTCAAAAAGCAATGCTACTCCGAGAGAGTGGATACAAGACAAAAGACGATCGATCCGCGCAAAAGGTGTGTCGCAGAGATAACAAAGACAGTGAAAGATACCACGTACAAAGCTCGTTCTAGATATACAGGGTGTTCAACTTAAAAGCAGCCTGTGAATGGAGCTTATCTGGCATGTATGTATGGAAATGGGAAGGTTCAGTTATGACGTAGTATAGGTCAAGGTTGTGTGACGGTGTGTAATTGTAGTGCGGGAAGGGGCGATGAACAAATGTGACGTAGGACGAGCTAGTCAGAACCGGTTTAAATAGTAAATAAACACAACTCAATGCTGTAATGGGCAACTTTCGAATTGTCAATGGGGCTGCAATTATCTTGAACACCTTGTATATTCTTATCCTGACGTTGGGAGGCAAAAAGGGTTTTAGAAAAAATAAGAAGAAAATCTTCATTGCACTTCGGACATGTCTATTGTTCTCAGATCTCCGTCTTCTTCTTTTTCTTCTTCTTCTTTTGTCGTCACACTGCTACCGGGTTGTTGACCAGTGTCGTGTTTTTCTGTTTTTGTCTTGCGCTGTTCTAGTGGCTTGGGTGATTGTTATTTTTGATCTTTGACAGGATTCTGCTATACCATCTAATCATCTTTTTCGTGGTCTTCCGCTCGTCTTCTTCCCTGATGTTTTGTTGTAAAAGACTCTGTATACTGTGGAGTTTGGATATTCTACTTCAAAGGCCAAACCACTTCATTCTTTGTTTCTCAATGTAATTCAAGCAAGGTTCTGTGAAAACCTACCTTTCTTATGCTGATGTTGGTGACTATGTTTTTTTCTGGTGTTTTTTGGTTAACTTTTCGCAGGCATCGCATTTCACAAACTCCTTCCATTGAGCGTAAAGTCATCTGTTGTTTTGTGTTGATTAATTTAACGTCTTGTGTCCCTTAACAAAGTGTTCATGTTTGACTGCTGATGAATTCAGGAGAAGTGATGACATGAGAGCAATTGTTTAACAAAATGTTCATGTTTGACAGCTGATGAATTCAGGAGAAGTCATGACATGAGAGCAATTGTTTAACAAAATGTTCATGTTTGACTGCTGATGAATTCAGGAGAAGTCCTGACATGAGAGCAATTGTTTAACAAAATGTTCATGTTTGACTGCTGATGAATTCAGGAGAAGTCATGACATGAGAGCAATTGTTTAACAAAATGTTCATATCTGACAGCTGATGAATTCAGGAGAAGTGATGACATGAGAGCAATTGTTTAACAACGTGTTCATATCTGACAGCTGATGAATTCAGGAGAAGTCATGACATGAGAGCAATTGTTTAACAACGTGTTCATATCTGACTGCTGATGAATTCAGGAGAAGTGATGACATGAGAGCAATTGTTTAACAAAATGTTCATATCTGACAGCTGATGAATTCAGGAGAAGTGATGACATGAGAGCAATTGTTTAACAACGTGTTCATATCTGACAGCTGATGAATTCAGGAGAAGTGATGACACGAGAGCAATTGTTTAACAACGTGTTCATATCTGACTGCTGATGAATTCAGGAGAAGTGATGACATGAGAGCAATTGTTTAACAACGTGTTCATATCTGACAGCTGATGAATTCAGGAGAAGTGATGACATGAGAGCAATTGTTTAACAACGTGTTCATATCTGACAGCTGATGAATTCAGGAGAAGTGATGACATGAGAGCAATTGTTTAACAACGTGTTCATATCTGACAGCTGATGAATTCAGGAGAAGTGATGACATGAGAGCAATTGTTTAACAAAATGTTCATATTTGATTTTCTGATGAATTCAGGAGAAGTCATGACATGAGAGCAATTGTTGGCCAACCCCTAGTAACAACTGTTATAAGAAAGAAATTGATTGTTTGACTGATATAACCATCATCATTGCATTTATCATCATGCGTACTAGCGTAGCTTTAACTAGAACTGTGGGACGGATGGGCTTGCCCCTTGGACGTCATCGTACTCTGTGTAGGATGATCGGCGTCCGAAAAGTATTACCCTTAGTCAATGTTTGGGTTTGTACCAGTCAACCTTTACATTATCGGCCTAACTTTTCTATCAACGGTGAGTTTATTCCAGAATAGGAGTATTCTCAGCCGTTTCGGGTGCAAGTCGGCAATTGGAAATTTTCAATGTCTGCTCTGGCCTGTCCCCGGGAAACACTGGACTGGAGCTGCGCACATATATTTTAGAGGGTCGTTTCAATCGGCACTAGCAATTCAAATGAAAATTCTGCGCTCGCCAACATCACCCACCCCAGTTCTTCCGGGGATGTTAGTTGCGAATGCAACAGTATCTTACCCGGTTGTCCCAGGGAGGACAGTTTCGTTAGGTACTAGAACGCAACTTTAGGATTTGCGCTCGGCCAACCTTACAGAATACATGTATCTGCGCTTGGCCTCTGATACGGAGTTTACTGCAATCTTCAACATTTTTCTGTAAAACCACATCTCTGTGGCTTCCAGTGATCTTATTGATTGTTTGCTCATTGTCCATGATTCACTGCCATACATAAGTATTGGTTCAATATAACACTAGAGCTATCGTTTTAGCAGTGTCATTGGTAGTGAATTCACGCATAGTGTGTTTTTCCTTTTCATAAAAACTGTTTTCACTTGAACTATTCTACTCCTAATCTCTGTTTTACATCTTCCATCTGATGTTGGAATGTTCCCAACTTGAACTATTCTACTCCTAATCTCTGTTGTACATCTTCCATCTGATGTTGGAATGTTCCCAACTTGAACTGTTCTACTCCTAATCTCTGTTGTACATCTTTCATCTGATGTTGGAATGTTCCCAGATACTTGATTTTGAGGGACTTGTCTCAGTGGTATGTTATTTATTTTGATATTGTATTGTGGTGCTTTCAGTTTCTTGGAGAAAACTATTACCTCTATTTTCTTTATATTCATGCTTAATCCTTTCTTTTCCCTTTCCCTCACTAATATGTCTATCAAAACTTGTAGATATTGTTCATTTGTAGTCATGCAAATTGTGCCATCAGTGTATCTTAGATTGTTCATATTTTGTCTGCCAACTGTTATTCCTGTCTTTTCTTCTATATGTCGCATAATGGGTTGACTGTTTAAATGTCACTGTCAGGTTGAACAGCTCTGGTGATAGTACGCATCCTTCTCTTACTCCTAACTGTATCTCATGATAACAAGTAGAGTTGGATGCCTGAGAGACAACGAGAGAAGCGCGTTTAACCAGCTAGCCACAGGAACCACCATTATGCATACTCTTTTACATCTGTTGAGGAATATTGAGCACCTATAGGTCTGCACGGAGTACTGTTGCGTCAGCGCAGTAACCAATAATCAATAGTATCTCCTGATAGTTTCCACTCTGATTCTCTAGTCTTATGGCTGTGTATTGTTGCCAGTACATATTTTTGATCAGTCACAAATCTTTCGCATCAACATTTAGACTTTCTAACATGCTAATTATTTCTCCATGTTTTACTTTATCGAAAGCTTTTGAGTAATCTATGAAACATAGGTATATGTCCAACTTCATTTTTATAGCAAGCTCAAACAACAAGACTGACAAAATGTCGCAGAAAACACCAAAATTTGTAGAAATAAAAAAACAATCAGAAAATTCAATTACGTTACAAAATGAAATCGCAGAGAAAGTTAAGGATTTTATATACATGGAAAGTACATTATCGTAGGATGGTGAATAAAAATAAATCATTGGAAAAATCAAGAAAGCATGTTCAACTTTCGCCACAATCTGGAGAGCTTAAGGATTATATCTTAACAAAAAAACAAACTTGACATATACAATAGCTGTATTCTGTGAGTGTTATTATACATAAATGAGTGCTGGAAAATGCCACAACATATCACACACTAACTGGACTTGTTCTCAAATAAAATCAGAATCCTGCACATTTTCTGACTAAATACGACAGCACAGAATCCTGCACATTTTCTGACTAAATACAACAGCACAGAATCCTGTACATTTTCTGACTAAATACAACAGCACAGAATCCTGCACATTTTCTGACTAAATACAACAGCACAGAATCCTGCACATTTTCTGACTAAATACAACAGCACAGAATCCTGTACATTTTCTGACTAAATACGACAGCACAGAATCCTGCACATTTTCTGACTAAATACAACAGCACAGAATCCTGCACATTTTCTGACTAAATACGACAGCACAGAATCCTGCACATTTTCTGACTAAATACGACAGCACAGAATCCTGCACATTTTCTGACTAAATACGACAGCACAGAATCCTGCACATTTTCTGACTAAATACGACAGCACAGAATCCTGCACATTTTCTGACTAAATACAACAGCACAGAATCCTGCACATTTTCTGACTAAATACAACAGCACAGAATCCTGCACATTTTCTGACTAAATACAACAGCACAGAATCCTGCACATTTTCTGACTAAATACAACAGCACAGAATCCTGCACATTTTCTGACTAAATACGACAGCAACTGAAGAGATTTAAAAACGAATAAGCTATGCGTCATTGAAAATGAAAATCTTGCCATAGCCTGTAGAAGACGTAGCTAACAACAATAGTAAACGAGTACTCGATTTTCTAGCCCCACCACTTATACGTTCAGTAGTTTGCCATTTCTTTCTGATCGGTGAGGTCTAATTTTATCGTTTGTGTAAATCCAAGAAACTAATTTGCTTCCAAACTTTCCCGCCGCGGAGTTTGAACCAGGTACACTTGGGTTGTGATCGAGCTCACAACCGCTTAAGCTACAGCCGCTGACGCATCATTGTAGACTATTATTAAAATACGAAGATGGGGATAGACTGGTTATGTATGTTGTATGCTAGTAGATGTTGTGACTAGGGTAGTTCTCTGATATGGACAGTAGATGTTGTGACTAGGGTAGTTCTCTGATATGGACAGTAGATGTTGTGACTAGGGTAGTTCTCTGATATGGACAGTAGATGTTGTGACTAGGGTAGTTCTCTGATATGGACAGTAGATGTTGTGACTAGGGTAGTTCTCTGATATGGACAGTAGATGTTGTGACTAGGGTAGTTCTCTGATATAGACAGTAGATGTTGTGACTAGGGTAGTTCTCTGATATGGACAGTAGATGTTGTGACTAGGGTAGTTCTCTGATATAGACAGTAGATGTTGTGACTAGGGTAGTTCTCTGATATGGACAGTAGATGTTGTGACTAGGGTAGTTCTCTGATATGGACAGTAGATGTTGTGACTAGGGTAGTTCTCTGATATGGACAGTAGATGTTGTGACTAGGGTAGTTCTCTGATATGGACAGTAGATGTTGTGACTAGGGTAGTTCTCTGATATGGACAGTAGATGTTGTGACTAGGGTAGTTCTCTGATATGGACAGTAGATGTTGTGACTAGGGTAGTTCTCTGATATGGACAGTAGATGTTGTGACTAGGGTAGTTCTCTGATATAGACAGTAGATGTTGTGACTAGGGTAGTTCTCTGATATGGACAGTAGATGTTGTGACTAGGGTAGTTCTCTGATATAGACAGTAGATGTTGTGACTAGGGTAGTTCTCTGATATGGACAGTAGATGTTGTGACTAGGGTAGTTCTCTGATATGGACAGTAGATGTTGTGACTAGGGTAGTTCTCTGATATGGACAGTAGATGTTGTGACTAGGGTAGTTCTCTGATATGGACAGTAGATGTTGTGACTAGGGTAGTTCTCTGATATTGACAGTAGATGTTGTGACTAGGGTAGTTCTCTGATATAGACAGTAGATGTTGTGACTAGGGTAGTTCTCTGATATGGACAGTAGATGTTGTGACTAGGGTAGTTCTCTGATATGGACAGTAGATGTTGTGACTAGGGTAGTTCTCTGATATTGACAGTAGATGTTGTGACTAGGGTAGTTCTCTGATATAGACAGTAGATGTTGTGACTAGGGTAGTTCTCTGATATGGACAGTAGATGTTGTGACTAGGGTAGTTCTCTGATATGGACAGTAGATGTTGTGACTAGGGTAGTTCTCTGATATGGACAGTAGATGTTGTGACTAGGGTAGTTCTCTGATATGGACAGTAGATGTTGTGACTAGGGTAGTTCTCTGATATGGACAGTAGATGTTGTGACTAGGGTAGTTCTCTGATATGGACAGTAGATGTTGTGACTAGGGTAGTTCTCTGATATGGACAGTAGATGTTGTGACTAGGGTAGTTCTCTGATATGGACAGTAGATGTTGTGACTAGGGTAGTTCTCTGATATAGACAGTAGATGTTGTGACTGAGGTAGTTCTCTGATATAGACAGTAGATGTTGTGACTAGGGTAGTTCTCTGATATAGACAGTAGATGTTTGACAAGGGTAGTTCTCAGATATAGACAGTAGATGACAAAAGAAGGTCCCGACATCAGAACATTGAAGAAGAATTATAGAAAGGACTGAAGTTACATGGCCTGACATGAGTAACATGGCCTGACATGAGTAACATGGCCTGACATGAGTAACATGGCCTGACATGAGTAACATGGCCTGACATGAGTAACATGGCCTGACATGAGTAACATGGCCTGACATGAGTAACATGGCCTGACATGAGTAACATGGCTGACGACATGTACGTAACATGGCCTGACATGAGTAACATGGCCTGACATGAGTAACATGGCCTGACATGAGTAACATGGCCTGACATGAGTAACATGGCCTGACATGAGTAACATGGTCTGACATGAGTAACATGGCCTGACATGAGTAACATGGCCTGACATGAGTAACATGGCCTGACATGAGTAACATGGCCTGACACAGTAACATGGCCTGACATGGTAACATGGCTGACTGATACATGGCCTGACATGAGTAACATGGCCTGACATGAGTAACATGGCCTGACATGAGTAACATGGCCTGACATGAGTAACATGCCTGACATGAGTAACATGGCTGACATGAGTAACATGGCCTGACATGAGTAATCATGAGCCTGACATGAGTAACATGGCCTGACATGAGTAACATGGTCTGACATGAGTAACATGGCCTGACATGAGTAACATGGCCTGACATGAGTAACATGGCCTGACATGAGTAACATGGTCTGACATGAGTAACATGGCCTGACATGAGTAACATGGCCTGACATGAGTAACATGGCCTGACATGAGTAACATGGCCTGACATGAGTAACATGGCCTGACATGAGTAACATGGCCTGACATGAGTAACATGGCCTGACATGAGTAACATGGCCTGACATGAGTAACATGGTCTGACATGAGTAACATGGCCTGACATGAGTAACATGGTCTGACATGAGTAACATGACCTGACATGAGTAACATGGCCTGACATGAGTAACATGGCCTGACATGAGTAACATGGCCTGACATGAGTAACATGGCCTGACATGAGTAACATGGCCTGACATGAGTAACATGGCCTGACATGAGTAACATGGCCTGACATGAGTAACAATTGGTAGAAGGTTCTGTAGAATGGTAACATTGAATATCTTTTGTGAAAGTCTTAAATGTCAAACGGGATACGGAGATATAGATTGATTGGGTATAGATCGATTGATTGAGTGATTGGGTATAGATCGATTGATTGAGTGATTGGATATAGATCGATTGATTGAGTGATTGGGTATAGATCGATTGATTGAGTGATTGGATATAGATCGATTGATTGAGTGATTAATTCGCCCAAGTGGTTACTGGGCCCAAATTTGGGGTATAAAGAATAGAACCACTGTTACCTGCCACGCATGTCGTAAGAGGCGACTAGGGAGGTTTGACTGAAATTGGATGCAGGTGTCCTAAACATGTAGAAGTCTATGTGTTTAGGGGCCTACCAAACCAATGTGTAACGTATACATGTTCTTGGCAAAGATCAAACATATCACAAAGAGTGATTACAATTGGTTGTAAAGAATGAACGCAAAGAAGAAGAAGAAGGGATTGATTGAGTGATAGGACCATCATCATTACGCTTCGGTGAGTAACCATGTGTGCTCCGATCTCTTTCTTACATAGGATGATCTCAGCTGCAGTGCACGAACTCCGTAGCACCGGCGAGGGTCCCCAAGATAGAGGATATAGACAGAGATAGAGATTGGACATGATCTCTTTTTAACACTTTTGTCTTGAGATTTGTTCTGTAACTTTAAATTAGTAGTGCATGACCTGATTATGGAAGTTCTTGATTGTTTCTTACTTCTATTTAGAGGATTCAAGCCTCTAGCCCTCCGTTTACTGGGGCTGTTGTTCTATCTGACTCTCAGTCGATGTGAACACAAGATCCAAAACGGCAGATGTCGGTATCAGTGGATGTCGTCTATAAGCCTTTCTAGCCTCCAGAGGTTTACGTGGATCTACTCTCCTGGGCATGCGGGTGTTTGCGGCAATGAGAGAGCGAACAGGCTTTCATCAACAGCATCGATTGCCGGGGAGTTGAAAATGAATAAGGGAGATGTTCTTCGTTTTTTTCTCGACTGTCTGTTGGATGGAGTCACTAAAATAGATTTTGATTCGATCCACCGATTTAAGCAGTTTAGTGTTACCCTTTGTGCAGGTAGAACTGGATGCCTAGGGGACAGAGTCAGGAGCGTGTTTAACCGTCGAGCCACAAGAACAAACAGTATGCATACTCTTCGATATCTGTTGGGGAGACTGAGCACCTATGGGTCTGCCCGAAGAAATAGTGACGTCAGTTTAGTAACCAATAACCAATAAGCTGAGGCACGCCACTTCAACCTAAGGACGAGCCTTATTTGATTATATCAGATCGCGCTATTTTCCAGAAAGTACCTTTATATACGAGACCTTTTGTCTCCAACTTTTAATATTATTCTTCTTCTACTTCACCCTTCGCCCCTAGGGAAGCATTTGTCCGCAACCAAGGTTTTCCAAGCCATCCTATCCAACACTATCTTTTCCAGATCTCTGCACTCTCTCCCTATTTTCTTGCATTTCGTCTCCACCTCCCGTCTCCTTGTGTTCTTACGTCTTGACATACTCCTATTTCCCTGGTGGTTACATCGGCCTGTCTGGTGATGCTATTCGGGCGTCTCCTCAGTTGTTTGTCCTATCCATCGTCACCGTCTGCCCCTTATCTTTTTTTCCACTTGGCGTTGCCCTGCTCAATCTTACATTTTCCTGTTTGTAGTCCTGTTATGCCATCGTAGATGGAGTAGCCTGTGCAGGAATCTATTGATGAATGTCTGCAACATTTTGGTGTTCCTCTTAGCTGTTCTCCATGTCTCCACTCTATATAGAAAGGCAGCCTTGATCTTTTAACATAATTCGATAAAATAAATCGTCAAGAAAAAACACATTTTCAGGTGTATAAATACTAAGGTAATTGGACACAGGAATAAACGAGTGTAATCTCGTAGTCACTCTTGTTTCAATTAATCATATATTTTGTAACTTCTCAAAGTTTTTGCCCTATGGTGCCCCTTAGCATACACATGCTTTTAGTTCTTTGATTCCTGTTACTCTGTCTGTTCTAAATTCATCAAATTTAATCTTCTAAAACTTGTATAGTTCTGTGTTTGATTCTTGCTTCTCTGTTCTAAATTCATCAAATTTAATCTTCTAAAACTTGTATAGTTCTGTGTTTGATTCTTGCTTCTCTGTTCTAAATTCATCAAATTTAATCTTCTAAAACTTGTATAGTTCTATGTTTGATTCATTGCTTCTCTGTTCTAAATTCATCAAATTTAATCTTCTAAAACTTGTATAGTTCTGTGTTTGATTCATTTCTTCTCTGTTCTAAATTCATCAAATTTAATCTTCTAAAACTTGTATAGTTCTGTGTTTGATTCATTGCTTCTCTGTTCTAAATTCATCAAATAATGATAAAGGTTGACACAGAGAAAAGATTCTAGATTGCTTAACATCATGGCACGGCATGTAAACAGTATTATATCTCACTTCTTTTTCTTTCTTCTTCTTCGAGCACTCCATATCGATCACTTGGTAAACCACTCTGTGATTTGTATGCGATCTGAGCCTAAGAGCAATCGTCCGTTGTGTCTGTCACGCGCTTACAAGTAGGCCAGCACTTCTGATTTCTGTGACGCTTTTTATTTACTAGGGCAGCTTTCCTAGACACTTACCCCCTTCACCTCTTAGGTCATGCCTTGAAAATCGCAGTGTTACTATTCTTTGCTCCCCTTTCGAGCCCTGGCAACAATACTGCCTGGAAATACAGGCGGTATAAGCTCTGAGACTAACAGCAATTGTACGTTGTACCAGTTATGCGCCTACAAGTAGACCAGAAAATCCGATTTCTGCGACGTTTTTTATTTACTAGTGTAGCTTCATTAGGCCCCTACCTCAGTCACCTCTTACGACATGCCTTGTAGGTAACAGTGCTACTATTCGTTGCTCCCCTTGTGCGCCTCAGCAACACATGGTGCGACTCATATCTAGAACACGAGACTGTGAACTGTGGAAGAACTTTGAGAAAAAAGTATCAGAGAGTTGAGGAAGAACACGAGACAGTATTGTGGAAGAACTTTGAGAAAAAAGTATCAGAGAGTTGAAGAAGAACACGAGACTGTATTGTGGAAGAACTTTGAGAAAAAAGTTTCAGAGAGTTGAGGAAGAACACGATAACTTACGCCTACTGCATGGCACATGATAATGATTATAATGAAATCCGTGCCTATTTTAAGAAATAGATATTCTTGCAAACGTTGCTATTAAAGATGATAAACCGATAACAAAATGTCGGTAGTAATCATGTCCAGGTGAACGTAAATAGAAGGCTACAATTCAAACGGAACAAACAGGTAATACAACATGACGGGAACAAGTAGATAAACAGGTAGATTACAGCTAGATAACAGGTAGTTTTTGTAAGCAGCCATGAAATGAATAAATGAGGTAACAAAGAACCGACCCTCTATGGCGTATTGTCTTTCCCCTGGTGTAAGATGGAGTTAGTTGTCCGCTCTTGCCGTTAAGCGTAGTGGTTGGAGCTTTAATTTGCGTTCCATGGCCAGATGCGTCTCTCTTGTTGTGTTATATCCGTGTTTATATAGTGTGCTCTTATCGCCCGTGTGTTGCTGGGGCTCGCAAGGGGAGCAAGGAATAGTAACACTGCCACCTACAAGACATGTCGTTAGAGGCGACTGAGGTAGGGGCCTAGGGAAGTTACCCTAGTAAATAAAAAAGCATTGCAGAAATCGGATGTACTGGCCTACTTGTAGGCACAGAGCTGGTACAGCACATAATCGCTCTTAGGCTCAGATCACATACAAATCACAAAGGGGTTAACAAGTGGTCGATATGGAACTTTCGAAGAAGAAATAGAAGTTGAAGATTTAGTGTGGTCTTGATATTGTACATCCATCTTTTTCTTGGTCATCCGTTGGTTCTAGTTTCTGATCTCTTTTTATTGTAAGTAAAAAAGAGAGTAAAGGAACCCTTTCATACCTCGTGGTATATAGGTCAAAACAGTGTTAGGCCTGTATTTTCATTGACCGTCGGCACACGATGGGTGATGTGGTCAGCATTACGCCGGCCACCTTTACTTTCCCAGAGCATGTCTGGTACCCAGTTGAGGCTGGGTCGACCTGAGAGCCGTCGCGGTCGGGAAAAATTCCACGCACATTGCGGGAGCTGAACCCAGACCACCAGCCTTGCGAAGCGAGTTCACTAACAACTACGCTACAGCGGCTCTCCTTTTTATTGTAGGGTTAGGGTTTATTGTATGTTGTTATTGTATGTTGTTATTGTATGTTGTTATTGTATGTTGTTATTGTATATTGTTATTGTATGTTGTTATTGTATGCTGTTATTGTATGCTGTTATTGTATGCTGTTATTGTATGTTGTTATTGTATGTTGTTATTGTATGTTGTTATTGTATGCTGTTATTGTATGCTGTTATTGTATGCTGTTATTGTATGCTGTTATTGTATGTTGTTATTGTATGTTGTTATTGTATGTTGTTATTGTATGTTGTTATTGTATGCTGTTATTGTATGCTGTTATTGTATGCTGTTATTGTATGTTGTTATTGTATGTTGTTATTGTATGTTGTTATTGTATGCTGTTATTGTATGCTGTTATTGTATGCTGTTATTGTATGCTGTTATTGTATGTTGTTATTGTATGTTGTTATTGTATGTTGTTATTGTATGTTGTTATTGTATGTTGTTATTGTATGCTGTTATTGTATGCTGTTATTGTATGCTGTTATTGTATGTTGTTATTGTATGCTGTTATTGTATGCTGTTATTGTATGTTGTTATTGTATGCTGTTATTGTATGCTGTTATTGTATGCTGTTATTGTATGCTGTTATTGTATGTTGTTTTTGTATGCTGTTATTGTATGCTGTTATTGTATGCTGTTATTGTATGCTGTTATTGTATGCTGCTATTGGTGGTTGGTTATATTCCATTCTCATTAAATGTCTAAACCACTACATTTGTTGTCTTTTAATGTATTCGGTGCTTGAAGTTATGCCCACTCTGCTTCTGATGTCTTCATTTCGTAGTCTATCTTTCCTGGTGACTCCCACTGTCTTCCTCAAGAATTTCATTTCACATGTGATGAGCTTCCTGTGGTGTGTTGCTGTCATGCACCAAGTTTAGCACTGGTAACAAAGTGTTGGTATAAAAATACTTTTTATCATCTGTCTTTTCACTTCCATCTTGATCTTTGGATGTTGTAGTAATGGTGCCAGCTGGTAGGTCACTGAATTTGCTTTTTGACACCTTGTCTCTATTTCTCTATCTAGTTTTCAGTCCTCTGTAAAAATACTGCCTAAATATTTGAATTCAGAAACTTGCTTTACTCTGGTGTTGTCTATTTGTATGTTTGCTTGGCTTAGTGTTCTGCTGATTTTCATGGTCTCGGTCTTTTGTTTGTTGATTTTCATGTTGTACTTCCTACATGCTATTAGCAATGAATTCATATGTTGTTGTAGCTGATCTTCATCGATACTGTAGGGGTGGGAGCTTAAATTTGCGTTCCAGGGCCAGATGAGTCGCCCTTGTTGTGTTATATCCGACTGGGGTCAAAGGCGCATGAGGGGTGTGCCAGGATTAGTGATCCGGCACTAATCAAGACCTTGTCCCCTACCTCCACGTGGTGACCCTGGAAACAGACTTTGGTTCCGGTCTGGCTAATGGGGAATCTTATGGATAATGGGTCAATTTTCAAATGATTATATGCGTGAAATGGAAAATTGATGAAAAAATGAATCGTGTAAGATGGACATAAGATGAATTAAAATTCAGAATTAAAATTTTCAATGATTATTCAATCGCAAAATCACCAAAATAATTTATTTTAAAATAGTTATTAATAATTCCATCTTTAAGGAGACACCGATCCACAATTGCATTAACACCCCCAAATCTTCTGAACCCACACCCCCATAAAACGCTTCAGCGCCCACTGGGAGCGATACCGCCCACCTTGGAAACCTATGATCTAAAGGGTGTAAAGGCGAAGAATTGACTTCATTGCACCGGGTTTCCCCATATGGCTCCGTCTCTGTTTGTAAAAATGGCGCGCCATTTACTGAGAGTGTTGTACAAAGAAAGGACTCCGTAGCTCCAGCAACAATCTTATGAATCTCAAGATAAAAATGACATATGTAACACGATCCTGATTAGAACCCACATATTTCTCTTGTTCTTTTACAACTCTACATTTGATGATCTTGCACAAGAATTTCAAAGCATGTCTAGTTTTTAACGTGAAATCAATGCTCGCGTGCCCAGCGTGTTTGTAGCGCGTTGGACTACGGGTGACTAGTCCTCTGTAAGTGCGGGTTCAACTGCGCGGTCTGGCAAAAAAGCTACAGGTTCCCCAGATTTACGATGTTCGTGGCACCGAGCCGAAAGGTTACGATGTCCATGACACCGAGCCGAAGAGCTGAAAGCACAAGTGCTTTTGGATCGGAAAACAAAAAAACAAAAAAACGTGAAATCAAAGCATTTTAAAAACGCTTTAAGAGATCCTTTAAATTGTTTTTTTCTGCTGGTTGTTTGACATTACTTAAATTATATCGCCGTAAACTGCGTCTTTGAAGCGTATTTTTCTGCTGGTTGTTTGACATTACTTAAATTATATCGCCGTAAACTGCGTCTTTGAAGCGTATTTATCTGCCCACGAAACGATCGTTTGACTCCAACTAACTCATCATAAATTCAGTTATTACAAAATTAAACAGAATGAGCACATGCAGTAAATGAAATATATTATTATCCTGATGAAAAAGCTGAGCAACCACTCAAAAATAACAGTTGTTACTTTCTTGTTCTTCTTTTCTCAAATCATGTTTTTGTCTCAAAGCGTCAGGAGAAGTGGAGACGATTTTATGTGCTTCATAAATAGTATCTTTCACTGTATCTATTTTTTCTTCAGTCCGACTGTTGCGTGGACGGTCTCTTGATTTGTATTCACAGTACCGGAGAATTTCATCGCACATTGGTAATCTGCTTATGTGACCCAACCATTTAATTTGTATTCACTGTACCGGAGAATTTCATCGCACATTGGTAATCTGCTTATGTGACCCAACCATTTAATTTCTTGTTTCTTGATGAAGTTCAGTGCTGATGATACACCCACTTTTTCCCATGGGAGGGGGAGGGGAGGTCTCTGTGACTAAGTGGTTAAGCCCTTTGCCTTGTGAGTCGAAGGTCGTGGGTTCGAGTCCGGACCGCGCAAATCTGTTCACGAGTGCAGTTTTTCCAGAGACCCCTAGGATTATTGCTGGAGCTACGGAGTTCGTGCTTTGTGCAATACTCTCGGCAGGTGGCGTGTGCCATTTCTGTGGAGAGGGACCGAGCCGTATGGGAGAAAACCCGGTGCAATGAAGTCAATCCTTCGGTTTTTAAACCCTTGTTTTTAAAACTTTTTTTCCTGGTGTCTTCATTTTTTAAAGCGTTCTCTTCTTGATACTCCCAACATTCTGCGTAGACGCTTCCTTTCTGTCGTGACTAGTTTTCTTCTTGATACTCCCAACATTCCGTGTAGACGCTTCCTCTCTGTCGTGACTAGTTTTCTTCTTGATACTCCCAACATTCCGCGTAGACGCTTCCTCTCTGTCGTGACTAGTTTTCTTCTTGATACTCCCAACATTCCGCGTAGACGCTTCCTCTCTGTCGTGACTAGTTTTCTTCTTGATACTCCCAACATTCCGCGTAGACGCTTCCTCTCTGTCGTAACTAGTTTTTTTGTCATTTGATATCAGCGTCCATGTTCTCGATTGATATCATATTTGGCTTCACCATTAACACAAGGAAAACTGAGGTCATGTTTCAGCCCGACACTAGAGAACAGTTCCTTGACCCAGTCATCAACATTAAACACCAGCGTCTCCTACTAGCGGACAACTTTGCTTATTTTGGTAATATCCTATCCAGATCGGCAAACATAGACTCTGAGGACAACAATAGGATATCCAAAGCCAGTGCTGCGTTCGGAAGGCTACGTGTTACTGTATGGCAGCGGAAGGTATAAGCGTAGCCACAAAAAATTGAAAGTTTACCAGGCCATAGTGCTAACAACGCTGCTGTACAAAAGCGAGAAATGGACAGGGTATAGCAGACACGCAAGAAAACTAAACCACTTCCACACAAGCTGTCTACGCAGAATACTAAAAATTAACTGGCAGAACAACATTCTAGATACCGAAGTCCTCACAGAAGCAAATATCACAAACGTCAACACACTCTTGCAGAAGGCCCAAGTAAGATGGACCCGTCACGTTGCACGGATGCCTGGTAAATGCACACCAAAATAGTTGATGAATCAGCTAACCGAAATAGCTTGAATGGGGCAGACGATCGAACAAAAAAAACGCCTTACACACTTACTTAAAAAATCTCTATAATGCTTTGATATAGACACCACGTTCTGGGAATTCCTTACCAAGATTGCAAAATGTGGCGCTGTGACTGCCCAAGAGAAACTCGCAAAGCTGAGAATCGTCGTACCGTTGAGGTGAAGAGAAAGCGAGCTGGGTAAAAAGACAAAACACACAACACCACATGACCAACCTCGATCAAGTATGCCCCACCTGTTGTAGGGGATTGTGTTCCAGATTGAACTCTATAGTCACCGAAAAAATGGGCATATATTAATTTGGCCATAGTATGCTTTTCAATGCGACGGTCAATGTATTGAACTTTACTGACGTTGGTATGTGCAAATATAAGTATGCGGATTCGAACATAGAAAACATAAAATGTTGAATATGTAGAGATGAACATAGAAAACATAAAATGTTGAACATGTACAGATGAATATAGAAAAGATAAAATGTTGAACATGTAGAGATGAATATAGAAAAGATAAAATGTTGAACATGTAGAGATGAACATAGAAAACATAAAATGTTGAACATGTAGAGATGAACATAGAAAACATAAAATGTTGAACATGTAGAGATGAACATAGAAAACATAAAATGTTGAACATGTAGAGATGAACATAGAAAACATAAAATGTTGAACATGTAGAGATGAACATAGAAAACATAAAATGTTGAACATGTAGAGATGAACATAGAAAACATAAAATGTTGAACATGTAGAGATGAAAATAGAAAACATAAAATGTTGAACATGTAGAGATGAACATAGAAAACATAAAATGTTGAACATGTAGAGATGAACATAGAAAACATAAAATGTTGAACATGTAGAGATGAACATAGAAAACATAAAATGTTGAACATGTAGAGATGAACATAGACAACATACAATGTTGAACATGTACAGATGAACATAGAAAACATAAAATGTTGAACATGTAGAGATGAACATAGAAAACATAAAATGTTGAACATGTAGAGATGAACATAGAAAACATAAAATGTTGAACATGTAGAGATGAACATAGAAAACATAAAATGTTGAACATGTAGAGATGAACATAGAAAACATAACAAATTGAAAATATAGACACTCGCGTGGTGCCGGGGCCCGCAAGGGAAGTAAAGAATAGCACCACTGCAAACTACAATACATGTTGTAAGAGGTGACTGATGTAGGCCCTAGGGATGCAACCTTAGTAAATAAAAAGCAGCGCAGAAATCGGATGTGCTGGCCTGCTTGTAGGTGCATAACTGGCACAAAGTACAATCGCTCTTAGGCTCAGATCACATACAAATTACACAGAGTGGTTGTCAAGTAGTCGATATGGAACGTTGGAAGAATAAGAACATATAAAGGTGGACACAGAAAACACAAAATAAGTATTGAACTGAATAAAAACTCACTAATGGTTCAGTTGACAAGTTTCGACGTCTGTGCTCGAGTCCATGAAGTCTCTCACAGTCTTCTGTGACGTCAACATGGCTAAGGAGTGCTTCATGTCTACAACTGCTTTGTGAGAATCTGTCAACTTGAGTCTCTCTTTGATATTTCTTGCAGTATTCTGCAACAGAACAAGTCAAACATGCACAACCAAAATACTGTCATTTTACAAAGTACAATAACAATATACAGCCATGTTTCTACAAAAAGGACTTTATCAAGCAAAGGATACAACAGAAGCGAAGAAATTTAAACTTCCTGTACGGTAAACATAGCATATACAATCAGACAATAAATCTCTAATAGCCTTAAAATGAAAATATGGGACTAAAAACGAAAAAGGAAATAAATGTGAAGAAATAGAAATGGTAAAAAAAGAAGAGGAAACAATACTATTTAAATATATATACAGAACATATATACATTTAACATATACAATATATATATACATTTAACATGTACAAAACATATACTATAGAGCATGAGAAGAGACAGTATTAAGAAGTACAGGAGTGTAGTGCGTTGAGTCCACGAGCTCGAAAGGCACCATATAAAGATTAAAAAGAACGATTTGATAGTGCACCTCGACTTCGATCATCAGAGGAACATGATCCGATGGCTGTGATCTGGATATTGCGAGCTCGCAAACGGTTATTTCCTTTTGAAATGAGTGACTACATGGGTCACAAAGCTTTTGTGTATATCATGTAATGAATTTAAGGCACTAAAACAAGCCAAAAAATCATGCGGTATCCATATAGCAAGAGGGTGATTGATGTCTGAGACATAAGAAATTAATATTGATTGATTAATTCAATCATCATCATTAATAATACGAGCATTGTAATATATAACAAGCAGTTTGACAATGGAGGTATAAGCGGTTACAGAGACTGTGAGGTGGTTGGTATCTTGTAACTACTCTCATGTTTTTATACTCAGTGACTTCATGAGTATGATTCCTAATGACGAAACAGGAATAGTGAGACGAAACTGGGTGGAGGTACTGGTACACACATGGGTCACAGAAATGACCTTCATTTTTTCCCCTGGGTATGCAAGAGTCAGGTGTAATGAAGAGCTGATAGATTAGCTGGAATGCTTACTACATTTGAAGGAGCTGCAATAGACCGAAATGTTTCGATATCTGCTGGGGAAGCCTGAGCACCTATAGGTAAATCCAGAGTGTTATGACGTTTTGTTCAGTAACCAAAAACCAATAATAATAATACGACTTATAACTGGTTAAGTTCGTAGGCGTGTCACAGTGTAGACATCAGAAAAAGAGAATTCTGTAATAGTTCTCTGTCTTTAACTTTTTAAACAAGAAGTTGTGTTCTTACCAGTTCTTGATGTTGTCAATTCAAGATCATCTCTGTCTTTGAACTTTTCTAACAACAAGTTATGTTCTCAACTAACAATAAGAATATCAACTAACAATAAGAATATCAACTAACAATAAGAATAAGAATATCAACTAACAATAAGAATATCAACTAACAATAAGAATATTAGGACTAGTGCTGAGCGTGGTGGACTATGGTCTAGGCCTTCTGACAGTAAGCAGAACATCGCTGCATAAGTTAGACAGGGTCCAAAATGAAGCGATGAGGCTTATACTTGGTTGCACACGGGACACTTCATGTGCGGCAATGCGCTATGTCCTTGGATTGCCAACGATGGCCATCAGACACAAAATCGCACAGGTAAAAGCTTATTTGAGCGTTTCTGCTGACAAAAATCATCCTCTGCACACATCCATAAATGACAACAAGGGCAGGCGATTGAAGAGAGGCCGATCCTGGATGGCCGAGGCAGAGGATGTTATTAAACAGGTCTGTACTCTAGATGAGCTGAGACATGGTGAAGAATGGATGCCTATATCAGAGGATATGACTGCTTACACCAGGGTTGTCAGTACACTTGGGAGACGCTGTAGAGAATGGGCTCCCGGCGTCGTCAATGCGGAGATTCTTGCACTCGTGGATGAGCACTCCCATCCAGATGATATCATTATCTACACCGATGGCTCTGTCAGACGCGGAACCAGATCATCGTGGGCTTATTCAGCACAGCGAAATGGTCGCACACTTCATGAGGACTGCGGCGCTTTCGAGACAACGACATCGAGCATGACTATGGAGATAACTGCTGTCTCCAGGGCTCTGTCATGGGTGGCTAAGCAACAGGTTACCCATACGATCATCATATCAGACTCGATGAATATGCCTCAACTGATTGTATCTGGAAGTATGCGTGTGGAATGGGTGGACAGCATTCGGAGATCACATCTCAAGAAAATGACTTGGCTGTACACACCTGGACATTCTGGAGTGCAGAGTAACGAGCGTGCAGACTTTCTTGCAAACAATGCCCCGAAAAATATCAACTAACAATAAGAAAAGTGAAAAATAAATATGGTATTTATCCGATTAAATGGCAACTCAGTTATAGGAAAGCTTAAGAAGCTGAGATTGAAAATAATGAAATAAAATATCTCGTCTCAAATTTCGCTTCCAATCCAAGTTATATGTGCATATATAGATGTCGCTTTGCGTGGATATAATAATGAGGAATGACTCACTTTTAATGATTGTCTTAGAGTGGAACGTTGAGAGAAGCAGAAGAAGAAGAAGAGGACGACACGGACACAAATCTTGCGATGTAAGAAATCTACAGATTTGTGGTGGTTAGATCGGATCAGATCAGATCTAGAGAAAGACATGGGAGGCTGTGGGGAAACGAAATAAACGAACGATATGGACAAAGACGACACAACTTGAGAAAAATTCGTTGGGATTATAACAAAAAAGATCCTTTTATGGAACTCCCGGGGAATGCGAAAGCTCTAGAAATACACGGAGAAGAGATATGGAATACACGGAGAAGAGATATGGAATACACGGAGAAGAGATATGGAGGCAGAGAGAAACGATATACATAACAGTTGGAAAGAGATGCAAGAGATAGCTAAAGATAGGAAAACTTGGCATGAAATAGTTGAGGTCCTATCCCCCAATCGGGTTTTAAAAGGCATAAGAGAGAACGAGACAGAGAAAGAGAGAGAGATAGATAGAGAGAAAGAGATTGACGATTGTTAGTTTTCATATTTGATTATTCATTTTTTCCTTCTTCTTCTTTTGTCAGCACACTGTTACCGGGTTGTTAGCCCAGTGTCGTGGTTTTATGTATTTATCTTGTGCTTCTCTGGTGACTTGTCAGCACACTGTTACCGGGTTGTTAGCCCAGTGTCGTGGTTTTATGTATTTATCTTGTGCTTCTCTGGTGACTTGTCAGCACACTGTTACCGGGTTGTTAGCCCAGTGTCGTGGTTTTATGTATTTATCTTGTGCTTCTCTGGTGACTTGTCAGCACACTGTTACCGGGTTGTTAACCCAGTGTCGTGGTTTTATGTATTTATCTTGCGCTTCTCTGGTGACTTGTCAGCACACTGTTACCGGGTTGTTAGCCCAGTGTCGTGGTTTTATGTATTTATCTTGCGCTTCTCTGGTGACTTGTCAGCACACTGTTACCGGGTTGTTAGCCCAGTGTTGTGGTTTTATGTATTTATCTTGTGCTTCTCTGGTGACTTGTCAGCACACTGTTACCGGGTTGTTAACCCAGTGTCGTGGTTTTATGTATTTATCTTGTGCTTCTCTGGTGACTTGTCAGCACACTGTTATCGGGTTGTTAACCCAGTGTCGTGGTTTTATGTATTTATCTTGTGCTTCTCTGGTGACTTGTCAGCACACTGTTACCGGGTTGTTAGCCCAGTGTTGTGGTTTTATGTATTTATCTTGCCCGTCTGCCCAGCGTGTTCGTAGCGCGTTGGACTACGAGTGACTATCCCTCTGTGTGTGCGGGTTCAATTCAGCAGGATGGCAGAAAAAGCCACAGATTCCCCAGATTTACGGTGTTCGTGGCACCGAACCGAAGGGTTACGATGTCCATGGCACCGAGCCGAAGAGCTGAAAAAGCTCAAGTGTTTCTGGATCGGAAAAAAAAATGTATTTATCTTGCGCTTCTCTGGTGACTTGTGTGATGGTTTTCTTAGTTCTCTGGCAGAATTCAACTACGTTATCTATCCACCTTTTCCTCGGTCTTCCTCTCGCCTTTCTTCCTCTTGCCTTCCTTCCTGATATTCTGTTGTGGAAAGCTTCATAGGCAGTTTAGTCTGTTCGCATTCTTATTAAGTGGCCAAACCACTCCATTCTCTGTTTTGATATATAATTCAAGCACGGTCTTGTTCCAACATTTTCTCTGATGCTGGTATTCGTTACTCTGTCGATTCTTGTGTTGTTGGTGACTTTGCGGAGACATCTCATTTCGCATATAGCTATTTTCTGTGTATGTTTCTTATTCATTGTCCCTGTTTGGCATTGGTAACATAGAGTGGGTATGAAGATGCTATTGATCAACTGTTGTTTAGCTGTCAGTGAGATGTTTGTCTAAGTAGTGGCGCTAGCTAGTAGGTTATTATTGCATTTGCTTTCTGGACTCTAGTTTCTATCTCTCTGTCGAGTCTACCATCCTCTGTGAATATGCTTCCTAGGTACTTGAATTCCTGTACTTGCTCTATTGTAGTGCCATTAATGTTGATGTTTAATGTATTATGTTTCCTTACTATATTCATTATCTCAGTTTAGACTATGTTTATGTTCATGTCATATTTGTTACAGTTATAATATAAGGTGTCGATATGCTGTTATAGCTCTTGTTCTTGTAGCTCTTGTTCTTGTTGGTATAAGGTGTCGATATGATGTTGTAGCTCTTGTTCTTGTTGGTAAATCAAACATTGGTCCTCTGCAAATAACAATTCATTAATTGTTTCCGTTTCTAATTTTGACTCCTGTGTAATTTTATCCATGTATGTTATAAAAGTAGAGGTGAGAGGACACACCCCTGTCTGACGCCTGATGTAATAGGACACACCCATGTCTGACGCCTGATGTAATAGGGAACCAGTCTGTCATTCCTTGCTAAAGTCAAGCTTCTGTTTATATTTCTTCGTCCATATCGTCAATAAAAATAATCTTAGACTGACAACATCAAGAGGCAGCCATGACACGACCTTTCCACTTTCTTTCGTCTTTCTCTATTCATTCTGTGAATTTCAGTGTTTACAGAGAACCAAGAGGTTAAAGAAAAGACGTTGGCGTTGTATAAAACATACTTTGAGAAAACCAGAGGGAATATAACAAGAAGAGTCCTTTCCTGGAACCCACAGTCACAGCGACAGAAAGGAAGGCCTAGAAATACATAGAGCGAGATTTGGGGGCATAGATCAACAATATAAAGAAGAAGAGATGGAGGGAGCTACAGGAGATAGCTAGAGATTTGGGGGCATAGATCAACAATATAAAGAAGAAGAGATGGAGGGAGCTACAGGAGATAGCTAGAGATTTGGGGGCATAGATCAACAATATAAAGAAGAAGAGATGGAGGGAGCTACAGGAGATAGCTAGAGATTTGGGGGCATAGATCAACAATATAAAGAAGAAGAGATGGAGGGAGCTACAGGAGATAGCTAGAGATTTGGGGGCAGAGATCAACAATATAAAGAAGAAGAGATGGAGGGAGCTACAGGAGATAGCTAGAGATTTGGGGGCAGAGATCAACAATATAAAGAAGAAGAGATGGAGGGAGCTACAGGAGATAGCTAGAGATAGGAAGACTTAACATGAGGTGGTTGAGGGCCTATGCCCCAATCTGGGTTTAAAAGGCAGAGAGAGAGAGAGAGAGAGAGTAAGAGAGAGAGCGAGAAGAGAGAAGAGAGAGAGGGAGAGAGAAAGAGTTCTGGCGTCCCTTCGAGTGCGCGTCCTGTATCGTGTTTCCTCCTGATTCAGATATTTATGCAATACAACGTTTGCGAAGATGACATTTGACTGTGAAAACATTGTATTAGAATAGAAGTGCTCGTTGTGGTGTACTTTGGATGGTAATCGATTTTGATGACACACTTGTTCGTAAAGTTTTTACGAGAATTATCAGGACATAACACAAATGCAGTTGCATCTATTTACAAATTCATTGAGTGATTGCTAGAACAATAATTATTGCACTTTGGTGAGTAACCATGTGTGCTCATATCTCTTTCTTACACAGGACGATCTCAGCATCAGTGGGCGAACTCCGTAGCACCGGTGAGGGTCTTCGATGTAATTTAGAAGAGTGTACAAATATTTTGTAGTCATTTTAAAATTAAATATCTTTCTAATATCATTTATGATACCTTTTCTGTCTCAGCCTCATTCTTCATGATATTCTTCTGTTGTGCCTCAGCCTCATTCTTCATGATATTCATCCGTTGCGCCTCAGCCTCATTCTTCATGATATCATCTCTTTTTGTCTCAGCCTCATTCTTCATATCATTATGTCGTGTCTCAGTCTCTTTCATTTCGATTTTAATTAGCCCCCTCCTTACCACCGTCACCACCACCACCTCAACCAGCACCACCTCCACCACCACCACATCCACCACCACCACCACCACGTCCACCACGACACCACCCCTACCACCACCACCACCACCACCACCACCACCACAAGCACGTACCATGAACTCACTCATGAACTCTTCATGTTATAATTTATCCCTCCATGGTATTTGGAATATCAGAACGCACATACGTATATTTATAACTACAGAAGTTTAAAATAAAAACAATAAAGTGACTCACCCTCAACTCTTCTGTTTCGAACTGCACTCCTTTAGTTTCCATCTCTCCCAAAATTCCTAAAACAGCGCTGACAACATTAAGTCTCACAACATCCTTGTAAACAGCTTTCTCCTTGTCTGCAAACCCTTTCTCATGGATCATCCTGAAGATAAAACCATTACTTAAAAGTCTGACACGAGCAAACGACTTAAACTATGTTGATAGAAGCAGTAATACCTTCTTGATAAAATAAACAACTTGTTTACAAAGAAAGTCATTGAAGAAAACATTAAAATAATATAAAAAGACGAAGAGTTGAAGATTAAACTTGAGCTGGATTGAGTTTAAGAAAAGTTTGTTGAGTTGAGATAAACATGAAAGTTCGTGAAAAGGTTAACAAGTTACAAATGTACGTAAACAGAGAGAAGAAAGACGTCTTGTTTACTGAAACCGGACATAAAGACAACGTTTGAGATTGTGACTGATATCTTATTTTCTTAACCTCTTCACACTATTTAGCCGGTACACTGGCTCGAGGTATTTCTGGAAGATAACTCAAAGCCAGTATACTAGCTAATTTAGTCAGTGAAAAATATTGCATTATAAGTGCATCTTAATTTTTGTTATAAGTGCTCCTTAATTTTTGTTATTACCAGACCCACGCATAGTGCAATTTATGAATTATACAGTATATCAGCTTTGAGATATCTTACATAATACATCGAGCTAGTATATCAGCTTTGAGATATCTTAAATAATACATCGAGCTAGTATATCAGCTTTGAGATATCTTAAATAATACCTCGAGACAGTATATCAGCTTTGAGATATCTTAAATAATACCTCGAGACAGTATATCGGCTTTGAGATATCTTAAATAATACCTCGAGAAAGTATATCAGCTTTGAGATATCTTAAATAATACCTCGAGACAGTATATCAGCTTTGAGATATCTTAAATAATACATCGAGACAGTATATCGGCTTTGAGATATCTTAAATAATACCTCGAGACAGTATATCAGCTTTGAGATATCTTAAATAATACATCGAGACAGTATATCAGCTTTGAGATATCTTAAATAATACCTCGAGCTAGTATATCAGCTTTGAGATATCTTAAATAATACATCGAGCTAGTATATCGGCTTTGAGATATCTTAAATAATACCTCGAGCTAGTATATCAGCTTTGAGATATCTTAAATAATACCTCGAAACAGTATATCAGCTTTGAGATATCTTAAATAATACATCGAGCTAGTATATCGGCTTTGAGATATCTTAAATAATACCTCGAGACAGTATATCAGCTTTGAGATATCTTAAATAATACCTCGAGACAGTATATCGGCTTTGAGATATCTTAAATAATACATCGA
Source organism: Arion vulgaris (assembly GCA_020796225.1). NCBI lineage: Eukaryota > Metazoa > Mollusca > Gastropoda > Stylommatophora > Arionidae > Arion > Arion vulgaris. Next base: position 46,693,936 of record CM036758.1, read on the forward strand.
GCTAGTATATCAGCTTTGAGATATCTTAAATAATACCTCGAGACAGTATATCAGCTTTGAGATATCTTAAATAATACCTCGAGACAGTATATCGGCTTTGAGATATCTTAAATAATACCTCGAGACAGTATATCAGCTTTGAAATATCTTAAATAATACCTCGAGACAGTATATCGGCTTTGAGATATCTTAAATAATACCTCGAGAAAGTATATCAGCTTTGAGATATCTTAAATAATACCTCGAGACAGTATATCGGCTTTGAGATATCTTAAATAATACCTCGAGACAGTATATCAGCTTTGAGATATCTTAAATAATACCTCGAGACAGTATATCGGCTTTGAGATATCTTAAATAATACATCGAGACAGTATATCGGCTTTGAGATATCTTAAATAATACATCGAGACAGTATATCGGCTTTGAGATATCTTAAATAATACATCGAGACAGTATATCAGCTTTGAGATATCTTAAATAATACCTCGAGCTAGTATATCAGCACAGATGAGTGAAAGAGTTAAGGTAAAAAAAAACAGAGCAAAAGTGTAACAAAATTATGTGATGTTTACTATTTGTTTACTGTAAGAGCCGTGGTAATATAGACGTTAGTACATTTGCTTCATATACGCGAGGTTCCAGGCTCAAATTTCACAGAGACAACGGATATTTTTCATACGCAAAACGTCATTGTTAACTTGTAAAATACAAGCCAGAACACGAAGCAGAACATGAAATGAAAGCAAAATTATTCACAAAATCGTCTTGACGCTTTTTGTGTATGAATCTCACAGAATACATCAGGAAAATTTATAAGATAGAGATTAAACTCTGAATATTCAGTGACTCCATGAGTATTATTCGTAAAGTCGAAACAATAGGAGTGGTGAGACGAAACTGGATGGAAGTACTGCTACAGACAAGGATCAGAGAAATCACCTTTATTTTTGTCCGTGATCACGCAGGAGTTAGGGGTAATGAACGAGCTGATAGATTGGCTGACATGGATACGATATCAGAGGGAGTGCAATGGACCAAAATGACATTCTTAACGCATTTAGAGAGTTTTTCCGAACAGAGAAATTTCAGTGTTGTGAATCCCAGTCACTAACCAGATTGAGAGAGTTTTTCCAAACAGAGGAATTTCAGTGTTGTGAATCCCAGTCACTAATCAGATTGAGAGAGAGATGGGTGTCGATATTGGTGCAGCCCGATAAGAACGACATGCCAAATATGTAAACATGATTTATTAATCAAAATTCAGCTTACATGTTGGGCCGCTGGATTTGTTGAGACGGAGAGCGGTGCACTTATGGACGTATCAGAGACATAAAAAATAAGTACCAAGACAGATAGACACATAAGATGCTTCGAGGGAAGATCTTCTTCTTCTTCTTCTCTTCCACCATTACCTTCATTATAGAAGTGTTGGGGGAGACCTAGTGATCTTGTGTGTGCTTGTTTTAAGACACTTTGTAAGCTGATATTCGTTTTTGTAAGGCTGTTCTTGATGCCGTCTTTATGATGCTCCATCTTTTGCGTGGTCTTCCTCTTGCCTTGTACTCATTATACTTTTTTCAGTGTGGCCATCTGTGGTAGTCGATACCAGGAATTCTTGTCAGGTGTCCAAACCATTTAATCTGTTGTTCTTTTATGAATTGCATGACTGGTTTCACATCCAGTCTTCTTCTGATTTCTTCATTTCTAATTTTGTCTCTTATTGTCACACCTACAGCTCTTCTAAGACACATTATCTCTGTCGTCGAGGGAAGTGTCACATCCAGTCTTCTTCTGATTTATTCATTTATAATTTTGTCTCTTATTGTCACACCTGCAGCTCTTCTAATACACATTATCTCTGTCGTCGAGGGAAATGTCACATCCAGTCTTCTTCTGATTTTTTCATTTCTAATTTTGTCTTTTATTGTCACACCTGCAGCTCTTCTAAGAAACCTCATCTCTGTCGTCGAGGGATGATGTCTCAAAATAATTCTCCCAATTCGCTGGGACCAGAGAATACCAAATACTAAGATCACCCGTCGCACAGGCATCGACAATATCAACGAGGAAATAAAACGTAAGAGATGGAAGTGGTTGGTACATACATTAAGAATACAGAAGACCAGACAGACCAGACACCCACATGTGGCTTTAAAATGTATTCCGAGAGATAAGAGAGGTAGAGTGCGACCTAGAGAAACATGGAGACGAACTGTAGACAGAGAAAGAGAAGAAGCGGGTAAGACCAGGAATAAACTAAGCTGGCTTGCTCAAGACAGATCTGGATGAAGGACATCTCTTGATGCCTTATTCTTCAGGAGAGAGAAACGGGTATTTAGGGCTTTCAGAAAAAAAAAAATAATTACCAAAGACTGAAAACGAGTCACAAACCTTATTTGGTTATTGTGCTTTGGCGCTTAAAATAAGAAACATAATATATTTATTTAGTATATCTTGCTTCTTCTTCTTCTTCTTCTTCTTCTTCTTCTTCTACGCCAGCGATATCTGATGGTGTGTTTAGTTTACCATGGACCACAAACTAGGCAGTAATCTTCAGATCTTTCAAAGAAAATGTTATTCTACAATAGTTCACATAAAAAAAACGAGGTTTTAGTGTGGTTAAGTCAGCCCAATGTGAACTGGATGGCAGTGAAGCACTTGGGATTAAAGGTGCCAGTGCGATATTGATCATTTCATTCGTCGTGTGTGGGTGATCAAAGAAAAATACAGATCTTACACAGTATTTCCACAATCTGCCACACACACACAATATGAATAAGGGTTCTTTATTTTATTTTATCATTTGTTTATTGTTGCAACTACTTTTGAAGAAGGATTTTTAAAATGGTTCTAAAAGCTAAGGATCGACGTCATTGCACCGGGTTTCTTCCGACATCATGCTACCAGTGCCAAATCTGGACACTGACATCAAATGATAAAAGAAAACTAGTCACAACAGAGATAAAGTGTCTACGCAGAATGCTGGGAGTAACAAAAAGAGACCGGTTTAGAAATGAAGACAGGACAAAAGTGGATATAACATCAGTACTGAACTTATATCTTGGTCAGATGATAACAGATGATGGCAGAAGTATAACATAAATTAAAAAGAGAATAGGAATGTATAAGGATAATTTCAATAGTATGAGAAAGTTACTGACATCCAAACAAATTACAAACAGGCTAAAATGAGAATGATCAAATGCTATATTTATCCTATATTAATATATGACTTGGAAATATGGACAATGAACAAGCAGTTAGAAGATATAATTGGTGTATTTGAGATGTGGATATATACAAGAATAGGCAGAGTTTCATGGACAGAAAAACAGACAAATAAACAAGTTTTAGGAAAACTAGGCATGAAGAAACAATTATTAAGAGAAATAAAATTCAGACAAGTAAAGTATTTTGGGCACATAAAAAGACATAACACCATGATAAAATCTTTACTAGAGGGGAAAGTTGAGGGGGAAGAGCAAGAGGAAGACCGAGAGATAAGTGGGAGGGAAACTTTAAGAAATGGACAGGTTACAGTCTGGCAGTATGCAACACCAAGGCGAAAGACAGAGGATGCTGGAGATTCTTTGCAGCCAACCTTCGATGTGGAGACGGCACCTGATGATGATGACGACTGAACTTTATTAAGAAACAACAAATTAAATGGTTCAGCCACATAAGCAGATTACCAACAGACTCCAGCCTCCAAAAAGAGCAATACTGCTCCGAAACAGTGGATACAAAACAAAAGGCAGAAAGATGTAAGCCTCAGAAATAACAGAGGCGGTGAAGAACCCTATGTAAGAAGCGTACACAAAAACCTGTCCTAGACATCTCTTCTTAACCTGAAGCTTTGAGGTAAAACAGGATTGGAGAAAAGACACACAAAAACAGCAGGGGTTTCCTATATAACTCCTTTCATGTTGGCAGAAATAGTACACATCTATAAAGTGTTACACAAAGCATGAACTCCGTAGCTCCAACAACTCCGTTCATGTTGGCAGAAATAGTACACATCTATAAAGTGTTACACAAAGCATGAACTCCGTAGCTCCAACAACTCCGTTCATGTTGGCAGAAATGGTACACATCTATAAAGTGTTACACAAAGCATGAACTCCGTAGCTCCAACAACTCCGTTCATGTTGGCAGAAATGGTACACATCTGTAAAGTGTTACACAAAGCATGAACTCCGTAGCTCCAACAACTCCGTTCATGTTGGCAGAAATGGTACACATCTGTAAAGTGTTACACAAAGCATGAACTCCGTAGCTCCAACAACTCCGTTCATGTTGGCAGAAATGGTACACATCTGTAAAGTGTTACACAAAGCATGAACTCCGTAGCTCCAACAACTCCGTTCATGTTGGCAGAAATGGTACACATCTGTAAAGTGTTACACAAAGCATGAACTCCGTAGCTCCAACAACTCCGTTCATGTTGGCAGAAATGGTACACATCTGTAAAGTGTTACACAAAGCATGAACTCCGTAGCTCCAACAACTCCTTTCATGTTGGCAGAAATGGTACACATCTGTAAAGTGTTACACAAAGCATGAACTCCGTAGCTCCAACAACTCCTTTCATGTTGGCAGAAATGGTACACATCTGTAAAGTGTTACACAAAGCATGAACTCCGTAGCTCCAACAACTCCGTTCATGTTGGCAGAAATGGTACACATCTGTAAAGTGTTACACAAAGCATGAACTCCGTAGCTCCAACAACTCCTTTCATGTTGGCAGAAATGGTACACATCTGTAAAGTGTTACACAAAGCATGAACTCCGTAGCTCCAACAACTCCTTTCATGTTGGCAGAAATGGTACACATCTGTAAAGTGTTACACAAAGCATGAACTCCGTAGCTCCAACAACTCCGTTCATGTTGGCAGAAATGGTACACATCTGTAAAGTGTTACACAAAGCATGAACTCCGTAGCTCCAACAACTCCGTTCATGTTGGCAGAAATGGTACACATCTGTAAAGTGTTACACAAAGCATGAACTCCGTAGCTCCAACAACTCCGTTCATGTTGGCAGAAATGGTACACATCTGTAAAGTGTTACACAAAGCATGAACTCCGTAGCTCCAACAACATTCCTATGAATCTCATGATAGAAGAAGTACTATAAAGTAAAAAAAGTAACTGAATATCCTTTACAGGACTTTGCGAATGAACCCCAGCTTTTAATTCTGTTTGTGATTTTTCTAGGCATTATTACGTTTGCCTTCTGAACAGGTGGTATCATCGTCCTTTTGTAAAAATCCACGCGAAACAACTTGCAACCAAATTGTCCGCAGCGTGATTCGAACTCAGAACGTTGGGGTTAAAAGACCGAGTCACTATCCCCTAGGCTACAGACACCACCGCTATAAACTATAGGCAAATAATTATGAACAGAGAGAGAGAGAGAGAGAGAGAGAGATAGAGAGAACTGCTTAGAAATGTGTATTCCCCTCGTACCGTTATACATTACATATGGCTTGCATAAAATGTGTCTGCACCGCTCTATCCTGGACAACTCGTTCCATCTATTTTAAGAAATTTAGTCCGATATCTCTTGACTTTCTCAATAAAGTTATTTTCGTGATTTTCCTAGGACGCCCTTACTTTCTTGAAGCATTTGTACCCAACTTCAATACTTGCTTCAATACTTGCTTCAATACTTGCTTCAATACTTGCTTCAATACTTGCTTCAATACTTGCTTCAATACTTGCTTCAATACTTGCTTCAATACTTGCTTCAATACTTGCTTCAATACTTGCTTCAATACTTGCTTTCACATACGAGGTTTCCCAATCTACTTTCTTGAAGCATTTGTACCCGACTTCAATACTTGCTTTCACATACGAGGTTTCCCAATCTACTTTCTTGAAGCATTTGTACCCGACTTCAATACTTGCTTTCACATACGAGGTTTCCCAATCTACTTTCTTGAAGCATTTGTACCCGACTTCAATACTTGCTTTCACATACGAGGTTTCCCAATCTACTTTTTGAAGAGGATGTACATGTTGTAGGTATTTTATTTTTTACTTGTTTTCTCTTCAAGTATTGCCCGGACAACGGCTTTGCAGACAATACTAATATATTTGTGTAACTGTCAGTGTGTTATTTACTTTTCATTTTGAACATAAGACCTCAGTTTTATCGTCCATCTTACGCTCTTTCTCTCTCTCTCTCTCTCTATCGCGATCACCCTTAGACTGATGTACCAGATTTCCCCATAAATCACATTCATGTGGAAATCTGATTCATGCAACCTTAGCATGAACGGGTTTCGTCACATCTTCAGTGCCATTTGGAGCTCTGGTGCTTATCCTTCGGCGATGTATTTGGTTTTAGCCAGCGTTTACTGGGTTCGCTCTCAGTCAGCCTTTGGCTGTCCCCAGTCGACCTGCAAGGCAGCAGGTTATCGTCCATCTCAGATAGAACTAGAAACTCGATATCACCTACACTGAGATCAGCGATCTCTGGAAAAATATCTTGATCGCTTCACGAGGGGAAAAAAACTAAGCACCTTTGGAACCAATGACAAGCACTTTATCTCTACGCCACAGAGACTTACTCAATCAGAAAATCAATCAACCAATTAGTCAATCAATCAATTAACAATGCAAACAGTCATTCAATCAGCCAGTGAATCAGTTAATCAATCAATCAATCATGCAACAAGTCAATGAAACAGTCATTCAATCAGCCAGTGAATCAGTTAATCAATCAATCAATCAATCATGCAACAAGTCAATGAAACAGTCATTCAATCAGCCAGTGAATCAGTTAATCAATCAATCAATCATGCAACAAGTCAATGAAACAGTCATTCAATCAGCCAGTGAATCAGTTAATCAATCAATCAATCATGCAAACAGTCATTCAATCAGTCGTGAATCAGTTAATCAGTTAGTTAATACACCAATCAATCAATCAATCAATCAATCAATCATGCAACAAGTCAATGAAACAGTCATTCAATCAGTCGTGAATCAGTTAATCAATCAATCAATCAATCATGCAACAAGTCAATGAAACAGTCATTAAATCAGCCAGTGAATCAGTTAATCAATCAATCAATCATGCAACAAGTTAATGAAACAGTCATTCAATCAGCCAGTGAATCAGTTAATCAAACCAACAGACGTCACCTAATCTACAGCAGTATTCCTGCACTCATCAATCTCAAATATAGCAATTCTATGCACTTTTAATTAAAACGTGTCTGGTGTCTAACGACCATGGAGAGTTGCATGTTTAGAAGTGAAGATTGCAAATGTACACAAATGGAATTGACAGCAATAAATGAAGATTGATTTCCTAATGATGAAAGCAGGCATTGACAACCTCCTCTTCTGTTAATTGTGCAATGAAAGGACACAACGTATTGTTGCAGTAAACGACCCCATGACAACAATCACCAGACAGGCTTTCCGATGGAACCTCTAGGGTAACATAGGTAAGGGAAGACACAAGAACACCTGGAGATAGGAGTCGACAACGGAATGCAAGAGAATGGGGAGAGAGTGGAGAGATCTAGAAAAGATGGCATTGAATAGGAGGGATTGGAAAACCTTGCTTGTGGAACTCTATGTCTTTCTGTGGGGGAAGAAGAAGAAGTAATAGTAGAAGAAACTGTTTATATCATGTGACATCACTCTCGCTTAGGGCAGCAACACTTGCACACAATTCTTCTCTATTCTTGACTTTCCTCTGTATTGTGTTCCAGCTGTGATTGATTTCTTTCTGTTCTTGTTCTTCTCTTCTCCTCCAGGTCATGTTGGATATCCAGGTTTTCGTTTACACTCTGGTATCCATCTCAGTGCATTTTTCGTGACATAGTTAGTCTCCATGCAAATCACATGTTTAATCCATCTCCAGTGTCGTTTTTGAATGATGGTGTTCATGTTCTCTTGTTGACACTGTGTAAGAAGTTCTTGGTTAGAAATAGTATATAGACACAACATGTGTAAGATCTTTCGCAGACAAGTTGTATGGAAAGTGGAAAATTTGTATATAGCTTGTACTGTCATTCTTCAGTATTCTGTTGCGTATATTAAAGTAGATAGCACAAAGCTGCGGTATATATTAATCTTATTTCTGATACTGTATTGAGCCGATTTCCAGACCGTCTGAAGGGCCATGAATGCACTTCGTTCTTTACTCAGTCTACTTTCTTTTAATGTCAGATCCAGCTCCTTCTCCGTCGTGGCTGTTAACACTTCCAAGATATGTGCGATAGCAGTTGTATTTGGAAGAATGTTATCTTCTAGTCTGATTAATTGATTAATTGATAGTACCATCATCATTGAACTTCAGTGAGTAGCCATGGGTACTTCGATCTCTTTCTTACACAGGAAGATCTCAGCTGCAGTGCACGAACTCCATAGCACCGGCGTGGGTACCCGATGGAATTTTAAAGATGATGAAGATATATAAAGAATTTTATTTTAAATCTTTTTCTAATGAATTTTGCCCGGGCAGAGGCTTTCCAGCCTGCTGTTCTCAATTTTGAACTGCCAATGGTTCTTTTATGTGCACAAATTGAACACGGGACCTACGTTTTATCGTTGTCTCCAATAGGACTAGGAACCCGATCTCACCTACACAGAGATCAGGGATCTCTGAAAAAATATCCAGATTGCGCCAAGAGGAAACAAACCTACTGGTTTTCTAGTTTGAATGGTGTAAGAGTGGCAGTAATATTATACATAAAGTAATGCTAGAAGTAATGCTAGAAGTAATGCTAGAAGTAATGCTAGAAGTAATGAGCTCGATCATGAACTCAAGCGTTTCTGGTTCAGACTCCACGGTGGGCAAGTTTGGAAACAAATTCGTTTCCGTGGGATTTTTACCAAGTTAAAAATAGACCTCACCGTTCAGAGAGCAAAGGGCAAGCTACTGAACGTATAAGTAGTGTCGAGAAAATCAATGACTCGTTTACTGTTGTTGATGGTAACGTGCTGTAAAGAATATTCCACGATGTTCAATTTTCATCAAAGACATGATATCATCAAAGACATGATAACATCATCAAAGACATGATAACATCATCAAAGACATGATAACATCAAAGACATGATAACATCAAAGACATGATAACATCAAAGACATGATAACATCAAAGACATGATAACATCAAAGACATGATAACATCAAAGACATGATAACATCAAAGACATGATAACATCAAAGACATGATAACATCAAAGACATGATAACATCAAAGACATGATAACATCAAAGACATGATAACATCAAAAGACATGATAACATCATCAAAGACATGATAACATCAAAGACATGATAACATCAAAGACATGATAACATCATCAAAGACATGATAACATCATCAAAGACATGATAACATCATCAAAGACATGATAACATCATCAAAGACATGATAACATCATCAAAGACATGATAACATCAAAGACATGATAACATCAAAGACATGATAACATCAAAGACATGATAACATCAAAGACATGATATCATCAAAGACATGATAACATCAAAGACATGATAACATAATCAAAGACATGATAACATCAAAGACATGATAACATCAAAGACATGATAACATCAAAAGACAGATGTATATCAGAAATAAAGATTAGAATAGGTCTGGCAAAAACAGAATTCCAGAAAATGAAAGATATTTTATGCAACAAACCATTGTCGATTGAAGTCAGAAAAAGCCCCTCTATTTTTCAGTGCTGAATGGACATTGCGAGTGTACATTGGGAGTGAATATTGCCAGTTGCCTTTAGGGATTTTGCGATTGAACTTTGCAAGTGTACTTTGCGAGTTTGCCTTACGAACGAACCATGCGAGTTAACATTAGGAGTTAACGTTTGTGAGTGAACATTGCGACTGTGTCTTGAGAGTGAACATTGTGACTGAACCTTGAGAGTGAACATTGTGACTGAACCTTGAGAGTGAACATTGCGACTGAGCCTTGCGAGTGTACATTGCGACTGAGCCTTGAGAGTGAACATTGCGACTGAGCCTTGAGTGTGAACATTGCGACTGAGTCTTGAGAGTGAACATTGCGACTGAGCCTTGAGAGTGAACATTGTGTCTGAATCTTGAGAGTGAACATTGCGACTCAGGCTTGAGAGTGAACATTGCGAGACTCAGGTTTTGTGAACGAACATTGCGACTGAGCATTGAGTGTGAACATTGCAACTGAGTCTTGAGAGTGAACATTGCGATTGAGCCTTGAGAGTGAACATTTTGACTGAGTCTTGAGAGTGAACATTGTGACCCAGGCTTGAGAGTGAACATTTTGACTGAGCTTTGAGAGTGAACATTGCGATTGAGCCTTGATAGTGAACATTGCGACTGAGCCTTGAGTGTGAACATTGCGACTGAGTCTTGAGAGTGAACATTGCGAGACTCAGGCTTTGTGAGCGAACATTGCGTCTGAGCATTTAGTGTGAACATTGCGTATGAGTCTTGAGAGTGAACATTGCGATTGAGCCTTGAGAGTGAACAATGCGACTGAGTCTTGAGAGTGAACACTGTAAGTGAATCTTGAGTGAATCATGAGAGTGAACGTTGTGAGTGAACACTGTAAATTAACACTAAGAGTGTTCAGTAGCTTGAACCTTGAGAGTGAACCTAGCGAGTAAATCAACCTTGAGAATGAATCTTTGAGTGGGGTCAAAGGCTCATGAGGTCATGGTGGTAACATGAGCCAGGGTTAGCGAGGGCGCGCTAACAAGACCCTGCCCCTAACCTCCACGCGGTGACCCTGGAAACAGACTCTGGTTCCGGTCTGGCTAAGAGGGCAGGGATCGGGGAGAGAAAACTACTGGTAGTGGTAGCAGTGCAATTACGGAAATACGATAAAGATACATACAAACAAAATGCACAAATCTCCTGACCGATGTCCAACAAGATATTGTCTAAGTCCTGAACGCAAAGAAACAGCAACGAAACGTCTAAGACATGGATGAGAGGTGCATCCAGTGACCAAACGTATGTCCACGTAGGGCGAAGCTCGAAGCCCTGAGGAGGGGCAAACATTGCCAGCCCGTCGGCAAGAATAAATAAGACAGGACCGTAACGAATAAAAGTCTACCCTCGTGTTGGTGCGAGAGAAGATTGCAGCTGACCCCGCATTGGTAGCCAGGTGCAGATACATGTACTGGGCAAGGTTTGCCGAGCGCAAAAGAACAAGTTGCGTTTAGTGCATAACGAAACTACCCGCCCTGGGAAAACCGTGCAAGGTACTGTGCGATTAAAATTAACATCCCCGGAAGAACTGAGGTTGGTGATGCCTAACGGAACTGCCAGCCTTGGGGCAACCGGGCAAGGTTCGATTGCAGTCGTAACTAACATCCCCGGAATAACTGGGGCGGGTGATGGCGGCGAGCGCAAAATCCTCAGTTACGCTGATAGTGCCGACTGAAACGACCCTTACATTGTTTGTACTCGGCCCCATGCCAGTGCTTTCGAGGTTAATTGCAAATTGCCACGTACCAATACGCGTCTAGAAGAGGCTGAGAATGTTCCTTCCCGGATCAAACTCAAAAATGTACGGTAAAGCAAGGCCGACAATGTACGGATCAAACAGGAAGTTCGGGTCTGAACATTGGCGAAGGCCGATACTTTACACGGTGTCCTATACGAGTAAGACGCCGTCCGAGGATAAGCTTACAAGCCCCGAGAAATATTTATCAGTCAGAACGGGCATAAACAGCGTAACTCACTGTCCCGGCGTAGATCACAAAGCCCAAAAATACGGCAAAGCTGATCGAACCCTAAGGAAAGCTCACCCTAGTAAATCAAAAGCTGGCTGAAAACGAACACCCCACCGAAGGATAAGCAACTTGGCTCCAATAGGTGCTGAAGGCTGGTGCACGTACATCACGTTCTGATGTGTGGCTGTTTATATATCACAATGCGAATGATTAAAACAGGCCTAGAACGATCGAAGAAGAAGAAGAATCTTTTAGTGAACATTGAAAGTGAACATTGCGAGTGGACATTGTAAATAAGCATTTAAAGTGAACATTGAGAGTGAACGTTGGGAAAAACCTTAGGCGGGAACTTTTCGTGTTGACCTTGCTAGTGAACCTTGCTACACATTAAATGTGAGTTCGTTACTTTTGATATTCGCAAAATGCATATTTATATCTGATCCCATTTTTGCATTGCAAAACCAATCTAGAAATGTCCAGTTTCCATCTGACCACATCTAAATCTGGTCCAAGCTCCCAACCTATAAGTATGCTAATATAAGGCAACTGGTTCCAAGAATGTATATGTCTGGAATCGCGCGTAAAATGTCGAAACTTCTGACAAGTAGACGATCGTGGTGTTTCCAGTCTAGTTTCTCAAGATCCGTGTGTCTAGTTATTTCTAGAAATATTTGTACCAAAGCAGCAACATCGGCTGCTTCGCGGCCTTTTTGGCCAAAATCAAATTGTAGTGTCCACTTGAACACGGTCTAAAGTTGGCTGCTCTCTATTGGCTCTCTGTGACTCCGTTTACTGGCTCTCTGTGACTCCGTTTACTGGCTCTCTGTGACTCCGTTTACTGGCTCTCTGTGACTCCGTTTACTGGGGCCGTTGTTGTAGCTTACTGTTAGTGTAGTGTCCACTGATCACGGTCTAAAGTTGGCTGCTCTCTATTGGCTCTCTGTGACACGTTTACTGGCTCTCTGTGACTCCGTTTACTGGCATTCTGTGACTCCGTTTATTGGCTCTCTGTGACTCCGTTTACTGGCTCTCTGTGACTCCGTTTACTGGCTCTCTGTGACTCCGTTTACTGGCTCTCTGTGACTCCGTTTACTGGCTCTCTGTGACTCCGTTTACTGGCTCTCTGTGACTCCGTTTACTGGCTCTCTGTGACTCCGTTTACTGGCTCTCTGTGACTCCGTTTACTGGGGCCGTTGTTGTAGCTTGCTGTTAGTTGATGCTTCTTCTTTCTTTTGTCGTCACACTGTTACCTGGTTTTTGTCGTCACACTGTTACCTGGTTTTTGTCGTCACACTGTTACCTGGTTTTTGTCGTCACACTGTTACCTGGTTTTTGTCGTCACACTGTTACCTGGTTTTTGTCGTCACACTGTTACCTGGTTTTTGTCGTCACACTGTTACCTGGTTTTTGTCGTCACACTGTTACCTGGTTTTTGTCGTCACACTGTGACCTGGTTTTTGTCGTCACACTGTTACCTGGATTTTCTCGTCACACTGTTGCCTGGTTGTTGCCCAGTGTCGTGGATTTCTGTTTTTGTCTAGCGCTGTTCTGGTGGCTTGGGTGATTATTAGTTTTGCTCTTTGACAGGATTCTGCTATGTCATGTAACTATCATTTTTCGTGGTTTTCCTCTCGCTTTATTTCCTGATGTTCTTTTTCTATACAAGATTCTGTACAATGTGGAGTATGGATGCATTCTTATTGAGTAGCCATACCACTTCATTCTTTTTCGATTCTTCACAAGATTCAAAAGGGCAGGTTTTGGTATGGATATATATCGTCTATAGAAGTTTATAACCTTCAGAGATCTACTGTCCTGGGCATGAGAGTGTTTGCGGCAATGAGAGAGTGTACATACTTTTCATCAACAGCATCGATTGTTGGGAAATTGAAGATGGATAAGGGGGATGTTCTTCGTCTCTTCGCAAGTGTCTGTTGGATGAGGACACTAAAATAGATGTTGAATCGATCAAGCGATTTAAGCAGCTTGGAGTTAACCGTCGTACAAGTAGAACTGGATGACTGAGAGGCAAAGTGAGAGGTGTGTTTAATCAGCGAGCCACGGGAACTATCAGTATGCATACTCTTCGATATCTGTTGGGGAGACTGAGCACCTATGGGTCTGCCTGGAGTGCAATGGCGTCAGTTTAGTAACCAATAACCAATAACAAAAGTAGCAGTAGTTATTGTATTAGTGATAGCAACAACAGTAGCAGTAGTTGCTGTAGCTGGGTGTGAAACATGGGCATTTAACAGGACAGTGGAAAACATATATATGCTTTTGAATATAAGTGTTAGAGAGATATTTTCTCCGTATCACATGGACAGAGAAGAGAATATATATATATATATATATATGTATATCCAGAAAGAATTCAAAATCAAAGCAAACTGGATGGTTCTACAAATAAGAACGAGAAAACTGAAGTATTTTCTACATATAAAAAGACATGGAGGGTTGGTGAAGATCATCATAGAAAGAGACACACAGGCAAGAAGGAGAAGAGGAAGATCACGAAGAAGATGGATTCATGATGTAACTGATGATTTGAGCATGACAGCTGCAAAGACAGGACATCTGTTCTATGAGAGAAAGATAAATTCCTAAGGATTGTTAGGGTGGCAACGTTCTGCTTAGGACAAGTTATGTGATGCTGAGTTGCAGTATTAATGAGACTAGAAATAGTAGAAATAGTTGTAGTATTATTTCAGTCGTCATAAGACTCTTGCTATTATTTAAGACTGAAGACATCAGGAACAATATTTATTGATGATATTCTCACCTGACCTGCTTTGCCAACGTGCTCTTGCCGGCTCCCCTCAGACCTGAGAAAATAAAGAAACAAATTATAAAGCCGCTGTTAAGTCTATTAACATTCTTGATTAAAACATAAACTTGTGATCTGTAATATTCACTATCATAAGCCATCTCTAGTCACATCACATTGATTGAGTGATTCATTGATTGATTGATAGGACCATCATCAATGCATTCGGTGAGTAACCATGTGAGCTCTATCTCTCTCTTACACATGAAGATCTCAGCTGCAGTGCCCGAATTACGTAGTTCCGACGAGGGTTCCCGATGTAACTTAGAAGATGGCGAAAATATTTTGTAGAAATTTTATTTTTTAAACATTCAATAAATTTGTCCTGGCAGTGACTTTCTTGCCTGTTCTTCTCAATTTTGAACTGCCAAGGGTTCTTTTACGTTCTCAACTTGAACACAGGATCTACGTTTTATTATCCGTCTGTGATAGACTAGGAACTCGATCTCACTACACTAAGATTAGCAATCTCTGAAAAATATCACCATGTCTCACGAGGAGCTGAGCCAAGTATCTTTGGAACGAGAGGAGATATCAACTTCATCACATCTAATCTTTACATCACATATCTAATCTTTACATCACATATCTAATCTTTACATCACATATCTAATCTTTACATCACATATCTAATCTTTACATCACATATCTAATCTTTACATCACATATCTAACCTTTACATCACATATCAATCTTACATCAATATCTAACTTTACATCACATATCTAACTTTACATCACATATCTAACTTTACATCACATATCTAATCTTTACATCACATATCTAACCTTTACATCACATATCTAACCTTTACATCACATATCTAACCTGTACATCACATATCTAACTTACATCACATATCTAACCTTTACATCATATCTAACTTTACATCCATATCTCCTTTACATCACATATCTAAACTTTACATCACATATCTAACCTTTACATCACATATCACTACATCACTATCTAACTTTACATCACATATCTAACTTTACATACATATCTAACCTTTTCATCACATATCTAACCTTTACATCACATATCTAATCTTTACATCACATATCTAACTTTACATCACATATCTAATCTTTACATCACATATCTAACCTTACATCACATATCTAACCTTTACATCACATATCTAATCTTTACATCACATATCTAATCTTTACATCACATATCTAATCTTTACATCACATATCTAACCTTACATCACATATCTAACCTTTACATCACATATCTAATCTTTACATCACATATCTAACCTTTACATCACATATCTTAACTTTACATCACATATCTAACCTTTACATCACATATCTAATCTTTACATCACATATCTAACCTTACATCACATATCTAACCTTTACATCACATATCTAACCTTTACATCACATATCTAACCTTTACATCCATATCTAACTTTACATCACATATCTAACCTTTACATCACATATCTAACCTTTACATCACTATCTAACCTTTACATCACATATCTAACCTTTACATCACATATCTAACCTTTACATCACATATCTAACCTTTACATCACATATCTAATCTTTACATCACATATCTAACCTTTACATCACATATCTAACCTTTACATCACATATCTAACCTTTACATCATATCTACTTTACATCATATCTAACTTTTACATCACATATCTAATTTACATCACATATCTAATCTTTACATCACATATCTAACCTTTACATCACATATCTAACCTTTACATCACATATCTAACCTTTACATCACATATCTTAACTTTACATCACATATCTAACCTTTACATCACATATCTTAACTTTACATCACATATCTAACCTTTACATCACATATCTAATCTTTACATCACATATCTAACCTTACATCACATATCTAATCTTTACATCACATATCTAACCTTTACATCACATATCTAATCTCTTTACATCACATATCTAACCTTTACATCACATATCTAATCTTTACATCACATATCTATCCTTTACATCACATATCTAACCTTTACATCACATATCTAACCTTTACATCACATATCTAATCTTTACATCACATATCTAACTTTACATCACATATCTAATCTTTACATCACATATCTAACCTTTACATCACATATCTAATCTTTACATCACATATCTAATCTTTACATCACATATCTAACCTTTACATCACATATCTAACCTTTACATCACATATCTAACCTTTACATCACATATCTAATCTTTACATCACATATCTAACCTTTACATCACATATCTAATCTTTACATCACATATCTAACCTTTACATCACATATCTAACCTTTACATCACATATCTACTCTTTACATCACATATCTAATCTTTACATCACATATCTAACCTTTACATCACATATCTAATCTTACATCACATATCTAACCTTTACATCACATATCTAACCTTTACATCACATATCTAACCTTTACATCACATATCTAACCTTTACATCACATATCTAACCTTTACATCACATATCTAACCTTTACATCACATATCTAACCTTTACATCACATATCTAATCTTTACATCACATATCTAATCTTTACATCACATATCTAATCTTTACATCACATATCTAATCTTTACATCACATATCTAACCTTTACATCACATATCTAACCTTTACATCACATATCTAACCTTTACATCACATATCTAACCTTTACATCACATATCTAACCTTTTCATCACATATCTAACCTTTACATCACATATCTAACCTTTACATCACATATCTAACCTTTACATCACATATCTAACCTTTACATCACATATCTAACCTTTACATCATATATCTAATCTTTACATCACATATCTAACCTTTACATCACATATCTAATCTTTACATCACATATCTAACTTTACATCACATATCTAACTTTACATCACATATCTAATCTTTACATCACATATCTAACCTTTACATACATATCTAACCTTTACATCACATATCTAACCTTTACATCACATATCTAACCTTTACATCACATATCTAACCTTTACATCACATATCTTAACTTTACATCACATATCTAACCTTTACATCACATATCTAACCTTTACATCACATATCTAACCTTTACATCACATATCTAATCTTTACATCACATATCTAACCTTTACATCACATATCTAATCTTTACATCACATATCTAATCTTTACATCACATATCTAATCTTTACATCACATATCTAATCTTTACATCACATATCTAACCTTTACATCACATATCTAATCTTTACATCACATATCTAACCTTTACATCACATATCTAATCTTTACATCACATATCTAACCTTTACATCACATATCTAATCTTTACATCACATATCTAACCTTTACATCACATATCTAACCTTTACATCACATATCTAATCTTTACATCACATATCTAATCTTTACATCACATATCTAATCTTTACATCACATATCTAACCTTTACATCACATATCTAACCTTTACATCACATATCTAACCTTTACATCACATATCTAACCTTTACATCACATATCTTAACTTTACATCACATATCTAACCTTTACATCACATATCTAACCTTTACATCACATATCTAATCTTTACATCACATATCTAACCTTTACATCACATATCTAATCTTTACATCACATATCTAACCTTTACATCACATATCTAACCTTTACATCCCATATCTAACCTTTACATCACATATCTAACCTTTACATCACATATCTACACTTTACATCACATATCTAACCTTTACATCACATATCTAACCTTTACATCACATATCTAACCTTTACATCACATATCTAACCTTTACATCACATATCTAACCTTTACATCACATATCTAACCTTTACATCACATATCTAATCTTTACATCACATATCTAATCTTTACATCACATATCTAACCTTTACATCACATATCTAATCTTTACATCACATATCTAATCTTTACATCACATATCTAACCTTTACATCACATATCTAATCTTTACATCACATATCTAACCTTTACATCACATATCTAACTCCTTTACATCACATTCTAACCTTTACATCACATATCTAACCTTTACCATCACTATCTAATCTTTACATCACATGTCTAACCTTTACATCACATGTCTAACCTTTACATCACATATCTAATCTTTACATCACATATCTAACCTTTACATCACATATCTAACCTTTACATCACATATCTAACCTTTACATCACATATCTAACCTTTACATCACATATCTAACCTTTACATCACATATCTAATCTTTTACTTCACATATCTAACCTTTACATCACATATCTAACCTTTACATCACATATCTAACCTTTACATCACATATCTAACCTTTACATCACATATCTAACCTTTACATCACATATCTAACCTTTACATCACATATCTAATCTTTACATCACATATCTAACCTTTACATCACATATCTAACCTTTACATCACATATCTAACCTTTACATCACATATCTAATCTTTACATCACATATCTAATCTTTACATCACATATCTAACCTTTACATCACATATCTAACCTTTACATCACATATCTAACCTTTACATCACATATCTAACCTTTACATCACATATCTAACTTTTACATCACATATCTAACCTTTACATCACATATCTAATCTTTACATCACATATCTAATCTTTACATCACATATCTAACCTTTACATCACATATCTAACCTTTACATCACATATCTAACCTTTACATCACATATCTTATCTTTACATCACATATCTAACCTTTACATCACATATCTAATCTTTACATCACATATCTAATCTTTACATCACATATCTAACCTTTACATCACATATCTAACCTTTACATCACATATCTAACCTTTACATCACATATCTAACCTTTACATCACATATCTAACCTTTACATCACATATCTAACCTTTACATCACATATCTAACTTTTTACATCACATATCTAACCTTTACATCACATATCTAATCTTTACATCACATATCTAACCTTTACATCACATATCTAATCTTTACATCACATATCTAACCTTTACATCACATATCTAACCTTTACATCACATATCTAACCTTTACATCACATATCTAACCTTTACATCACATATCTAACCTTTACATCACATATCTAACCTTTACATCACATATCTAACCTTTACATCACATATCTAACCTTTACATCACATATCTAACCTTTACATCACATATCTAACCTTTACATCACATATCTAACCTTTACATCACATATCTAATCTTTACATCACATATCTAATCTTTACATCACATATCTAACCTTTACATCACATATCTAATCTTTACATCACATATCTAATCTTACATCACATATCTAACCTTTACATCACATATCTAATCTTTACATCACATATCTAACCTTTACATCACATATCTAACCTTTACATCACATATCTAACCTTTACATCACATATCTAACCTTTACATCACATATCTAATCTTTACATCACATGTCTAACCTTTACATCACATGTCTAACCTTTACATCACATATCTAATCTTTACATCACATATCTAACCTTCACATCACATATCTAACCTTTACATCACATATCTAACCTTTACATCACATATCTAACCTTTACATCACATATCTAACCTTTACATCACATATCTAATCTTTACTTCACATATCTAACCTTTACATCACATATCTAACCTTTACATCACATATCTAACCTTTACATCACATATCTAATCTTTACATCACATATCTAACCTTTACATCACATATCTAACCTTTACATCACATATCTAACCTTTACATCACATATCTAATCTTTACATCACATATCTAATCTTTACATCACATATCTAACCTTTACATCACATATCTAACCTTTACATCACATATCTAACCTTTACATCACATATCTAACCTTTACATCACATATCTAACCTTTACATCACATATCTAACCTTTACATCACATATCTAATCTTTACATCACATATCTAATCTTTACATCACATATCTAACCTTTACATCACATATCTAACCTTTACATCACATATCTAACCTTTACATCACATATCTTATCTTTACATCACATATCTAACCTTTACATCACATATCTAATCTTTACATCACATATCTAACCTTTACATCACATATCTAATCTTTACATCACATATCTAACCTTTACATCACATATCTAACCTTTACATCACATATCTAATCTTTACATCACATATCTAATCTTTACATCACATATCTAATCTTTACATCACATATCTAATCTTTACATCACATATCTAACCTTTACATCACATATCTAATCTTTACATCACATATCTAACCTTTACATCACATATCTAATCTTTACATCACATATCTAATCTTTACATCACATATCTAACCTTTACATCACATATCTAACCTTTACATCACATATCTAACCTTTACATCACATATCTAACCTTTACATCACATATCTAACCTTTACATCACATATCTAACCTTTACATCACATATCTAATCTTTACATCACATATCTAATCTTTACATCACATATCTAACCTTTACATCACATATCTAACCTTTACATCACATATCTAACCTTTACATCACATATCTTATCTTTACATCACATATCTAACCTTTACATCACATATCTAATCTTTACATCACATATCTAATCTTTACATCACATATCTAACCTTTACATCACATATCTAATCTTACATCACATATCTAACCTTTACATCACATATCTAACCTTTACATCACATATCTAACCTTTACATCACATATCTAACCTTTACATCACATATCTAACTTTTACATCACATATCTAACCTTTACATCACATATCTAATCTTTACATCACATATCTAACCTTACATCACATATCTAATCTTTACATCACATATCTAACCTTTACATCACATATCTAACCTTTACATCACATATCTAACCTTTACATCACATATCTAACCTTTACATCACATATCTAACCTTTACATCACATATCTAACCTTTACATCACATATCTAACCTTTACATCACATATCTAACCTTTACATCACATATCTAACCTTTACATCACATATCTAACCTTTACATCACATATCTAACCTTTACATCACATATCTAATCTTTACATCACATATCTAATCTTTACATCACATATCTAACCTTTACATCACATATCTAATCTTTACATCACATATCTAATCTTTACATCACATATCTAACCTTTACATCACATATCTAATCTTTACATCACATATCTAACCTTTACATCACATATCTAACCTTTACATCACATATCTAACCTTTACATCACATATCTAACCTTTACATCACATATCTAATCTTTACATCACATGTCTAACCTTTACATCACATGTCTAACCTTTACATCACATATCTAATCTTTACATCACATATCTAACCTTTACATCACATATCTAACCTTTACATCACATATCTAACCTTTACATCACATATCTAACCTTTACATCACATATCTAACCTTACATCACATATCTAATCTTTACTTCACATATCTAACCTTTACATCACATATCTAACCTTTACATCACATATCTAACCTTTACATCACATATCTAACCTTTACATCACATATCTAACCTTTACATCACATATCTAACCTTTACATCACATATCTAATCTTTACATCACATATCTAACCTTTACATCACATATCTAACCTTTACATCACATATCTAACCTTTACATCACATATCTAATCTTTACATCACATATCTAATCTTTACATCACATATCTAACCTTTACATCACATATCTAACCTTTACATCACATATCTAACCTTTACATCACATATCTAACCTTTACATCACATATCTAACCTTTACATCACATATCTAACCTTTACATCACATATCTAATCTTTACATCACATATCTAATCTTTACATCACATATCTAACCTTTACATCACATATCTAACCTTTGCATCACATATCTAACCTTTACATCACATATCTTATCTTTACATCACATATCTAACCTTTACATCACATATCTAATCTTTACATCACATATCTAATCTTTACATCACATATCTAACCTTTACATCACATATCTAACCTTTACATCACATATCTAACCTTTACATCACATATCTAACCTTTACATCACATATCTAACCTTTACATCACATATCTAAGCTTTACATCACATATCTAATCTTTACATCACATATCTAACCTTTACATCACATATCTAACCTTTACATCACATATCTAATCTTTACATCACATATCTAACCTTTACATCACATATCTAACCTTTACATCACATATCTAACCTTTACATCACATATCTAATCTTTACATCACATATCTAACCTTTACATCACATATCTAATCTTTACATCACATATCTAACCTTTACATCACATATCTAACCTTTACATCACATATCTAACCTTTACATCCCATATCTAATCTTTACATCACATATCTAACCTTTACATCACATATCTAACCTTTACATCACATATCTAACCTTTACATCACATATCTAACCTTTACATCACATATCTAACCTTTACATCACATATCTAACCTTTACATCACATATCTAATCTTTACATCACATATCTAACCTTTACATCACATATCTAACCTTTACATCACATATCTAACCTTTACATCACATATCTAATCTTTACATCACATATCTAACCTTTACATCACATATCTAACCTTTACATCACATATCTAACATTTACATCACATATCTAACCTTTACATCACATATCTAACCTTTACATCACATATCTAAACTTTACATCACATATCTAATCTTTACATCACATATCTAACCTTTACATCACATATCTAATCTTTACATCACATATCTAACCTTTACATCACATATCTAATCTTTACATCACATATCTAACCTTTACATCACATATCTAAACTTTACATCACATATCTAATCTTTACATCACATATCTAACCTTTACATCACATATCTAATCTTTACATCACATATCTAATCTTTACATCACATATCTAATCTTTACATCACATATCTAACCTTTACATCACATATCTAATCTTTACATCACATATCTAACCTTTACATCATATATCTAACCTTTACATCACATATCTAACCTTTACATCACATATCTAATCTTTACATCACATATCTAATCTTTACATCACATATCTAATCTTTACATCACATATCTAACCTTTACATCACATATCTAATCTTTACATCACATATCTAACCTTTACATCACATATCTAACCTTTACATCACATATCCTAACCTTTACATCACATATCTAACCTTTACATCACATATCTAACCTTTACATCACATATCTAATCTTTACATCACATATCTAACCTTTACATCACATATCTAACCTTTACATCACATATCTAATCTTTACATCACATATCTAATCTTTACATCACATATCTAATCTTTACATCACATATCTAATCTTTACATCACATATCTAACCTTTACATCACATATCTAACCTTTACATCACATATCTAATCTTTACATCACATATCTAACCTTTACATCACATATCTAACCTTTACATCACATATCTAATCTTTACATCACATATCTAATCTTTACATCACATATCTAATCTTTACATCACATATCTAATCTTTACATCACATATCTAACCTTTACATCACATATCTAATCTTTACATCACATATCTAACCTTTACATCACATATCTAATCTTTACATAACATATCTAATATTTACATCACATATCTAACCTTTACATCACATATCTAATCTTTACATCAGATGTCTAATCTTTACATCACATATCTAACCTTTACATCACATATCTAATCTTTACATCACATATCTAACCTTTACATCACATATCTAACCTTTACATCACATATCTAACCTTTACATCACATATCTAACCTTTACATCACATATCTAACCTTTACATCACATATCTAATCTTTACATCACATATCTAACCTTTACATCACATATCTAACCTTTACATCACATATCTAACCTTTACATCACATATCTAACCTTTACATCACATATCTAACCTTTACATCACATATCTAACCTTTACATCACATATCTAACTTTTACATCACATATCTAACCTTTACATCACATATCTAATCTTTACATCACATATCTAACCTTTACATCACATATCTAACCTTTACATCACATATCTAACCTTTACATCACATATCTAACCTTTACATCACATATCTAACCTTTACATCACATATCTAATCTCTACATCACATATCTAACCTTTACATCACATATCTAATCTTTACATCACATATCTAACCTTTACATCACATATCTAATCTTTACATCACATATCTAACCTTACATCACATATCTAACCTTTACATCACATATCTAACCTTTACATCACATATCTAACCTTTACATCACATATCTAACCTTTACATCACATATCTAGCCTTTACATAACATATCTAATCTTTACATCACATATCTAATCTTTACATCACATATCTAACCTTTACATCACATATCTAACCTTTACATCACATATCTAACCTTTACATCACATATCTAATCTTTACATCACATATCTAATCTTTACATCACATATCTAACCTTTACATCACATATCTAATCTTTACATCACATATCTAACCTTTACATCACATATCTAACCTTTACATCACATATCTAACCTTTACATCACATATCTAATCTTTACATCACATATCTAATCTTTACATCACATATCTAACCTTTACATCACACATCTAATCTTTACATCACATATCTAATCTTTACATCACATATCTAACCTTTACATCACATATCTAACCTTTACATCACATATCTAACCTTTACATCACATATCTAATCTTTACATCACATATCTAACCTTTACATCACATATCTAATCTTTACATCACATATCTAACCTTTACATCACATATCTAATCTTTACATCACATATCTAACCTTTATATCACATATCTAACCTTTACATCACATATCTAACCTTTACATCACATATCTAACCTTTACATCACATATCTAACCTTTACATCACATATCTAACCTTTACATCACATATCTAACCTTTACATCACATATCTAACCTTTACATCACATATCTAATCTTTACATCACATATCTAACTTTTACATCACATATCTAACCTTTACATCACATATCTAATCTTTACATCACATATCTAATCTTTACATCACATATCTAATCTTTACATCACATATCTAACCTTTACATCACATATCTAACCTTTACATCACATATCTAACCTTTACATCACATATCTAACCTTTACATCACATATCTAACCTTTACATCACATATATAACCTTTACATCACATATCTAACCTTTACATCACATATCTAACCTTTACATCACATATCTAACCTTTACATCACATATCTAACCTTTACATCACATATCTAATCTTTACATCACATATCTAACCTTTACATCACATATCTAACCTTTACATCACATATCTAACCTTTACATCACATATCTAACCTTTACATCACATATCTAACCTTTACATCACATATCTAACCTTTACATCACATATCTAACCTTTACATCACATATCTAACCTTTACATCACATATCTAACCTTTACATCACATATCTAATCTTTACATCACATATCTAATCTTTACATCACATATATAACCTTTACATCACATATCTAACCTTTACATCACATATCTAACCTTTACATCACATATCTAACCTTTACATCACATATCTAATCTTTACATCACATATCTAACCTTTACATCACATATCTAACCTTTACATCACATATCTAACCTTTACATCACATATCTAACCTTTACATCACATATCTAACCTTTACATCACATATCTAACCTTTACATCACATATCTAACCTTTACATCACATATCTAACCTTTACATCACATATCTAACCTTTACATCACATATCTAATCTTTACATCACATATCTAATCTTTACATCACATATCTAATCTTTACATCACATATCTAACCTTACATCACATATCTAACCTTTACATCACATAGACCCTCAGCAAACCTTACCCCCAAAAAAAAACAACCAAAAAACAAACACTATCTCCTATCCTATCACGAATAGAAACAGAACATATTGCCTGTGATCTATTTCTGTTCGACTAATTATATTCTGTCTCTCCTAACTACTTGCAGCTTTACTTAACTGTCATTTCTGTGGGTCAATTTATCCATCTATATATTCTTTGGTTACTTTTGTATATGAGTTTTATTAACATAAATTTCTGAACAATGACAGAATTTCTTCTGACAGCCTGCAATTCAAACAATAAAAGTAGGAAAATATATGAAGAACAGAGAAAGAAGATTGGTAAATTATGGACATAAATACGGTGAAATGGGATTGTAAAATAGAACGAATGTCATAGTCTTGATGTTAATTGCAATCAATAATTTCGATGAACCCCAGGGTAATAGAAGTAAGGGAAGACACAGGAACACTTGGACGCGGGAGTTGAAAATGGAATGCAGGAGAATAGGGAGAGAGTGGAGAGATCTGGAAAAGATGGCATTGGATAGGAGGGCTTGGAAAACCTTAGCTATGGACCTATGCCTCCCTAGGGGTGAAGGGTGAAGATGCAATCAATAATAAAGATATTGAAACTTTCACAAATGTTGAATTTCTTGTTGGTAATTAACAAACCCTTGACGCTGATATTAAATGATAGAAGAAAACTAGTAATGACAGAGATGAAGTGTCTAAGCAGAATACTAGGAATATCAAGAAGAAAACTAGTAATGACAGAGATGAAGTGTCTAAGCAGAATACTAGGAATATCAAGAAGAAAACTAGTAATGACAGAGATGAAGTGTCTAAGCAGAATACTAGGAGTATCAAGAAGAAAACTAGTAATGACAGAGACTAGAAGAAAACTAGTCAGACAGAGATGAAGGGTCTACGCAGAATACTAGGAGTATCAAAAAGAAAACTAGTCACGACAGAGATGAAGTGTCTAAGCAGAATACTAGGAGTATCAAAAAGAAAACTAGTCACGACAGAGATGAAGTGTCTAAGCAGAATACTAGGAGTATCAAAAAGAAAACTAGTCACGACAGAGATGAAGTGTCTAAGCAGAATACTAGGAGTATCAAAAAGAAAACTAGTCACGACAGAGATGAAGTGTCTAAGCAGAACACTAGAGTATCAAGAAGAAAACTAGTCACGACAGAGATGAAGTGTCTAAGCAGAATACTAGGAGTATCAAAAAGAAAACTAATCACGATAGAGATGTACATCGAATGCTTGTAGTAACAAGAAGAGATCGGTTTAGAAATGAAGACATGAGGAGAAATTTGGGTACAACATCAGTACCGAACTTAACGGCCACATAAATAGATTACCAACAGGTAGTGCGTCTCAAAGAGCAATGCTACCCAAATACAGTTGATACAAAGCAAGAAAGAATGTCCAAGCAAAAGGTAGACCTCAGAAATAACAGAGGAGAAAAACACTATTTATGAAGCGTACACAAACGTCCGTTCTGGAAATATTTTCTTATACAGACGCCGTGAGGCAAAACAGGATTACAGCGTAAAGAAAGAAAAAGTAATTTAACAAAAAATGGAAATTACAAAAATATTCAGAATCAGGTTAGATATGAGATTTTAGAGATTGGTGGATATTATGAAGAAGTCGATCGATGGTGGATAGTATGAAGAGTCGATCGATGGTTGATAGTATGAAGATGTTGATCGATGGTTGATAGTATGAAGAAGTCGATCGATGGTTGATAGTATGAAGAAGTTGATCGATGGTTGATAGTATGAAGATGTCAATCGATGGTGGATAGTATGAAGATGTCAATCGATGGTGGATATTATGAAGAAGTCGATCGATGGTGGATAGTATGAAGAGTCGATCGATGGTTGATAGTATGAAGATGTTGATCGATGGTTGATAGTATGAAGAAGTCGATCGATGGTTGATAGTATGAAGAAGTTGATCGATGGTTGATAGTATGAAGATGTCAATCGATGGTGGATAGTATGAAGATGTCAATCGATGGTTGATAGTATGAAGATGTCAATCGATGGTTGATAGTATGAAGAAGTTGATCGATGGTGGATAGTATGAAGATGTCAATCGATGGTTGATAGTATGAAGAGGTTGATCGATGGTTGATAGTATGAAGAAGTTGATCGATGGTTGATAGTATGAAGAAGTCGATCGATGGTTGATAGTATGAAGATGTCAATCGATGGTGGATAGTATGAAGAAGTTGATCGATGGGGGATAGTATGAAGAAGTTGATCGATGGTTGATAGTATGAAGAAGTTGATCGATGGTTGATAGTATGAAGAAGTTGATCGATGGTTGATAGTATGAAGAAGTCGATCGATGGTGGATAGTATGAAGAAGTTGATTGATGGTTGATAGTATGAAGAAGTTGATCGATGGTTGATAGTATGAAGAAGTTGATCGATGGTTGATAGTATGAAGATGTCAATCGATGGTTGATAGTATGAAGATGTCAATCGATGGTGGATAGTATGAAGAAGTTGATCGATGGTGGATAGTATGAAGAAGTTGATCGATGGTGGATAGTATGAAGATGTCAATCGATGGTGGCAAAGTTGATAATACTCTGCGCCAGTGACAACGTGTCACATAAACGTCGGTGTGTGAAGCCAGCTGGTCTTCCAAAAAGTTCTTGGTGTACAAACAGTCCGTGGTTGGATTGCGTAAGACCATGATAATTTTGTTCAGCGTTTAACAAAACAATAACTGTTGTTACTCTCTGTTATATCGCTTTTCAGGGCGGTGTAGGACGGGAGGGACACAAGCTGTGAAATTTAACGGCCACACTGCTAGTGCAGTCGCCGTGACACTGTTTAGGTTCGGATGTTTTCTTTATGCTCTCGACATAAAAAAAACTCCTTGGTCTTACCGTGGATTGAACCCGGGTCCCCCGCCTAATCCATTCTGCCCGACGCTCCACAATCTTCGTGGAGATAAAGAGTCTAAAGACAAAGAATTGACTCTATCGCACTGGGTTTTTCCATATGGCTCTGTCCCTCTCGGCAGGAATGGGAAGTCACCTGCCAAAAGTATTGCACAAAGCACGAACTCTGTAGCGTTAACATCAAGGCTAGGATCATCAAAAATGCACGAATGAACTGAACGCCGTGATCCGGATTCAAACCCACACCCAATCAGTCCTCAATTAAAACGTCTTAACTGCTTAGCTGTAGGAAATCAATCCCTTCCTTTGAGATCTAAATTACAACTACCTATGAAGTCGGAGTTAGACTGTTCTGAATATCATGGGACATTAAAAATAAGGAAAGCAAACCTTCACGCAAACATAATTCAGAAACGCTAAATTAGACGCCATGATTACGGCTCAATTAATAAAGGGCGAGACAGAAAAAAGTATACATAAACTTGGACAAACAAAAAGTATACAAAAACTTGGACAAACTAAAAGTATACAAAAACTTGGACAAACTAAAAGTATACAGAAACTTGGACAAACTAAAAGTATACAAAAACTTGGACAAACTAAAAGTATACAAAACTTGGACAAACAAAAAGTATGCAGAAACTTGGACAAACTAAAAGTATACAGAAACTTGGACAAACTAAAAGTATGCAGAAACTAGGACAAACTAAAAGTATACAAAAACTTGGACAAACTAAAAGTATACAAAAACTTGGACAAACTAAAAGTATACAAAAACTTGGACAAACTAAAAGTATACAAAAACTTGGACAAACTAAAAGTATACAAAACTTGGACAAACTAAAAGTATGCAGAAACTTGGACAAACTAAAAGTATACAAAAACTTGGACAAACTAAAAGTATACAAAAACTTGGACAAACTAAAAGTATACAAAAACTTGGACAAACTAAAAGTATACAAAAACTTGGACAAACTAAAAGTATACAAAAACTTGGACAAACTAAAAGTATACAAAAACTTGGACAAACTAAAAGTATACAAAAACTTGGACAAACTAAAAGTATACAAAACTTGGACAAACAAAAAGTATGCAGAAACTTGGACAAACTAAAATTATACAAAACTTGGACAAACTAAAAGTATACAGAAACTTGGACAAACTAAAAGTATACAAAAACTTGGACAAACTAAAAGTATACAAAAACTTGGACAAACTAAAAGTATACAAAACTTGGACAAACTAAAATTATACAAAACTTGGACAAACTAAAAGTATACAGAAACTTGGACAAACTAAAAGTATACAAAAACTTGGACAAACTAAAAGTATACAAAAACTTGGACAAACTAAAAGTATACAAAAACTTGGACAAACTAAAAGTATGCAGAAACTTGGACAAACTAAAAGTATACAGAAACTTGGACAAACTAAAAGTATACAGAAACTTGGACAAACTAAAAGTATACAAAAACTTGGACAAACTAAAAGTATACAGAAACTTGGACAAACTAAAAGTATGCAGAAACGCAGACAAGCTGAAAAGTATACAGAAACTTGGGCACCCCCTTCCCCACCTCTCAGAACAAAACGAAAATAAAACTTCTGTAATTATGAATTTTTCATTCGGCAACATGTGGGTGTGAATCATGAAAAAGAACGCAGGAAACAAACAAAATAGAATATTTCGAAACTTAAAGGCTACAGAAAAATATTTCGAATATCACAGACAGAAAAGGGGAAAAAATATAGACATCTTACAAGACCTGGACATCAATGTTGCATTGGCTCATAAACAACACCATGTCCCGGAAATTGAAATATTTTGATCATATTAAATGTCACAGTTCACCGTGGGTGGTTTCCGTGTATAAAAAAATAGAACAAGAACAATATATAAATAGAACAATGTAAAACAAAAATACAAAATAAACATCTGCAAAAAAAACGAGACGAAAAACAAATCTAAACTGTTGTATATTGTCTTTCCCAGGTTGATGGATTTGATTGACCACTCTTGCCGTTAAGCGTAGGTATCGTCTGTTGTCTTTCTACAGGTTGATGATGGAATTGTTTGACCACTCTTGCCGTTAAGCGTAGGTATCGTCTGTTGTCTTTCTACAGGTTGATGATGGAATTGTTTGACCACTGGTGCCGTTAAGCGTAGGTATCGTCTGTTGTCTTTCTACAGGTTGATGATGGAATTGTTTGACCACTGGTGCCGTTAAGCGTAGGTATCGTCTGTTGTCTTTTCCCAGGTTGATGATGGAATTGTTTGACCACTGGTGCCGTTAAGCGTAGGTATCGTCTGTTGTCTTTTCCCAGGTAGATGATGGAATTGTTTGACCACTGGTGCCGTTAAGCGTAGGTATCGTCTGTTGTCTTTTCCCAGGTTGATGATGGAATTGTTTGACCACTAGTGCCGTTAAGCGTAGGTATCGTCTGTTGTCTTTCTACAGGTTGATGATGGAATTGTTTGACCACTGGTGCCGTTAAGCGTAGGTATCGTCTGTTGTCTTTCCTCAGGTTGATGAGGGAATTGTTTGACCACTAGTGCCGTTAAGCGTAGGTATCGTCTGTTGTTTTTCTCAGGTTGATGATGGAATTGTTTGACCACTAGTGCCGTTAAGCGTAGGTATCGTCTGTTGTCTTTCCTCAGGTTGATGATGGAATTGTTTGACCACTGGTGCCGTTAAGCGTAGGTATCGTCTGTTGTCTTTTCCCAGGTTGATGATGGAATTGTTTGACCACTGGTGCCGTTAAGCGTAGGTATCGTCTGTTGTCTTTCCTCAGGTTGATGATGGAATTGTTTGACCACTAGTGCCGTTAAGCGTAGGTATCGTCTGTTGTTTTTCTCCAGGTTGATGATGGAATTGTTTGACCACTAGTGCCGTTAAGCGTAGGTATCGTCTGTTGTCTTTCCTCAGGTTGATGATGGAATTGTTTGACCACTGGTGCCGTTAAGCGTAGGTATCGTCTGTTGTCTTTTCCCAGGTTGATGATGGAATTGTTTGACCACTGGTGCCGTTAAGCGTAGGTATCGTCTGTTGTCTTTCCTCAGGTTGATGATGGAATTGTTTGACCACTAGTGCCGTTAAGCGTAGGTATCGTCTGTTGTCTTTCTACAGGTTGATGATGGAATTGTTTGACCACAGGTGCCGTTAAGCGTAGGTATCGTCTGTTGTCTTTTCCCAGGTTGATGATGGAATTGTTTGACCGCTGGTGCCGTTAAGCGTAGGTATCGTCTGTTGTCTTTTCCCAGGTTGATGATGGAATTGTTTGACCACAGGTGCCGTTAAGCGTAGGTATCGTCTGTTGTCTTTCCTCAGGTTGATGATGGAATTGTTTGACCACTAGTGCCGTTAAGCGTAGGTATCGTCTGTTGTATTTACCCAGGTGGATCAGGGAAATGGTTATCCACCAGTGGCGGCTCGTTATTAAGGGTCAATGACGCGTGGCTCCACCAAAAATAATGAGCAACGTCTGTTATTATTTTTGAATTTATTTATTCATAATTATTACTTGTAACGTGATAATGATAAATTGTGAAAGTTGAACATATAGCGCTAAAATATAACATACATAAACACACAGTCTGAAATTCTACGTTTTTCCATCCTACTTAGTATACTTCCCGCATTTCCAGCGCACTATTTTGTTAGGGCGAGTAGAAATGTGGTCTATTTAGACCGTCTGTTAACGTATCGACCTCTGATCTCTTCTCGACTGTTATTTAGTACAGACAAATATTTGATTTTCATTCATTCAGTTCGGAAATTCTTACGGACCAAACCAGTGCACAATCAAACGGTGTTATTGCGCCTAATATTAGCCCGGGTACGTAAATACGGAATGATATATACAAATAATAGAAAATAATAGATATAATTAACTAATCATTATATAATAGTTTACGGTAATCTCCCGTTCCATCAATACACATCTGTGAACGACATTGTACGTTTAGACAAGTTGACGAGGTTTGGCCTACTTTATAAAGATAATTATAGTAAAGGGTGATAAATTCTTGGAATAGACAAATAATAGTAAATACTAAAATATATCATCATTATCAATTGCCAGTGCGGCTGACGTAGGCGATCATGGATCTCCACAAATCTATGTCTCAAGTGTTTGATATCGTATCAGATATCAACGCTCTTCCGTGTCATGAAGTCAGGCTATACATTTTCTCTCTCTGTCTTGTTTCCCTTAGATTTTATTGGTTGTTAAAATGTGTTCAAAACCTTCCTTTGTGTCATAACATGCCTGAAAAATGACGATTGCCTCTGTCTTATATTGATGATAAGCTTTCTCGGTGTCTTGACGTCATTCAACACCTCCCCATTAGTATTAAAATATAATCTAACACAAAACTATTATTTTCCAAATAATTCTGTCTGGCCCCATCAACAAAAATTAACTCGAACCGCCCCTGTTATCCACTCTTGGTGTTACGCGTAGGGGTAGGAGCTTTAATTTGCGTTCCAGTGCCAGTTGAGTCGCCCTTGTTGTCTTATCTCCATGCTTATATAGTGTGATCTTGATATTGTCTATCTATCTTAACTGCTCCTGTATTATTCGCATGTTATGAAGACAGGCACACAATTAAACAGATTCTTGTTTCTGTCGTACGTGCCTTATCGTACTGTGCGCCGATACAGCAGATACAAAACAAAAGGCCATCCACACAAATGTTGGACCTCAGAGATAACTGAAGCGGTGAAAAACAGTGTTTATGAAGCATACACAAAAGCACGTTCTAGAAATCTCTTCTTATCCTGACGCTGTGAGGAAAAATAAGATTAAAGAAAGGAATAACGAATAAGGATGTGCTTTAGGGCGCGTCGAGTACTGATGGTGATAACGAATAAGGATGTGCTTTAGGGTGCGTCGAGTACTGATGGTGATAAAGAATAAGGATATGTTTTAGGGTGCGTCGAGTACTGACGGTGATAAAACGTCATAGCGGTTTGTAAAGATAACAAATGGAGGGCATGGTTCTTGGAAGACGAGATAGGGAACGATCAAGACGATGGTAGAAACAGGACATTAAGCAAAACTTGAATGTCACATGGAGAAGGGGGTGGAAGAACTTGTTAGAGTTCAGTAGTTTGTTCAGGTGGTCAGAGATTAGATCCACAAGGGAGAGAACTGCGTATCTTTGGAACGAGAGATGTACTGTAGGAATTGTTTCAAGATCTAGTCAAAGTGAAAAAAAAGGTAATTGCATATCCTTTACAGGACTAATCAACCCCAGCTTTTTAACGCTATTTGTGATTTTTCTAGACATTATTACGTTCAGTAGTTTGCCATTGCTTTCTGAACGGGTGGTGCCATCGTCCTTTTGTAAAAATTCAAGCGAAACAATTTGCAACCAAACTGTCCGCATCGTGATTCGAACTCAGAACGTCGGGGTTAATAGACCGAGTCACTATCCTCTAGGCCACAGACGCCACCTAGTGAAAGTGAACAGATCCCAAATCAGGAATGGATATAGATGTACTGTAGGAACTGTTTCAAGATCGAGTGAAAGTGAACGATATAATTATAGTCATAGATTAAACAATGAACAAAGACAAAAACATTGATAGAATCTACTCGTGCATAAGGGCAATAGATTAAACAATGAACAAAGACAAAAACATTGATAGAATCTACTCGTGCATAAGGGCATCGATTGACTGAATGATTTATATGACCATCATCATTGCACTTCGGTGAGTAACCATGTGTGCTCCGATCTCTTTCTTACACAGGAAGATTTCAACTGCAGTGCACAAACTCCGTAACACCGGCAAGGATCCCTTACCTGGTACCCAATTGAGACTGAGTCGACGTCAGAGACGTTGCGATTGAAAAAATCCCACGTCAACTGTAGAATTGAACCTGTACCACTAGCATAAGAAGCGAGTTCACTAACAACTAGGCTACTGCGGCTATCTAGTGAACATCACCATGCTCTACCATCCGAAGGCCATAGGGTCGAATCCTGACCGCACCGTTCTGTACACGAGTGCATTTTTTTCCTGAAACCCCTAGAATTGTTGGTGAGTCTACGGAGTTTGTACTTTGTACAATACTCTCTGCAGGTGGCGTGAAAATTCTGCGTAGAATGACCGATTCATATGAAGGACCGATTCATATGAAGGTAAGTCCCGGTGCAGTGAAGTCCCGTCTTCAGCTTTAAAACCCTTTTAAACTCCAAGACATCTCGAGAGGTGATAGTTTAAGAAATGAGAGATGAGAGGTGACAGAACTTGATAACTTCTGGTGATAGTTTAAGAAATGGGAGATGAGAGGTGACAGAACTTGATAACTTCTGGGATACTCAAAGCGTGACTCTACAGACGTCACTGTTCTTGCTCCTACTCTAGCACGTCAAAGCAGAAATTGATTTATCACCTACACGGAACCAGTTAGTACACAGACAAAGTGTGTGACTAATTGATATCGGTTTCAATGCAAGAAGATGTCGATGATAAGAAAGAAGATAACGAGTTACTGGTTTCTGAACCGACGTCATAGCACTCAGTGCAGACCGATATCTGCTGTCTCCTCCAACAGATGACAAAGAGCGCGCATACTGATGGTCCCGGTGGCTCGTTAGTTAAACGCCCTACAGGAGTCACCGATAGCATAGTTGATAGGACGCTGCGCTAGCGACTCTGTGCCATGAAAATGTCAGGGATTCGAGACCAGCTTGGGCCACACATTCTCGTCGTGCCCACGGTTGGCGGATAGACTACAAAAAACTCTGATCCTTCACTTGGGTATCTAAATTACAAGTACCTGTGGAGTTGGTGTAAGAGTCGCCTTAATGGCCAGTGAAACTAGTAATAATACATGCACGCTTTGATGCAAGAATCAGTCGGAGATGCTATGTTAGATGAAATGACTACGCCTGAATTCAGTGCAACTGCAAAAATGGCACTACAACATATGAACCAAATACATGGAAAAATAGTGCTTTTGACTGACGCATTGTCTGCTATCTCAGCAGTGAA
This sequence comes from Arion vulgaris, assembly GCA_020796225.1. Classification (NCBI taxonomy): domain Eukaryota; kingdom Metazoa; phylum Mollusca; class Gastropoda; order Stylommatophora; family Arionidae; genus Arion; species Arion vulgaris. The sequence continues at coordinate 46,730,541 of CM036758.1, forward strand.
ATCTGAAAGGAACACAGAACTAAGTAATCTCAGGTCAACATTAGTCCAGTTATCCCATGACTCTGAGAGGGTAGTAATCCAGTGGATATCCTCATATTGCAAGATCAAGGGGAATGAAGATGCTGACAGACTGGCTTAAGAGGGAGCAGGGATGTCCCAAGATGACAACCTGGTCAGCTATGAAAAAGCAAAAACCATAGGGCACTACAAAGCAAAGTGGGATAAAGAACATAAAAAAACAACAAGAACGATGAATATTACTGTCCAGAAGGGACCAGACGGTCATACTTCGCCTTCGTACGAGTCACAACAGAATGAGACACCACATGTATACTAAATTCAAGATATGCACTAACGACCTGTGCCCCTATGACTTGGCGAGTATGACAAAAGAGCCTATCCTACAGAATTGCCCCCAGTATGCAGACCTGAGAAGAAAGAGGTGGCCCACCTACACCAGCGTCCAAGGTAATGTGAGGCAGACGGCTGCTTTTATTAAAGAATCCGAAATCCCAATCTAGTGAGAACACAGAAAAAGAAGAAGAATGGTCTTGTGCGCCTCATAAACAGTATCGTTTGTCGCCTCTGTTATCCCTGAGGTCCACCTTCTGCGTGGTCGACCTTTTGCTTTGTATCTACTGTATCGGACTAATATTGCTCTTTGAGGCCCACTGTCTATTGGTAATCTGCTTATGTGGCCGAACCATTTAATTTGTTTCCTGATGTTCAGCACTGATGTTGTACCCATTTTTACCTGATGTCTTCATTTCTAAGCAGATCTCTTCTTGATACTCCCAGCATCATGCGTAGACACTTGATCTCTGTCGTGACTAGTTTTCTTCTATTATTTGATGTCCGTGTCCAGGTTTAACATTAATAGCACAATGTTGGAAGAAAGATTATGTTGAATAATGTTTTTTTTAGTATTTATGGTAACATGTTATCATTTTAATATTGACGCCATTTGTCCTATGATTTGAATCAGTTATCAGTTATCAGTTATATGAGGACTATCATCATAGCACTCCGGACATGTCCATAGGTGCTCCGATCTCCGCCTCAGCAAATCCAGCAGCATCCAGCGACCCAACACGCTAGTTCGATGATGATTAATCAAACTCTTTGCATATTTAGTATATCGTTCTTTTCGGGCTGCACCAATATTGACACCCATCTCTTTCAATCGGGTCAGCGAGTAGGATTCACAGCCCTGAAACTCCTCTGTTCGGAAAGACTCTCTCAATGCGTGAAGAATGTCACTTCGATCCATGGCAGCTCCCTCTGATATTGTAGCCAAGCCAGCCAATCTATCAGCTCATTCATTACCCCTAACTCCTGCGTGCCCAGGGACAAAAATGAAGGTGATTTCTCTGATCATTGTCTGTACCAATACCTCCACCCAGTTGCGTCTCACCATACCTGATTCGACTTTACGAATCATGCTCATGGAGTCACTGAGTATGAAAACACGAGAGTAATTGTGAGATGCCAACCAGTTCACCGCCTCCGTAACCGCCCGAACCTCCATTGTCAAGCTACTTGTGGTTGTTGCGTAGGCCCCACTGGCCTCTCTTATTATTTTCCTCCTGAGCGTGCTGAAAAAGCCCACGCACAGCGTTGTTGACGAATGACTGAACCATCAGTGTAAATAACCACATCTGTATCATTGATGATGTCATTTAAGAGAGCCTCCACCTCCACGTTTAGCAGTGATATATTATTTTGTTCGCAGTTTTTTTTAATAGATGTTATAACGATGAAAGCAGTTTGAAATTGATGTGGCACAGCAATCCATTTCTCTCCTGTTTCAATTCCGGAAGGATCACATATTTTCCTAAGCGTATCTTCCGCCTGACTCAGCCATGATCTGCCTCTCTTGAGTCTACACACTTTCTCTTTAATGAGTTCTTCATGGAGAGGATGTTCCTTATTTGCAGTGATTCTTAGATATGATCGAACCCTCCAAGTTTCAATTATGTTAGCAATAGTTGGGAGGTCAAGAAGGAATCGCATTGACACTCCTGGTGTATCTTTGGTGCATCCGAGAATGATGCGCATAGCCTCATTCTGAATTCTTTCCAGTCTCACTGTTTGCGTAGGACTAATTGTTAGGAGAGCGCATGCATATTCTATACATGATTTAACAATACCTTGGTACAAGAGCACAAGAAGGCCTTGCTCAATGTTAGCAGCCGCCATGATTCTCAGTGCGGATAGTGCGTTGCGAGCCTTGGCAATAACTTGGTCGATATGGTCCTTAAAGTATAGATTGCGATCAAATTTTACACCCAAATAACTCATAGATGCTGTTCGGGTGAGTGTATGTCCATCTAAAGTGACATGTGGCGTGTCAGACTTCACAATGTGATTATTTAGGGAGAACCATGATAACACAGCCTGATTTGAATTGTTTTGTTACATCTATGTTGGATTTCGTTAGTTATTCTTTCGTTTAAAAAAAAAAAAGTAAAGGAACCCTTTCATACCTCGTGGTATATAGGTCAATACAGTGTTAGGCCTGTATTTTTCATTGACCGTCGGCACACGATGGGTGATGTGGTCAGCATCACGCCGGCCGCCTTTACTTTTCCAGAGCATGTCTGGTACCCACATGTACATATAATGGAGAGTACCCACTGGTACTATATATTTCTTTGTTGTAACTTTCCCCTTTACTATTGTTCATTTTCATTTATTACTAATTGACCAGAGAGTATGAACGCTGAAATTAAAGAATATGAGAATAAGCTAATGAAAAGAAACACATTGAGATGAACAACAGAAAGCATTGCAAGACAGAGACTGTTTGGGAACAAGCAAGAAAAGAGAAGTAGGGGAACGCCTAGACCAGCGTTTCCCAAAGTGAGCGGTACCATCCCACAGTGGGCACTGAAGCGTTCTGGGGGCGGTAGTGGGTTCAGAAGAATGTGGGGAGGGTGTGTAGGCGATAATGGGTCGGTGGCTCCTTAAAGAAGAAATTAATAATAAATATTTTAAAATATATTATTTCCGTGATTTTGCGATTGAATAATTATTTAAAATTTGAATTCTGCATTTAAATTCATCTTACGTCCGTCTTACACGATGGATTTTCATCAATTTCAATGTCTGCATATAATCGTTTGAAAATTGACCATGTGTTGCAGAAATATATATCAATTTTCTATGCCAAAGAGAAATAGAGCATGTAAATATGTGAGAGGGTGGGGGGCGTTGCAAACTTATAATATGGAGGGCGTTACAAAGTTTATGTTGCAAGTGGGTGGTGGGGGCGTTACAAAGTTATGTTGTCAAAGTGGTGGTGTGGGCGTTACAAAGTTTATGTTGTGCAAAATTGGTGGTGGGGGCATTACAAAGTTTATGTTGTGCAAATGGTGGTGGGGGCATTACAAAGTTTATGTTGTGCAAAGTGGGTGGTGGGGGCATTACAAAGTTTATGTTGTGCAAAGTGGTGGTGGGGCATTACAAAGTTTATGTTGTGCAAAGTGGGTGGTGGGGCGTTACAAAGTTTATGTTGTGCAAAGTGGGTGGGGGGCATTACAAAGTTTATGTTGTGCAAAGTGGGTGGTGGGGCGTTACAAAGTTTATGTTGTGCAAAGTGGGTGGTGGGGGCGTTACAAAGTTTATGTTGTGCAAAGTGGGTGGTGGTGGGCGTTACAAAGTTTATGTTGTGCAAAGTGGGTGGTGGGGGCGTTACAAAGTTTATGTTGTGCAAAGTGGGTGGTGGGGGCGTTACAAAGTTTATGTTGTGCAAAGTGGGTGGTGGGGGCGTTACAAAGTTTATGTTGTGCAAAGTGGGTGGTGGGGGCATTACAAAGTTTATGTTGTGCAAAGTGGGTGGTGGGGGCATTACAAAGTTTATGTTGTGAAAAGTGGGTGGTGGGGGCGTTACAAAGTTTATGTTGTGCAAAGTGGGTGGTGGGGCGTTACAAAGTTTATGTTGTGCAAAGTGGGTGGTGGGGGCGTTACAAAGTTTATGTTGTGCAAAGTGGGTGGTGGGGGCATTACAAAGTTTATGTTGTGCAAAGTGGGTGGTGGGGCGCGTTACAAAGTTTATGTTGTGCAAAGTGGGTGGTGGGGGCGTTACAAAGTTTATGTTGTGCAAAGTGGGTGGTGTTACAAAGTTTATGTTGTGCAAAGTGGGTGGTGGGGGGGGGCGTTACAAAGTTTATGTTGTGCAAAGTGGGAGGGGGGCGTTACAAAGTTTATGTTGTGCAAAGTGGTGGGGTGGGGCGTTACAAAGTTTATGTTGTGCAAAGTGGGTGGTGGGGCGTTACAAAGTTTATGTTGTGCAAAGTGGGTGGTGGGGGCGTTACAAAGTTTATGTTGTGCAAAGTGGGTGGTGGGGGCGTTACAAAGTTTATGTTGTGCAAAGTGGGTGGTGGGGGCATTACAAAGTTTATGTTGTGCAAAGTGGGTGGTGGGGGCGTTACAAAGTTTATGTTGTGCAAAGTGGGTGGTGGGGGCGTTACAAAGTTTATGTTGTGCAAAGTGGGTGGTGGGGGCATTACAAAGTTTATGTTGTGCAAAAGTGGTGGTGGGGGCGTTACAAAGTTTATGTTGTGCAAAGTGGGTGGTGGGGGCGTTACAAAGTTTATGTTGTGCAAAGTGGGTGGTGGGGGCGTTACAAAGTTTATGTTGTGCAAAAGTGGGTGGTGGGCCGAAAATTTGGAATCTATGGTCTAGACATAGACGAAGAAGAGAGTCCGAGACTGATATTAAAAGGTTAAGTAAAACATGGAAAGAATTGGTAGGGATGGCAAGAGAGAGAAAGAGCTGGTGATATTAAAAGGTTAAGTAAAACATGGAAAGAATTGGTAGGGATGGCAAGAGAGAGAAAGAGCTGGTGATATTAAAAGGTTAAGTAAAACATGGAAAGAATTGGTAGGGATGGCAAGAGAGAGAAAGAGCTGGTGATATTAAAAGGTTAAGTAAAACATGGAAAGAATTGGTAGGGATGGCAAGAGAGAGAAAGAGCTGGTGATATTAAAAGGTTAAGTAAAACATGGAAAGAATTGGTAGGGATGGCAAGAGAGAGAAAGAGCTGGTGATATTAAAAGGTTAAGTAAAACATGGAAAGAATTGGTAGGGATGGCAAGAGAGAGAAAGAGCTGGTGATATTAAAAGGTTAAGTAAAACATGGAAAGAATTGGTAGGGATGGCAAGAGAGAGAAAGAGCTGGTGATATTAAAAGGTTAAGTAAAACATGGAAAGAATTGGTAGGGATGGCAAGAGAGAGAAAGAGCTGGTGATATTAAAAGGTTAAGTAAAACATGGAAAGAATTGGTAGGGATGGCAAGAGAGAGAAAGAGCTGGTGATATTAAAAGGTTAAGTAAAACATGGAAAGAATTGGTAGGGATGGCAAGAGAGAGAAAGAGCTGGTGATATTAAAAGGTTAAGTAAAACATGGAAAGAATTGGTAGGGATGGCAAGAGAGAGAAAGAGCTGGTGATATTAAAAGGTTAAGTAAAACATGGAAAGAATTGGTAGGGATGGCAAGAGAGAGAAAGAGCTGGTGATATTAAAAGGTTAAGTAAAACATGGAAAGAATTGGTAGGGATGGCAAGAGAGAGAAAGAGCTGGTGATATTAAAAGGTTAAGTAAAACATGGAAAGAATTGGTAGGGATGGCAAGAGAGAGAAAGAGCTGGTGATATTAAAAGGTTAAGTAAAACATGGAAAGAATTGGTAGGGATGGCAAGAGAGAGAAAGAGCTGGTGATATTAAAAGGTTAAGTAAAACATGGAAAGAATTGGTAGGGATGGCAAGAGAGAGAAAGAGCTGGTGATATTAAAAGGTTAAGTAAAACATGGAAAGAATTGGTAGGGATGGCAAGAGAGAGAAAGAGCTGGTGATATTAAAAGGTTAAGTAAAACATGGAAAGAATTGGTAGGGATGGCAAGAGAGAGAAAGAGCTGGTGATATTAAAAGGTTAAGTAAAACATGGAAAGAATTGGTAGGGATGGCAAGAGAGAGAAAGAGCTGGTGATATTAAAAGGTTAAGTAAAACATGGAAAGAATTGGTAGGGATGGCAAGAGAGAGAAAGAGCTGGTGATATTAAAAGGTTAAGTAAAACATGGAAAGAATTGGTAGGGATGGCAAGAGAGAGAAAGAGCTGGTGATATTAAAAGGTTAAGTAAAACATGGAAAGAATTGGTAGGGATGGCAAGAGAGAGAAAGAGCTGGTGATATTAAAAGGTTAAGTAAAACATGGAAAGAATTGGTAGGGATGGCAAGAGAGAGAAAGAGCTGGTGATATTAAAAGGTTAAGTAAAACATGGAAAGAATTGGTAGGGATGGCAAGAGAGAGAAAGAGCTGGTGATATTAAAAGGTTAAGTAAAACATGGAAAGAATTGGTAGGGATGGCAAGAGAGAGAAAGAGCTGGTGATATTAAAAGGTTAAGTAAAACATGGAAAGAATTGGTAGGGATGGCAAGAGAGAGAAAGAGCTGGTGATATTAAAAGGTTAAGTAAAACATGGAAAGAATTGGTAGGGATGGCAAGAGAGAGAAAGAGCTGGTGATATTAAAAGGTTAAGTAAAACATGGAAAGAATTGGTAGGGATGGCAAGAGAGAGAAAGAGCTGGTGATATTAAAAGGTTAAGTAAAACATGGAAAGAATTGGTAGGGATGGCAAGAGAGAGAAAGAGCTGGTGATATTAAAAGGTTAAGTAAAACATGGAAAGAATTGGTAGGGATGGCAAGAGAGAGAAAGAGCTGGTGATATTAAAAGGTTAAGTAAAACATGGAAAGAATTGGTAGGGATGGCAAGAGAGAGAAAGAGCTGGTGATATTAAAAGGTTAAGTAAAACATGGAAAGAATTGGTAGGGATGGCAAGAGAGAGAAAGAGCTGGTGATATTAAAAGGTTAAGTAAAACATGGAAAGAATTGGTAGGGATGGCAGAGAGAGAAAAGAGCTGGTGATATTAAAAGGTTAAGTAAAACATGGAAAGAATTTGTAGGGATGGCAAGAGAGAGAAAGAGCTGGTGATATTAAAAGGTTAAGTAAAACATGGAAAGAATTGGTAGGGATGGCAGAGAGAGAAAAGAGCTGGTGATATTAAAAGGTTAAGTAAAACATGGAAAGAATTGGTAGGGATGGCAAGAGAGAGAAAGAGCTGGTGATATTAAAAGGTTAAGTAAAACATGGAAAGAATTGGTAGGGATGGCAAGAGAGAGAAAGAGCTGGTGATATTAAAAGGTTAAGTAAAACATGGAAAGAATTGGTAGGGATGGCAAGAGAGAGAAAGAGCTGGTGATATTAAAAGGTTAAGTAAAACATGGAAAGAATTGGTAGGGATGGCAAGAGAGAGAAAGAGCTGGTGATATTAAAAGGTTAAGTAAAACATGGAAAGAATTGGTAGGGATGGCAAGAGAGAGAAAGAGCTGGTGATATTAAAAGGTTAAGTAAAACATGGAAAGAATTGGTAGGGATGGCAAGAGAGAGAAAGAGCTGGTGATATTAAAAGGTTAAGTAAAACATGGAAAGAATTGGTAGGGATGGCAAGAGAGAGAAAGAGCTGGTGATATTAAAAGGTTAAGTAAAACATGGAAAGAATTGGTAGGGATGGCAAGAGAGAGAAAGAGCTGGTGATATTAAAAGGTTAAGTAAAACATGGAAAGAATTGGTAGGGATGGCAAGAGAGAGAAAGAGCTGGTGATATTAAAAGGTTAAGTAAAACATGGAAAGAATTGGTAGGGATGGCAAGAGAGAGAAAGAGCTGGTGATATTAAAAGGTTAAGTAAAACATGGAAAGAATTGGTAGGGATGGCAAGAGAGAGAAAGAGCTGGTGATATTAAAAGGTTAAGTAAAACATGGAAAGAATTGGTAGGGATGGCAAGAGAGAGAAAGAGCTGGTGATATTAAAAGGTTAAGTAAAACATGGAAAGAATTGGTAGGGATGGCAAGAGAGAGAAAGAGCTGGTGATATTAAAAGGTTAAGTAAAACATGGAAAGAATTGGTAGGGATGGCAAGAGAGAGAAAGAGCTGGTGATATTAAAAGGTTAAGTAAAACATGGAAAGAATTGGTAGGGATGGCAAGAGAGAGAAAGAGCTGGTGATATTAAAAGGTTAAGTAAAACATGGAAAGAATTGGTAGGGATGGCAAGAGAGAGAAAGAGCTGGAAGAAGTTTGTTGAGGACATGTGCTCCGTTGGGAGTTGAACTCTGAAAAGAAGAAGAAAACTAGCTACGACTATTGTGAGTGAGTTTATGATGGATAAGAGGGATGTTCTTAGGTCTCGTGACGATCTAATGTTAAACGAGAAACTAACATTAACGTTGAATCAATCCAGTGATTTAAGGAATTTGGAATTACATGTAAGTCAAGTGGAGCTGAATGCTTGAAGGGCAGATAGATAAGTGTGTTTAACCAACGAGCCATAGGAACCATCAGTATACATATCCATCGACATATTTTTGAGAAAAAATTGATTGAGCACCTACGGGTCTTCCCAGAGTGATGGGATCTAGTTCAGTAACCAATCACCAATAATAACCATTAGTCACGACCGAGATGAAGTGTCTATGCAGAATGTTGGGAGTATCAAGAAGAGACCAGTTTAGAAATTAGAACATCCAGTAAAACAGTGGGTACAACGTCAGTTCTGAATCAAGAAATAACAAATTACATTTTTCGGCCACATAAGCAGATTACCAGTAGACAGTGCACCTTAAATAGCAATGCTACTTCGATACAGTAGATATAAAGCAAATGGTTCACAAGCAAAGGGTGAACCACAGAAATAACAGCAGTGAGTCCACGCAAAAAGGGGGACTACAGAAATAACAGCAGTGAATCCACGCAAAAGGTGGACTACAGAAATAACAGCAGTGAATCCACGCAAAAGGTGGACTACAGAAGTAACAGAGGCAATGAAAAACATTTCAAATGAAGCGCACACAAGAAAAGTACCTTCTATAAATCTCTTCTTATCCTGACGCTGTCATGCACAACAACAACAGGATTATGGGATAAGGAAAAGAAAATGTACAGTGAGAAAGTAATTGGTTATCTGAACTATTCAGTATTATTGGTTATTGGTTATCTGAACTATTCAGTATTATTAGCTATTGGTTATTAGTTATCTGAACTATTCAGTATTATTAGTTATTGGTTATTAGTTATCTGAACTATTCAGTATTATTGGTTATTGGTTATTAGTCATCTGAACTATTCAGTATTATTGGTTATTGGTTATCTGAACTATTCAGTATTATTAGCTATTGGTTATTAGTTATCTGAACTATTCAGTATTATTGGTTATTGGTTATTAGTTATCTGAACTATTCAGTATTATTGGTTATTGGTTATCTGAACTATTCAGTATTATTAGTTATTAGTTATCTGAACTATTCAGTATTATTGGCTATTGGTTATTAGTTGTCTGAACTATTCAGTATTATTGGTTATTGGTTATTAGTTGTCTGAACTATTCAGTATTATTGGTTATTGGTTATCTGAACTATTCAGTATTATTGGTTATTGGTTACTGGACCGACTTTATAGTACGCCGGGTAGAATTATAGGTGAATAGTATCAATCAACAGATGTCGAAGGGTGTGCAATCTGATGGTTCCTGTGGCTCGCTGGTTAAACACACTCTTCACTCTGTCCCTTATGCATTCACAACGGTGAATTCCAAACCTCTGGATATATTCCATATCATTAGTATTGTCTTCACCCAACATGTAATTTCCAAGAACATCCTCACTATCTATCTTCAACTCTCCAAAGTTGCTGTTGATGCAAGAATGCCTGATATCTCATTGCCGCAAACACTCGCATATTCAAGATAGTAGATCACTTACGCCCCCGGATATTGGAAACTTCAATAGACGACATCCACTCATACAACAACATGTTATTCTGGACCTTCCAGAGCATCACATGAGAGTTAGATACAACAACGGCTTAAGATTTTCTTTTCATTTCGGTCCATTGCAGTTCCCTCTGATGTCATATCCATGCCAGCCAATCTATCAGCTCGTTCATTACCCCTGACTCCTGCGTGCCCAGGGAAAAAATGAAGGTGATTTCTCTTATCCCTTTACAAGTACCTCCACCAAGTTTCTCTCAACATTCCTATATCAAATTTACGTATTATGCTTATGGAGTCACTGAGTATGAAAACACGAGAGTAGTTATGAGAAATACGCTTCTGTAACCACCTCCACCTTCATTGTCAAACTATTTGTGATTGTTGCATCGTCTCCACTGGCATCTCTTATTAATTTTCCTCCTAAGCGTGGCAAAATAACCCACAGACATCGTTCTTGGCAATGACAGAACCATCGATGTAAATAACTACACCTGTTTCGTTGATGTCATTCAAAGAGGGCCTCAACTTTCGCGTTAATTATTAATGGATTATTATTTTGTTCACAATTTTTTAGTGCTCATATGTGATGTGCTCATATGTGATGTTCTCATATGTGATGTTCTCATATGTGATGTTCTCATATGTGATGTTCTCATATGTGATGTTCTCATATGTGATGTGCTCATATGTGATGTTCTCATATGTGATGTGCTCATATGTGATGTTCTCATATGTGATGTGCTCATATGTGATGTTCTCATATGTGATGTTCTCATATGTGATGTGCTCATATGTGATGTTCTCATATGTGATGTGCTCATATGTGATGTGCTCATATGTGATGTTCTCATATGTGATGTGCTCATATGTGATGTTCTCATATGTGATGTTCTCATATGTGATGTGCTCATATGTGATGTGCTCATATGTGATGTTCTCATATGTGATGTGCTCATATCTGATGTTCTCATATGTGATGTTCTCATATGTGATGTTCTCATATGTGATGTGCTCATATGTGATGTGCTCATATCTGATGTTCTCATATGTGATGTGCTCATATGTGATGTTCTCATATGTGATGTGCTCATATGTGATGTGCTCATATGTGATGTTCTCATATGTGATGTGCTCATATGTGATGTTCTCATATGTGATGTTCTCATATGTGATGTGCTCATATGTGATGTGCTCATATGTGATGTTCTCATATGTGATGTGCTCATATCTGATGTTCTCATATGTGATGTTCTCATATGTGATGTTCTCATATGTGATGTGTTCATATGTGATGTGCTCATATGTGATGTTCTCATATGTGATGTGCTCATATGTGATGTGCTCATATGTGAAGTGTTCATATGTGATGTGCTCATATGTGATGTGCTCATATGTGAAGTGCTCATATGTGATGTGCTCATATGTGCTGTTCTCATATGTGATGTGCTCATATGTGCTGTTCTCATATGTGATGTGCTCATATGTGCTGTTCTCATATGTGATGTTCTCATATGTGATGTTCTCATATGTGATGTGCTCATATGTGATGTTCTCATATGTGATGTTCTCATATGTGATGTTCTCATATGTGATGTTCTCATATGTGATGTGTTCATATGTGATGTTCTCATATGTGATGTGCTCATATGTGATGTGCTCATATGTGATGTTCTCATATGTGATATTTTCATATGTGATGTTCTCATATGTGATGTTCTCATATGTGATGTGCTCATATGTGATGTTCTCATATGTGATGTGCTCATATGTGATGTGCTCATATGTGATGTGCTCATATGTGATGTTCTCATATGTGATGTGCTCATATGTGATGTGCTCATATGTGATGTGCTCATATGTGATGAGCAGAAGCTGTGATAATACTCACCTTTGTCGTATTCCAGACCTAACGTGGAACTTGACTTAGAGACATGCGCTTGCTCTTGTTCTACGCTGACTGTTTAACCCATTCGACCATCTCGGACGAAATATTGGCTCGCTGTACCCTTAGTGGACTAGGGCAAAAGCCAAGTTTTTAGAATAAAGAAAACGTTCTTTAGTGTGGCTCCTGGTAAAAAAGGCATCCAATTCAAAGCCACATAGCGTGGTGTTTGGTTCGCAAAGAGTTAAAATCACCCAAAGACAGTACACTGGTTAATTCAGTATACATTACAATATAAATACGCCGGGACGTAGTAAAAATTATAAAGTGAAAGGATTAAGTAGAGTGTAGACTCATTACTTGGTCGTTAATAGTTTGATAATATTTCTTACACTCTTATCCTAAAGTAGAGAACTTTACATAATGCATTACGTGGTAGTTAACTCTACAGTTTTGGTAATATTTCTTACAATCTTAACTTAAGTAGAGAACTTTACATAAATGCATTACGTGGTAGTTAACTCTACAGTTTGATAATATTTCTTACAGTCTTAACTTAAGTAGAGAACTTTACATAAATGCATTACGTGGTAGTTAACTCTCTAGTTTGGTAATATTTCTTACAGTCTTAACTTAAGTAGAGAACTTTACATAAATGCATTACGTGGTAGTTAACTCTACAGTTTGGTAATATTTCTTACAATCTTAACTTAAGTAGAGAACTTTACATAAATGCATTACGTGGTAGTTAACTCTACAGTTTGGTAATATTTCTTACAATCTTAACTTAAGTAGAGAACTTTACATAAATGCATTACGTGGTAGTTAACTCTACAGTTTGGTAATATTTCTTACAGTCTTAACTTAAGTAGAGAACTTTACATAAATGCATTACGTGGTAGTTAACTCTACAGTTTGGTAATATTTCTTACAGTCTTAACTTAAGTAGAGAACTTTACATAAATGCATTACGTGGTAGTTAACTCTACAGTTTGGTAATATTTCTTACAGTCTTAGGTAGAGACCGTTGCATAAGTTCCTCACTGGTCCGCCCGAGTGGTTACCGGGGCCCAAATTTGGGGTGTAAAGAATAGAACCACTGTGACCTGCCACGCATGTCGTAAGAGGCGACTAAGGAGGTTTGGCTGAAATCGGATGCACGTGTCCTAAACGTGTGTAGTTTAGGGCCTACCAAACCAATGTGCAACGTATACACGTTCTTTGCAAAGATCAAACATATCACAAAAAGTGATTAAAATTGGTCTTAAAGAACGAACGCAAAGAAGAAGAAGATCACATGGTCTTTAACTCTATAGTTTGATAATATCTCTCACAGTCATCCTATCTACGCGGTCAAAAGATTTTCCTGATTCACGAACGCAACGTTTAGATATTTATCGAAATCGACAGCCATCTCCACTAACTGCCCTAGGGCAAATATTGCGTCGGTACAGCTTCCTATCCTCCGGAATTCCATTAGTCTATACAAAAGGTTGGTATGACCCTTGCAAATATTGATATTATATATAAATATTACGACTATAGCTCACAAAACTATGAATGTAGATTATGAAAGTAGATGGTGCATAAAACTGAGAAAAGTAGACTATGAAAGTAGATGGTGCATAAAACTGAGATAAGTAGATTATGAAAGTAGATGGTGCATAAAACTGAGATAAGTAGACTATGAATGTAATAGTGAAAAGTAGAGTTTTAGTTAAAAGTTACCCGTTGTACAAGTCGAACTGGATGCATGAGAGGCAGAGTGAGAGGTATGTTTAATCAGCGAGCCACGGGAAACATCAGTATGCATACTCTTCGATATCTGTTGGCGGAGACTGAGCACCTATGGGTGTGTCCGGAGTGCAATGACGTTAATTTAGTAACCAATAACCAATAATCAATAACCAATAATCAAAGATTTGAACACTTCAACTATTGAAGATCTGACTTACGAGAGAGAGAGAGAGAGAGAAATTCTGAAGGACTGTTAGGGTGGCAACGTTCTGATCAGGACAAGCTATTTGATCATGATTTGAACGTAACGGCTGCAGAGGCGGGACAGCTGTCGTATGAGAGAGAGAGAGAAATCTAAAGAAATGTTAGGGTTGGCAACGTTCTGGCTCAAGACAATCTATTTAATGATGGCGATATGATATCAAGATCCTTACTATTTTGAAATATTCAAATTGATTGATTGATTGATTGATTGATAGGACATTAACATTGCACTTCGGTGAATAACCAACTGTGCTCCATCTCTTTCTTATACATACATATCTCAGCGGCAGTGCACAAACTCCGTAGCACAGACGAGAGTACTCATGCAATGTTGAAGATGGATACAATATATGCAAGAATTTTATTTTAATCTAGTTAAATGAATTTTGCATGGGCAGCGTCTTTTCAGCCTATTCTTATCAGTTTTCAATAGATACGGATTCTTTTACGTGCTAAACTTGAACACGGAATCTACATTTTAGCATCCTTCTCCGATAGGACTAGGAACTCAATTTGATCTACATTGAAATCAGACATCTGCGACAATATTCTGATCGCTACTCACGGGGAGTGAACCAAGGAACTTTAGAGCGAGATGCCAGAACATTACCTCAGCGTCACAGAGATTCCCAACTCACTGTACAAATTTAACTTCAAGAAGGTCTCGGTGACTTCCCTTAGAATAGACGGGGAGCCAGCCGAGTACACTTCAAGTGAGAGACCAGCATCTTACATCCACGTCACAGAGAGACGGGGAGTCAGCCGAGTACACTTCAAGTGAGAGACCAGCATCTTACATCCACGTCACAGAGAACCTCAGAACACTGTGAACATCCAGAAAGAACTCAAAATTTAAGAAAGTTGGCTCATGCTACAAATAAGAATGAGGAAATTGAAGTATTTCGGACATATAAAAACACGAAGGCTTGGATAATAAGTATTTTGGACATATAAATAGAGCACTAAAGGCTGGATTCGCCCGAGTGGTTACCGGGGCCCAAATTTGGGGTGTAAAGAATAGAACCACTGTTACCTGCCACGCATGTCGTAAGAGGCGACTAAGGAGGTTTGGCTGAAATCGGATGCATGTGTCCTAAACGTGTAGAAGTCTATGCGTTTAGGGGCCCACAAACCAATGTGCAACGTATACACGTTCTTGGCAATGATCAAACATATCACAAAGAGTGATTCAAATTGGTTGTAAAGAACGAACGCAAAGAAGAAGAAGAAGCTGGATAAGAAGTATTTTGGACATATAAATGGGCACTAAAGGTTTGGATAAGAAGTATTTTGGACATATAAATGGGGCACTAAAGGTTTGGATAAGAAGTATTTTGGACATATAAATGGGGCACTAAAGGCTTGGATAAGAAGTATTTTGGACATATAAATGGGGCACTAAAGGCTTGGATAAGAAGTATTTTGGACATATAAATGGCGCACTAAAGGTTTGGATAAGAAGTATTTTGGACATATAAATGGGGCACTAAAGGCTGGATACGACCATTATAGAAGGAGTAATCCCGGCAAAGAGAAGAAAAAGACCACGGAGAAGATGGGTTTATGATGTAAATGGAGAAATATAACTAAAATCTGATTTCAGTGACTTCCCTTAGAATGGTAGTTTAAACACGTTAAAGGAAGATAACTGTCTCTGGTCCACTTCTTGATCTGTATTGACAATGAGCATACAATTTACACAGCAGAAACTGTCTGTCGATCGATACGTCTATGATCAGATTTCTAATCACTGACTAACAGACAATTGATTTTTTGATGTTGTGGTATATTAGCCATGGATGTTACTGAGATATTGAAGGTCTCTGTAGCGTAGAGGCTAGGTGCTTGTCTTTCCTTTCAAAGGTACTGGGTTAGCTCCCTCAGTTGGAATATTTTTACCAAGATTCCTGATCTCAGTGTAGATGAGATCGAGTTCCTAGACCTATCGGAGACGAACGATAAAACACTGGTACCGTGTTCTAGTTGAGCACTAAAAAAGATCCTTAGCAGTTCAAAATCGAGAAGAGAAGGCTGGAAAGCCGCAGTTCGGAAAAATATCATTAAAAAAAAAAAACAAAATTCCTACAAAATATTTTCATCATCTTTTAAAATGACACCGGGGACCCTTGCCGGTGCTACGGAGGAGTTGGTGCACTGTCGCAGAGATCTTCCACCCTTGCCAGTGCTACGGAGGAGTTGGTGCACTGTCGCAGAGATCTTCCACCCTTGCCAGTGCTACGGAGGAGTTGGTGCACTGTCGCAGAGATCTTCCTCTGTAAGAAAGAGATCGCATCACACACAGTTACTCACCGAAGTGCAATGATGATGGTCTCATCAATCATCAATCAATCAATCAATGTTTCTGAGATAAATCATAAATGTATTGGAGCACCATGTCACCATGAACATTGAAAGAACATAATCTTTCTCTCAACATTATGCTATCAGTGCCAGACCTCGACGCTGACATCAAATGATAGCAGAAAACTAGTCACGACAGAGATGACGTGTCTGCGAAGAATGCTGGAAGTATCAAGAAGAGAATGGTTTAAAAATGAAGACATCAGGAAAACAATGGGTACAACATCAGTACTGAACTTCATCAAGAAACAACAAATTAAATGGTTCGACTACATATGCAGATTTTCAACAGGTAATATCACCTCAAAGAGCAATGTTACTCAAATACAGTGGACGAAAAACAAAAGCTCGTCCACGCAAAAGTAGGACTTCAAAAATAACATAGACATTGAAAAACAATATTTAAGAAGCACACACAAAACACCGTTCTAGAAATTATCCTGACGATGTAAGGCAAAACACGATTATAGAAAAGAAATAAAGTATTGGAATAGTAGTGGCGTCTGTTGTGTCTGACTCTCTGTCGATACTTCAGAATGTCTAAAACGGCAGGTTGCGGTACAAGTGAATGAATGTAAGCATTGAGGTTTCTAACGTTTAGAGTCTTACTTGAATCTATTGTCTTAATCATTGGACAACTGTTTTGTGACAGAGTTGAAAGACAAGCAGAAGACAAGGTTTGAGTTGGAAATAACGGCACAAAATCGAATGGGATAGATTTTTGTGTCTAGACCAGTAGTGTTATGACGTCATTTTGTTGTGGTCTTCAGTGTGTATTTTGAACTAGTCTTTGCGCGTCCACGGTTGGCATCAGCCTCTCATAGGAAGGATGACAAGTGGACAAAAGAAGCCTGTCAATGACCGCCAGAGCACACAAGTCAACCCTCCCCTCTCCAGAGGCGTGGGCCGGAAAACTTTGACTGTGAGGTCAAATGCTAACAAGGCACTGACTCGCCTAGAAAGTTGAACTCTTCTAGATCAGATATTTAAAAAACATAAAATTATTCCATGCGGAGTAAATCAGACAAAAAAGTAGCGAAGGAGTTCTGGCACCTGAACTTGTCATAATACAATGTGCTGGTGATAACGGTCTAGAAAGCAATGATAGACTAATGAACGTATAAGTGGTGCCTAGAAAATCAACGACTCGTTTACTATGGTTGATGGCTACGTCCTGTAAAGGATATGCCACGATTTTCGAGAGACAACGGGCCGTAGAAATTTAATCCGGGCTCGAGGCCACCTTGGGCCGAAAGAAAAGAAACTTATCGGTATGCTAACTTTACGCGATTGAACTACAGAAGACCCTGATCCTTTACTAGGAAGGCTAAAATACAATTACATCTGAAGACGAGGAAAGGCCCGTCTGAATGACGATGGACAGTTGCGATAGGAAATGCAAGCCATCACTCAAAAATTGGTGAGATGCTGGCGCCATACAAAGCGTCACGACTGCATTTGAATACAAATCAGGCGAAGGAAAATAACAAATACATAAAAGAAACTTTACTGAGATCTGTTATATTTCTAATTATATTATATTCTACAAATCGGTTTTTTTTTTGGCTGGAGGTCAAATGTTCGTTCTATTTTCTTCGGCTGCTATTTTGGGCACTGTGTCTATGTCTTAAAAATACAGATATCGATTGTCAAATGTAGAAAATGAAATTGGAGATAAGTTGACGGACAATATTTATCACAGAAAGCGTTTATAGTAGTCAATCTCAACCTTTATCAGCTTGCGTCTCCGTTTTAATTGAAGCACGTTCCCCATGCCTCACACCGCTTTCCACCTCACCCTCCCAACCCCCGAATTAACTGTGTTCCAAAGAGCAAGGGAAAAGTTTTAATTTGGAATATCTTCATTCTCACATGGTACTCAGTTATCAATTATATGAGGACTATCATCATATCACTCCGGACACGTTCATAAGTGCTCCGATCTCCGTCTCAACAAATCTAACAGCATCCAGCGGCCCAACATGTAAGTTCGATGTTGATTATTCAATATTTTTGTATATTTGATTTATTGTTCTTTTCGAATTTGTACAACTATCGATACTCATCTCTCTCAATGTGGTCATCGAGTGGGATACACAACCCTGACAAGATGTGGTCATCGAGTGGGATACACAACCCTGACATGATGTGGTCATCGAGTGGGATACACAACCCTGACAAGATGTGTTCATCGAGTGGGATACACAACCCTGACATGATGGGGTCATCGAGTGGATTCACAACCTGACAAGATGTGGTCATCGAGTGGGATACACAACCCTGACAAGATGTGGTCATCAAGTGGGATACACAACCCTGACAAGATGTGGTCATCGAGTGGGATACACAACCCTGACAAGATGTGGTCATCGAGTGGGATACACAACCCTGACAAGATGTGGTCATCGAGTGGGATACACAACCCTGACAAGATGTGGTCATCAAGTGGGATACACAACCCTGACATGATGTGGTCATCGAGTGGGATACACAACCCTGACAAGATGTGGTCATCAAGTGGGATACACAACCCTGACATGATGTGGTCATCGAGTGGGATACACAACCCTGACAAGATGTGGTCATCGAGTGGGATACACAACCCTGACAAGATGTGTTCATCGAGTGGGATACACAACCCTGACATGATGTGGTCATCGAGTGGGATACACAACCCTGACATGATGTGGTCATCGAGTGGGATACACAACCCTGACATGATGGGGTCATCGAGTGGGATACACAACCCTGACAAGATGTGGTCATCGAGTGGGATACACAACCCTGACATGATGTGGTCATCGAGTGGGATACACAACCCTGACATGATGGGGTCATCGAGTGGGATACACAACCCTGGCAACATGTGGTCATCGAGTGGGATACACAGCCCTGGCAACATGTGGTCATCGAGTGGGATACACAACCCTGAAAAGATGAAACACAATACAGAGGAATACCAAGAATAGAAGAGAATGTTGTGCAATTTTTCCTGCACTAAGCGTCAGCGGCGACACAACTAGAAAGAAAAAGAGATAGAAATCTTCACAATAATAAACTCCAGTTCTAAGAGGTAAAGTCTAAGAGGTAAGGTTCTAAGAGGTAAAGTTCTAAGAGGTAAAGTTCTAAGAGGTAAAGTTCTAAGAGGTAAAGTTCTAAGAGGTAAAGTTCTAAGAGGTAAAGTTCTAAGAGGTAAAGTTCTAAGAGGTAAAGTTCAAAGAGGTAAAGTTCTAAGAGGTAAAGTCTAAGAGGTAAAGTTCTAAAAGGTAAAGTCTAAGAGGTAAAGTTCTAAAAGGTAAAGTCTAAGAGGTAAAGTTCTAAAAGGTAAAGTCTAAGAGGTAAAGTTCTAAAAGGTAAAGTCTAAGAGGTAAAGTCTAAGAGGTAAAGTTCTAAGAGGTAAAGCTCCACAACAAAGAAGGATAAAAGGATTTGGAACGCTTACACGTGTGTTCATTTTTTAGATGTCTATTTAAAACTTGTTTATAATTAAAAATTTGTTTCTACAATATTAATTCTAAATTCTAAATGAAATTAATAACTAATATTTGTTGGAAATAATAATGTGTTTTTTTTTGGTAACATTCCGCATTTCTTGCGATTATTTCTCTATGGCGAAGAGGTTAGGCTCTCGCATCTTGTTACAAAAAAAGTGTTTAAAAGCCAAAGGATTAACTTCATTGCACCATATGGCTCGGTCCCTCTCCGCAGAAATGGCACGCCACCTGCCGAGAGTATTGCACAAAGCACGAACTCCGTAGCTCCGGCAACAATCCTAGGAATCTCTGGAAAAAACTGCACTCGTGAACAGAAGGCCGCGGTCGGATTCAGACCACGACCTTCGACTCGCAAGGCAAAGGGCTTAACCACTCAGCCACAGAGACCCCCAAATCTTGTTACAAAGGTACTCGTTTCGCTCACTTGTGGAGCGATCAGGATATTGTTCTAGAGAACCATGATCTCAGTGTAGATGAGTTCCTAGTCATATCGGAGACTGACGATAAAACGTAGTTCCCATGTTCAAGTTGAACAAGTAGAGAATCAGTGGCAGTTCAAAATAGAGAAGAGTAGGCTGGAAAGTCGATGCCTGTGCAAATTTCATCAGAAAGATTAAAAATAGCAATCTTAAAACATTTTCTTACTAACTTCAAAATTACATGTGGGGCATTCGTCGGTGCTACGGAGTTCGTGCACTGTCGTTGAGATCTTCATGTGTGCGAAAGAGATCGAGTACACATGGTTCCTCGCCAAAGTGAATGATGATGGTCCTAGTTTTCAACCAATTAGTCAATCAATCAGTCAACCAATGAGTCGATCAATCAATCAATCAATCAAACAAATGAGTCAATCAATGAGTCAACCAATGAGTCAACCAATGAGTCAATCAATCAATCAATCAGTTTATGTTTGATGTTTCTTTGAGAAATAAAGTTTGCATTTCTTGTTTCATTGGGCAAGATTGAAGTCCTCACATTTAGTTTTTCTCCCGCCCGTGTGTTACCGGAACAAGCAAGGGGAGCAAAGGATAGTAACACTGTGGCCTACAAGGCATGTCGTAAGAGGCGACTGAAGTAGGTGTCTAGGGAAGCTATCCTAGTAAATAAAAAGCGTCGCAGAAATCGAATGTTCTGGCCTACTTGTAGGCGCATAACTGGCACAATGTGCAATCGCTCCTAGGCTCGGATCACATACAAATCACAAAGAGAAGAGTGGTTAACAAGTGGTCGATATGGAGCCTTCAAAGAAGAAGACTTTCTAAACTAAACAAAACTAAGCCTAACCAAATTAAACTGAACTAAACTAACACTAAATTAAACTAAACTAAACGAAAACTAAACAAATCTAAACTAAACTTAACAAAACTAAACTAAGTTACCATTGAATAAAGTAAACTAAATTAAATTGAAACTAAATTTAAACTAAACTAAAACTAAACTTAACCAAACTAAACTAAATTATACTAACGTTAACTAAACTAAACGCAACTAATAGTGAAACTAATTCAAACAGAGGGAAAAAAAAGGCAACAGCTATACAAAACTAAAATAAAACTAAACTAAACTTAACTAATACAATAACTACTTTCGAACAGAGGATACAAACCGACATTCAACAACTAAACTCAATATTAACAGTAATGGAAATCACACAGCAATAATGTGTGCACGCTATTTCTCCCACCTGCAAATTTGCATATAATTCACATAAATTACCACATTCCGCAGATTGCACATATTTGTCTGTTCTGTTGGCCGTAAGCCGCAGATTGCGTCATTGTTTCGTCACTGTTTCATTGTCAAATTAACTTTAAATTTACGTGAACGCATTTCAATCGGTACTGGATCTTAATTTCTTAATGAACGTTCTGTGAGAGTGTGATAAAAGTACATTTATTTCTCGACAACATTTCATCTCATTCATCAAATGTTGTTGCAAAATGCGAACATGTTAGCCTAATTTGTACAGACAAATCGAGAATGAAAAAAGTACAAACATTAATGCGACCACAGAATGTTCTAAATTTGATTGATTGATTGATTGATTGATTGATAGGATCATCATCATTGCACTTTGGGGAGTTACCATATGTGCTTCGATCCCTTTCTGATACAAAAAGAGCTCAGCGACAGTGCACACATTTCCTAGCACCGGAGAGGTTCTCCGATGTCATTTAAAAGATGGCAAAAACTTTGCATGATTTAAGTTTTTCAATTTTTATCTAATAAATGTTGACAAATCAGTGGCTTTCCAGCCTGCTCTTCGCGATTCTGAACCGTCAAGTGTTCTTGTATGTGATCAATTTAAACACGGGGCCTATGTTTTATCGTCCGTCTCCGATAGTACTAGGAACTCGATTTCACATTCACTAAGATCATGAGTTTCTGATAAAATATCCAGATGGTTCCACAAAAAAGCGAACTTAGTTCCTATGGAACGAGAGTTGAGCACCTTACCTCTACGCTATATAATCCTAAGCTTCATCATCATGTACCATGCCTGTACTTGCGTAGACAATCATGACTCTCTTCAGAGTTATGTCTCAGTATTGACTATAAGTTTCTATGTTGATATTCTAACTAATATAACTAAAGCGATGGTCTGGTTGGAATCACAGACTTTTATCCCTGCATGTTTTCTCAGTGGCTCAATAAGTATGCTCAGGAAGACTGAAACGACGGGGCTCGGAGACAATAACAATGGATAGAGTCGCTAGGAGATCTAGGCTGACAAGTGTCAGTTTTATTTTTGTAATAGGACATGTAAGAGGAAATAAATAGGACGATAGACTTGAAATTATGGCTTCTGTAATTAGCGAGCGATCAGGTTGACATTTTGAATTCTCTAAGGGAGAGATGACATGTACATTATTCAAATAATAGGGGTGAATCTACAACCCTAACCAGACTGCAAGAATACCAGGTCAAATGTTGTGTAGCTAGACAAGAGTTACAGTGTCTTCATGCAACAGCCGGTCGCTAAAAACACCCAAGAGTGTCCTTCTAATCCACTCTAAAATCCCCAGGTGCCCAACCATTCCAACCCAAATTTACACGCCTCATCAATCCTAAAACACACTTTTATCCAAACAGATAGACCAGGCTGTCCCACGTATGCCAGCCAAGACAAATATAATGGCAAAAAAGAAAAGGTTTTTAAAAAAAATACCCCTAGAAGAAACGTCATTTCAATTCCAACAAACAAAAAAAAACATGATAAATGTCAACGCGAAGTGAAAGGACGTAATCGGAAGGATAAGAAATTTGAAGAAATTGTAAGAAAAAATGGGCAGGGAAAAGCTGCTGAAGTCGTTTGTTAAGATGCGGATGTTTTTCTTCTTCTTTTGTCATACTGCTACCTGGTTGTTGCCCAGTGTCGTGGATTTCTGTTTTTGTCTTGCGCTGTTCTGGTGGCTTGGGTGATTGTTATCTTTGCTCTTTGACAGAATTCTGCTATGCCATCTAACTATCTTCTTTCCTAAAGTTCTGTTGTTGAAGACTGTATACTGTGGAGTTTGAATGCATTCTTATTAAGTGACCAAGCCACTCCATTCTTTGTTTCTCAATGTAATTCAAGCAAGGTTCTGTGCCAACTTTCTTTCTTATGTTGTTGTTAGTGACTGTTTTTCTTGTGTTGTTGATAACTTTTCGCAGGCAACGCATTTCACATGAAGTTATTTTTTGTGACTGCTCTTTGCTCATTGTCCATGTTTGATTCTGGTAACACAAAGTAGGTATGAAAATGCTGTTGATCATCTGTTGTTTAGCTGTCAGTGAAAATATTGGGCGCCTTAACAATGGGGCTAGCTGGTAGGTTACAGCATTGACTTTTTACACTCTAGCCTAGCAAAGAGGAGAAGATGAAGGAACGGAGAAGATGAATCCAGATGTAACTGAAG
This sequence comes from Arion vulgaris, assembly GCA_020796225.1. NCBI lineage: Eukaryota > Metazoa > Mollusca > Gastropoda > Stylommatophora > Arionidae > Arion > Arion vulgaris. The sequence continues at coordinate 46,754,005 of CM036758.1, forward strand.
ATTTAAGCATGACAGCTGCAAAGGCGAGACATCAGTCCCATGGAGAGAGAGAGAGAGCTAGAGAGAGAGAGAGAGAGAGAGAGAGACAGACAGATAAATTCCGAAGGAATCTTAGGGTGGCAAAGTTCTGCTCTTCAACTAAATGAAGTTACAAATAATTCACATTAAAAAACAAGTCTAAAAAGAACACGCACGATTTTGTTTGATTTAGTAGGAAATAATGGGAAACATCTTGTATTGTTGTTTGTTTCACTGCTACCAGGTGGTAACCCAGTGTCGTGGCTGGTCTTCTGTGTGTTTGTTTTACTGCTACCAAGTGGTAACCCAGTGTCGTGGCTGGTCTTCTGTGTGTTTGTTTCACTGCTACCAGGTGGTAACCCAGTGTCGTGGCTGGTCTTCTGTGTGTTTGTTTCACTGCTACCAGGTGGTAACCCAGTGTCGTGGCTGGTCTTCTGTGTGTTTGTTTTACTGCTACCAGGTAGTAACCCAGTGTCGTGGCTGGTCTTCTGTGTGTTTGTTTCACTGCTACCAAGTGGTAACCCAGTGTCGTGGCTGGTCTTTTGTGTGTGCGTCTTGTTCTTCTTAATGTTTTAAGTGATGGATGTCTGACATATTTGGGAAAAGAATTGGAGGGAGGTGGTAGAGGGACGGGGAGGAAGCCTTGCGTGTCTCAATGACCAGGCGAGCTTCGGTGACTGAGGACTTGGTTTCTACCACGGCTACCCAAGAAGTAGTACATGTCAAATGAGAGAAGCCAGACTAAATTTAACTTCCAATTTGGGAGAGGGTAAGGTGGGGAAAGGGGGTATACGATTGGTGAACTACCCATCCATATTTTGTTTTAAATTGCTCCGTTACAGAAACCACAAACAAGATGTTTAATTCAATTTACTATTAACCTCAACATAATAATAATCCTACATATCACAACGTACAACAACCACAAAACAGCTACAACATCACAACAGTTCACTGACATCACAGCTGCAACATCCACTCAGCTACAACATCCACAGACATCCATCAACAGACTACAACATCACAACAGTTACATAACGTCAACAGAAGCTACACATCCAAGTTAACATCTACAATCAACGTACACACTACACATCACAAAGTACATTAAACTCACGCATACAAAGCTGCAATGCTACGCAGCAACCACAAAGCTGCACATACAGCAGCTACACAGCTGACACACTTAACAGCTACAACTGCTACACAGCACCAACAAGCTAAACAACTACAAGCAGCTCAACTACTAAACAGCTAAAGCTAAACAGCATCACATACAACAGCATAAAGCAGTGCCTACAGAAACACACAACACTACAACTCAGTACAACACAGCACAGTATAACATCACCAACAGCTACACCAGATACAACAGCACACAGGTATAACATCACCAACAGCTCACAGATACAACAGACCACAGGTATAACATCCAACAGCTACAACCAGACTACAACAGCAGCCAACAGGCTATAACATCACAACAGCTACACAGATACAACAGCAGCCACAGGTATAACATCACCAACAGCTACACCAGTCAACAACAGCAGCCACAGGTATAACATCACCAAAGCTACACCAGATACAACAGCACCACAGGTATAACATCACAACAGCTCACCAGATACAACAGCAGCCACAGGTATAACATCACAACAGCTACACAGATACAACAGCAGCCACAGGTATAACATCACCAACAGCTACACAGATACAACAGCAGCCACAGGTATAACATCACCAACAGCTACACCAGATACAACAGCAGCCACAGGTATAACATCACCAACAGCTACACAGATCAACAGCAGCCACAGGTATAACATCACCAACAGCTACACCAGATACAACAGCAGCCACAGGTATAACATCACCAACAGCTACACCAGATACAACAGCAGCCACAGGTATAACATCACCAACAGCTACACAGATACAACAGCAGCCACAGGTATAACATCACCAACAGCTACACCAGATACAACAGCAGCCACAGGTATAACATCACCAACAGCTACACCAGATACAACAGCAGCCACAGGTATAACATCACCAACAGCTACACCAGATACAACAGCAGCCACAGGTATAACATCACCAAGCACAGCACAGGTTAACATCAACAGCTACACCAGATCAACAGCAGCCACAGGTATAACATCACCAACAGCTACACAGATACAACAGCAGCCACAGGTATAACATCACCAACAGCTACACCAGATACAACAGCAGCCACAGGTATAACATCACCAACAGCTACACAGATACAACAGCAGCCACAGGTATAACATCACCAACAGCTACACCAGATACAACAGCAGCCACAGGTATAACATCACCAACAGCTACACCAGATACAACAGCAGCCACAGGTATAACATCACCAACAGCTACACAGATACAACAGCAGCCACAGGTATAACATCACCAACAGCTACACCAGATACAACAGCAGCCACAGGTATAACATCACCAACAGCTACACCAGATACAACAGCAGCCACAGGTATAACATCACCAACAGCTACACCAGATACAACAGCAGCCACAGGTATAACATCACCAACAGCTACACCAGATACAACAGCAGCCACAGGTATAACATCACCAACAGCTACACCAGATACAACAGCAGCCACAGGTATAACACCAACACACAGCAGCTACACCAACAGCTACAACAGCACACACAGGTATAACATCACCAACAGCTACACCAGATACAACAGCAGCCACAGGTATAACATCACCAACAGCTACAACAGATACAACAGCAGCCACAGGTATAACATCACCAACAGCTACACCAGATACAACAGCAGCCACAGGTATAACATCACCAACAGCTACACCAGATACAACAGCAGCCACAGGTATAACATCACCAACAGCTACACCAGATACAACAGCAGCCACAGGTATAACATCACCAACAGCTACACAGATACAACAGCAGCCACAGGTATAACATCACCAACAGCTACACCAGATACAACAGCAGCCACAGGTATAACATCACCAACAGCTACAACAGATACAACAGCAGCCACAGGTATAACATCACCAACAGCTAGACAGCCAGATACAACAGCAGCCACAGGTATAACATCACCAACAGCTACACCAGATACAACAGCAGCCACAGGTATAACATCACCAACAGCTACACCAGATACAACAGCAGCCACAGGTATAACATCACCAACAGCTACACCAGATACAACAGCAGCCACAGGTATAACATCACCAACAGCTACACAGATACAACAGCAGCCACAGGTATAACATCACCAACAGCTACACAGATACAACAGCAGCCACAGGTATAACATCACCAACAGCTACACCAGATACAACAGCAGCCACAGGTATAACATCACCAACAGCTACACACCAGATACAAGCAGCAACCACCAGGTATAACATCACCAACAGCTACACCAGATACAACAGCAGCCACAGGTATAACATCACCAACAGCTACACCAGATACAACAGCAGCCACAGGTATAACATCACCAACAGCTACACCAGATACAACAGCAGCCACAGGTATAACATCACCAACAGCTACACCAGATACAACAGCAGCCACAGGTATAACATCACCAACAGCTACACCAGATACAACAGCAGCCACAGGTATAACATCACCAACAGCTACACCAGATACAACAGCAGCCACAGGTATAACATCACCAACAGCTACACAGATACAACAGCAGCCACAGGTATAACATCACCAACAGCTACACCAGATACAACAGCAGCCACAGGTATAACATCACCAACAGCTACACCAGATACAACAGCAGCCACAGGTATAACATCACCAACAGCTACACCAGATACAACAGCAGCCACAGGTATAACATCACCAACAGCTACACAGATACAACAGCAGCCACAGGTATAACATCACCAACAGCTACACCAGATACAACAGCAGCCACAGGTATAACATCACCAACAGCTACACAGATACAACAGCAGCCACAGGTATAACATCACCAACAGCTACACCAGATACAACAGCAGCCACAGGTATAACATCACCAACAGCTACACAGATACACAGCAGCTTACACAGAGCTCGATAAACTATCATCCAACAGCTACACCAGATACAACAGCAGCCACAGGTATAACATCACCAACAGCTACACCAGATACAACAGCAGCCACAGGTATAACATCACCAACAGCTACACCAGATACAACAGCAGCCACAGGTATAACATCACCAACAGCTAAACCAGATACAACAGCAGCCACAGGTATAACATCACCAACAGCTACACCAGATACAACAGCAGCCACAGGTATAACATCACCAACAGCTACACCAGATACAACAGCAGCCACAGGTATAACATCACCACAGCAGCTAAAACCAGATACAACAGCATCCACAGGTATAACATCACCAACAGCTACACCAGATACAACAGCAGCCACAGGTATAACATCACCAACAGCTACACCAGATACAACAGCAGCCACAGGTATAACATCACCAACAGCTACACAGCTACAACAGCAGCCACAGGTATAACATCACCAACAGCTACACCAGATACAACAGCAGCCACAGGTATAACATCACCAACAGCTACAACAGCTGACAACAGCAGCCACAGGTATAACATCACCAACAGCTACAACAGATACAACAGCAGCCACAGGTATAACATCACCAAACAGCTACACCAGATACAACAGCAGCCACAGGTATAACATCACCAACAGCTACACCAGATACAACAGCAGCCACAGGTATAACATCACCAACAGCTACACCAGATACAACAGCAGCCACAGGTATAACATCACCAACAGCTACACCAGATACAACAGCAGCCACAGGTATAACATCACCAACAGCTACAACAGATACAACAGCAGCCACAGGTATAACATCACCAACAGCTACACAGATACAACAGCAGCCACAGGTATAACATCACCAACAGCTACAACAGATACAACAGCAGCCACAGGTATAACATCACCAACAGCTACACCAGATACAACAGCAGCCACAGGTATAACATCACCAACAGCTACACCAGATACAACAGCAGCCACAGGTATAACATCACCAACAGCTACACCAGATACAACAGCAGCCACAGGTATAACATCACCAACAGCTACACTAGATACAACAGCAGCCACAGGTATAACATCACCAACAGCTACACCAGATACAACAGCAGCCACAGGTATAACATCACCAACAGCTACACCAGATACAACAGCAGCCACAGGTATAACATCACCAACAGCTACAACAGCTAGAACAGCTACAACAAATATAACAGCTACAACATCGTCACGCTGCAACATCTACAACAGCTACACCAGATACAACTTACCCAACATCAACACCCTCACTGTTCGTGCTTGCCTCATCCTCTCAGCTTGCAGTCCATCGTCGATAGTTTTGGACCGTCTTCTTGCAGCCTGCTCCATTTCGTGGGCACTCATACCACCTCCCATGAGGACTCCAGGTGTATTAAATTGAATAGTTCAAACAACTTGTTCTAGCAATAACTCACGATAAAACTGTAGTATAGTTTACAGTTGGGCCGTCACTACCATTCACTAGTAGCAAATTATTTCAGCAATTTTTTCGAAATTTCTTGAAGAGGGACATATCTAAATTCACATTTGTGAAACCATGAATTGTCTTCTAATTAATTTACTCTAAATTGTTTTCCAGTAAAACTGTACAATGTCGTTTATCTGCAGGTCTTTTTTATCGGATCTTAGTAGGTCATGAATTCAACTCAGTAGTTCACTGCATGAGCACATTAGGTCATAGAACACACATCTGTAGATAACCTAAAGCTGCAGGGGATACTCAAAAATCCTGAGAAGACCCCTGCGTGCTTCCCAATTGCCGTTCAATAATTTTAGTAGGTCACTGAATGTTTTCTAATTGCCACTCAATTATTTGAAGTAGGTCACTGAGTGTTTTCTAATTGACACTAATTAATTCTATGTAGTGCACTGAATACTTAATAATTGCCACTCAATAATGATCAATATGTCACTGAATGAACTTTCACAGCTGCTTCTGAAATATATTATCCTAAGTAGGTCTCTAAATGCTTCATAATTATCACTCAAACATTCTCAGTAGGTCACTGAAAGATCATCGATAGTTGCCACTCAAAAATTATTAGTGGGTCCTTACATGTATATCCACAGTTGCCACTCAATAATTCTAAGTATATCACTGTATGATCCCTCACAGTTGTCACTCAATAATTCTAAGTATATCACTGTATGGTCCCTCACAGTTGCCACTCAATAATTCTAAGTATATCACTGTATGATCCCTCACAGTTGCCACTCAATAATTCTAAGTATATCCCTGTATGATCCCTCCCAGTTGCCACTCAATAATTCTATGTATATCCCTGTATGATCCCTCACAGTTGCCACTCAATAATTCTAAGTATATCACTGTATGGTCCCTTACAGTTGCCACTCAATAATTCCGAACATGTTACTGAATAATCAGCCACGTATGCCGCTCAACAATTCTCAGAAGGTAACTGAACGCGTCCTAACTGTCAATCAATAATTATCAGCAGGTTCCTAAATGGTCAGCTACACTCGCCACTCAATAATTTTCAGGTCACTGAATCATAATCCACAGTTACTATTCAATAATTCGCAGTAGGTCACTGAATGATTCAACGTAGGTCAGTAAATAAAACCACGCAAGTCACTGAATCATCTAATATAATAACACTCTTGTGTAGATCAACGAATGGTCAGTTGTAGATTACTTAACACTCTTGTGTAGATCAACAAATGGTCAGTTGTAGATAACTTAACACTCTTGTGTAGATCCACGAATGGTCAGTTGTAGATAACTTAACACTCTTGTGTAGCTCCACGAATGGTCAGTTGTAGATAACTTAACACTCTTGTGTAGATCAACGAATGGTCAGTTGTAGATAACTTAACACTCTTGAGCCAGTAACCGAATAAAATATGTCCGATCAATGAACTCTTCTTAGTACAAGAAGGTTAATAAGTTACAGAATGATGTTACAATCTGAAAAGAGGTCTTCTCACTAGATTCATGAATCACCATCAGAAGGTAATTGAATCACCATCAGAAGGTAATTGAATCACCATCAGAAGGTAATTGAATGGTACTTAGTAGGTCAGTGAATTGTCCTAAGTTGGTCATTGAATGATCATTAGTTGGTAAGGGAATTCTATTCAGTAGGTCACTGACTCGCTGTCAGTATGTCATTGAATGACCTTTGTAGGTGAGTGAATTCTCCTCAGTAGGTCACTAACTGACCCTTAGTAGGTCAGTGAGTTCTTCTCAGTAGGTCACTGAATGATCCTAAGTAGGTCAGTGAGTTCTTCTCAATAGGTCACTGAATGATCCTAAGTAGGTCAGTGAGTTCTTCTCAGTAGGTCACCGAACAACATTTAGATATTATCCAATAATAATTATCTCCTAGTTGAGAACCTGTTCCCTGGAGATATTGCGTTATTATCCGTTAGCATCCCAATCCGATAGTGTTGCTCCCCCAAGATTTGAACCTGAACAGCTAGTCTACACACACTAAAGCAACACTTTTCCGCGATATCTTTAAGAATACAATTATTAATACAGTCTATCCTAACTAAATCTATTTTAGGCTTCTTATATTAATCACCAGAGCATGTTTTATATATCACAAACCGAGCAGCTGACTGCTTTTATTTGATAAATTTATATGTTTTACCTTATAAAGATTTCTATACAAATAGCGTCCGATAGATTTTGTGAGCAATTTTATTCAATGTTTTGGTTCGTAGGTATCTTGTTAGAAAATTGGTGCTGCTTGAAAGGGTTTATCAGATATCTTGATGTATTGTAGTAGTTAATGCATCAGTAATATCCCAGGATGTTTTTGGTATTGGTCTGCTGTTTAGTCTGAAATAGAAAGTGGGAAAACAAAAGTTATTGTTAGCCTGGCAGTGATTTTAACATTAACTTGAACAATACTTTGTAAGTTTTCAATTCTTTTCACCACGTAAAGATCCTATGAATACCATGGACAGAAAAAACGAAAGAACACTGATGTCCTGAAAGAACTAAATGTTAAAGATAATTGGCTGATAAACAACATACTATACAGAAAAGTTATATACTTTAGTCACATCAAGCGTCACGATGGCTTGGAGAGAACAATATTACCGGGCAAGGTCGTCCCAGGACACAGAGGCAGACCAAGAAGAAGATGGCTACAAAATATTAAAGAAATCATGAATATGACTATCGACGAAGTGGGTGAACTGGCTGGAGACAGAGTAAATTTCAGATGCGCTGCAAAGAGAGCAACGCCACATAAAGGATACGCACCAGGATGATGAATATATTTATATATAGTTATTGTTCTAGAAGATTCGATACTATCTCCACATCGATGGATTCAATGAACTTCTGATATTTTTTCTCATTTGTTAGAAGAGAATGGCGCAGTTTTAAGAGCCCCAGGGAAAGCACAAAAGCCAATGAATATGAACAAGTATTAGGGGATTATTTACTAACAATTATTTAACCCAGGATTCGAACCACAAACTTTTATTTCTTAAGGCATATATTGCCTAGCTCTACAGATGAGCGTTTTAAAGAACACATTCAACTAGCTCTCCAACAAAAGAGTTTCACTAAGGGTGTCTTTCATAAATAGTGTCGACTGTTGAACACATAATAATGAGGTTAGATTCGATCGGACAGTGTTTGTACAAAAGCATGCGATAAGTTTTTTATCTTTGTATATTTGAGACGAAACAACAGCATATACACACATATATATTCACATATAATATACATGGACACATCATTCATAGTAGCCTTCAAGTTGAATTGTAACAAGAGAATAAGGAGTTTGAAGAATACAAGGGGAAGCCATCTTTCCTGTTACAATGGCTCACTCTATCAACATTTTCTTTTTCCATTTTATAATAGATGAATCTAATATATGGTCACTTCGTAAACACAACACTACATCGACATAGTGAAGAATGCAAGGGTTAGAGGTCACAATACTACATCGACATATAAGAAGAATTCAAGGATTAGAGGTCACAATACTACATCGACATAGAAGAAGAATGCAAGGGTTAGAGGTCACAATACTACAACAATATAACTGTCTTCACTGCCGGTAATACCTCTTTTAGAGCTGTGTAGAAAGGGGGTGTGGATATGCGCCTGTGAAATTTAATAACAGCATGGCTAGTGCTCTCTCTCTCTCTCTCTCTCTCTCTCTCTCTCTCTTTGCCCTTCGCATTCAAGGAGGCATTGGCCCTCAACTAAAGCCTTGCCAACTCTCATGCGCTTGGTTGTGGTTTTTATAGCTAAGTATTTTTACAGGATAGGGTAGCTAATCCTGCGCCAAACCTCCACTTTTGCTTTATACAGCATGTAGTAGGTAATAGTGGTTCTACTCTTTACCCCTAATTCGGGCCCCGGTAACCAAATGGGCGTCAAATGTGTATTATTTGTCATCTTTGACTCTTCATCGGCCAGGAGAGACATGTAGGTGCATTCGCTAAAATTCTCATCGTCTATATTGCATTCAGTTGTCTTTGCCAGTTCAAGATAGGAGAGACATGTAGAAACATTAGCTGAAATTTTCATCGTCTATATTGCATTCAGTTGTCTTTGCCAGCTCAAGATAGGAGAGACATGTAAGTGCATTCGCTGAAATTCTCATCGTCTATATTGCGATCAGATCTCGGTGCCAGCTCAAGACGGGAGAGACGTGTAGGCGTATTTGCTGAGATTCTCATGGTCTATATTGCGATCAGATCTGAAATCAGACATGTATGCACACACCCTTCTACTTATACCAGAGTAGTCTCCTTCGATCCCTACCTACTTTGCCAGACAGTAGTCTGTTACCAGGCCACCCTTGGAGGTTGGGTAGGGTCTTGATCAGTGCCAGCTCACTGACCCTGGCGCCAATGGCTACTGCAGTCACCACAAAACTGTTCAAGTTAAGATTTTCTTAAATGCCCATAAAAACACCCCAAAACTTGGCCTAACCGGGTATTAAACCGTATCTCCCGAATTGGAGTCCGCGCTCTAAATCCATTCGACCAGACGAAGCTTACAACGACATAGAAGAGGAATAATATGAGTTTGGAAGTCAGAAAGCTACAGTAACATAATAGATAAATGATAGACAGAATAAAGTCACAATAGTATTAGGACAGAAAGCTTGGAGTATACGAGATTATAAGTCAAAGTACTACAAAACAATACAGAACATAAAGAGCTCGATGCTGAAAGAGACTCTACCGTTTCACAACTCTACCTCCATGTTAGTAACGACTTTGACCTTTCCCTTATTATTTCCACAGCTCTTAAGAGCATAATTGCAGGTTTAGCGTCGTCCTCAAACATACTGACATTACGTAAAAGCAGTGGCGGCTCGTTATTAAGGGCCAGTAGGTCTGGGCTCCACCAAAAATAATGTGTAACGTATTTATTATTTTATAAATTGTTCATAATTATTGCTTTAAACGTGATACTGATTATCCTTGAAAGTTGAATATATAACACTAAAATATCATATACAGCCTGAAGTTCAGCGTCTTTTCTACACAATTAGTATACTTTACGCATTTCCAGCGCACTATTTATTTAAGGCCAATAGAAATGTGATTTATTTAGACCTTCTGTTAACATAGCGACCCAAGACCTCTATCTCGACTGGTTATTTAGCACAAACAAATATGTAAATTTCATTAATTGAGTATGGGAATTCTTGCGTGGTCAAGCCAGTGCACAGTAAAACGGTATTATTAAGCTAAAAATTACTGCGGGTGCGTAAATACCGAATGATAATAAAAAAATTATAGAAAATAATAGAAAGAATTAACTAACCATCATAGAATTGTTTTAAGTAATCGTTCGTTCCATCAATATATATCTGTGTACGACAATGTGCACTCTAGTAAAGGTAGAATAGCTTCCCGGAATAGACAAATAATAGTAAATACTAAAATATAACCTAACCTGAAACACAGCCAACTCTAGATAACTAGGCCAGACAACTGAGCAGGGATTCCTGATCTAGATCAGAAAAGGGGGCTGGAAATTACAGATGTTTGATAGAACACTGAACGCTCTTTTGCAATTTTACTTAATTTTATGAGTCTATGGTTATTTATATTCTGAAAAATATTCATAATATTGATATTCCTTATTGTTAAACTTAACTGGTTGCAAAATATAACTTCGATTTAGCATTTTGTGTTGATTTTCAAATGGATTCGTCTATATACACTAATACTGTATTGCGAGGTCACGTGGTGTAGTTGTGGTCTGATTTCCCATAATTCTTACTTGAGCCAGAAGGCCCATAAGTTTATAGCTGACTCTGCCTGAAACCGTGATTTTTCGAAATTTGTGTCTGGCCCTACCAACAAAAATGATTACGAGCCGCCACTATGTAAAATCATAACCAAAATGAAACATCGAAGAGACGAACCACAGTTATCTCACAAGTTGACAAACGACAAACATGGAGACCCAGCGTTATGTAACAGACCACTCCAACGAGAATAGAAACAACAATTATCATGTGCCAGTAATATCACTTAAGATCACTTCACACGTTCCACGCAAACTGGACGCAATCAATAAAATGTTTGTCTGTTGAGTTATGCACGCGCTGATGTTTAGCTGCAAATTGAAATTTACTGTGTTTAGCCAGAGATAACGCAACTGCTTTTTTTTAGAAATGTAATCAACCAATTTGTGTGGCCGATTTATTTCCAGTTTCATCACGCTGTTATCCGTTTCTCATTCATTTATTTATTTTTTTCTTAAATTTGAAAACTAGATAGAAAAATTTAAAAAAAAAACATTTGTATCTTATATTCTTCTTTCTTCTTTCACTTCTTTATTTGTTGTTGATCAGCTATGAATTCAGGCGTTGTCAGAGTTGGTAAGGGCAATTCTGACTAATTTTTGCGTGAAGGCATGCTTTTCCTAATTTCCTATCTATCATCAGTGTCCCTCACTATTCGGGCGAACCATCTCCAAGTTCAGAGGTACTTGTGGAACAACGATCTCAACTAAGTAGGAAAGTGGGAAGCATGTACATACTTCTTGGCGTAGATTATATCTTATGATTATACCTCATGAGGCAAACATATGCTAAAGTTGATCAGTAGATCATACCTCATGAGGCAAACATATGCTAAGGTTGATCAGTAGATCATATCTCATGAGGCAAACATATGCTAAAGTTGATCAGTAGTTTATACCTCATGAGGCAAACATATGCTAAGGTTGATCAGTAGATTATACCTCATGAGGCAAACATATGCTAAGGTTGATCAGTAGATTATACCTCATGAGGCAAACATATGCTAAAGTTGATCAGTAGATTATACCTCATGAGGCAAACATATGCTAAGGTTGATCAGTAGATTATACCTCATGAGGCAAACATATGCTAAAGTTGATCAGTAGATTATACCTCATGAGGCAAACATATGCTAAGGTTGATCAGTAGATTATACCTCATGAGGCAAACATATGCTAAGGTTGATCAGTAGATCATACCTCATGAGGCAAACATATGCTAAGGTTGATCAGTAGATCATACCTCATGAGGCAAACATATGCTAAAGTTGATCAGTAGATTATACCTCATGAGGCAAACATATGCTAAGGTTGATCAGTAGATTATACCTCATGAGGCAAACATATGCTAAGGTTGATCAGTAGATTATACCTCATGAGGCAAACATATGCTAAGGTTGATCAGTAGATCATATCTCATGAGGCAAACATATGCTAAGGTTGATCAGTAGATCATACCTCATTAGGCAAACATATGCTAAGGTTGATCTGTAGATCATACTTCATGAGGCAAACATATGCTAAGGTTGATCAGTAGATCATACCTCATGAGGCAAACATATGCTAAGGTTGATCAGTAGATCATACCTGATGGGGCAAACATATGCTAAGGTTGATCAGTAGATCATACCTGATGGGGCAAACATAAGCTAAGGTTGATCAGTAGATCATACCTCATGAGGCAAACATAAGCTAAGGTTGATCAGTAGATCATATCTCATGAGGCAAACATAAGCTAAGGTTGATCAGTAGATCATACCTCATGAGGCAAACATATGCTAAGGTTGATCAATAGATCATACCTCATGAGGCAAACATATGCTAAGGTTGATCAGTAGATCATACCTCATGAGGCAAACATAAGCTAAGGTTGATCAGTAGATCATACCTCATGAGGCAAACATATGCTAAGGTTGATCAGTAGATCATACTTCATGAGGCAAACATATGCTAAGGTTGATCAGTAGATCATACCTGATGAGGCAATCATATCTCATGAGGCAAACATACCTGATGAGGCAATCATATCTCATGAGGCAAACATACCTGATGAGGCAAACATATCTCATGAGGCAAACATATCTCATGAGGCAAACATATCTCATGAGGCAAATATACCTGATGGGGCAAACATACCTGATGGGGCAAACATACCTGATGGGGCAAACATACCTGATGGGGCAAACATACCTGATGGGGCAAACATACCTGATGGGGCAAACATACCTGATGGGGCAAACATACCTGATGGGGCAAACATATGCTAAAGTTGATCAAAGAGTCGTTCCGTACTTTTTTCTTCGAACTCTCCAGATCGACTACTTGTTAACCACTCTTTGGGATATGTATGTGAATCGAGCCTAAGAGCGATTGTACGTTGTGCCAGTTATGCACATCCGATTTCTGCGATGTTTTTTTTATTGACTAGGGTAGTTTATTCGCTAGGCCCCTACCTCAGTCACCTCGTACGACATGCCTCGTAGGTCACAGTGTTACTATTCTTTGTTTCTCTAGAGAGCCTCGACAACACACGGGTGCTTCCAGCCAACTCGACAACACACGGGTGCTTCCAGCCAACTCGACAACACACGGGTGGTTCCAGCCAACTCGACAACACACGGGTGGTTCCAGCCAACTCGACAACACACGGGTGCTTCCAGCCAACTCGACAACACACGGGTGCTTCCAGCCAAGAATGATGAATATATTTAGCCATTGACTAGTCTTAAAAGTCTTAGTGGTGAGGGACACTGATGATAGGAAAAGCAAACGTTCACACACAAATCAGTCAGAATCGCCCTTACCAACTCTGATAACGCATGAATTCATAGCTGGTCAACAACAAACAAACAAGAGGAAGAAGACGAAGATAAGATACAAACGTAGTCTTAGAGTACAAAAAACAAATGCTGTAACCTAGCAGCTAGCCCCATTGTTAAGACACCCACAAATTTCACTGACAGTTAAACAACAGATGATCAACAGCATTTTCATACCTACTTTGTGTTACCAGAACCAAACATGGACAATGAGCAAAGCGCAGTCACAAAAAATAACTACATGTGAAATGCGTTGCCTGCGAAAAGTTACCAACAACACCAGAAAAGACAGAGTCACCATCATCAGTATAAGAAAGAAAGTTTGTACAGAACCTTGCTTGAATTAAATAGAGAAACAAAGAATGAAATGGTTTGGCCACTTAATAAGAATGCATCCAAACTCCACAGTACACAAAGTCTTCTACAACAGAACAGCAGAAAAGAAGGCAAGAGGAAGACCAGGAAACAGATGGTTAGACGGCATAGCAGAATCCTGTCAAAGCGCACAAATAACAATCACCCAAGCTACCAGAACAGTGCCAGACAAAAATAGAAAATTACAACACTGGGCAACTACCCGGTAGCAGTATGACGACAAAAAAAGAAAAAGACTAATCTTATATTTTATGTATGTGTTTTTTTCCTTTATGTTATTACAATTTTCAGGTAGCTACGTATATGTTTTTTTGCTATTTCTACTTTCTTCTCAACTTATTTTTCACACCTACCATCTTTTTGTATTATATATCAAAGACATCTATAACTTGACACTTGTTCCAGTCTTTTCCATTTATCCTTATATTCAACGCCTTAAAGGATATGGAAAAGTGATCCAAACGTCTGTTGGTAGTAATATCCTGCTCTTATATTCAACACCTTAAAGGATATGGAAAAGTGATCCAACGTCTGTTGGTAGTAATATCCTGCTGTTGTATCTGCCTCTAGGAGGTTCAAATCCTCCACTAGCTTAAAAGAATCAACAATCTCAGACCTGTTGTTTGCTGGCGACTGCGCCCTCGATGATAAACTCTGAAGTGTAGACCAACATGGACAAGTTCCCCATGGCCTGTGATATGTTTTGCCTTACCAAGAAAACTGAGGTCATGTTTCATCCCGCCCCTAGAGAGCAGTACTACGATCCAGTCATCAACATTAAACACCCTCGTCTCCTGTCAGCGAACTACATTGCCTAACTTAGCAGCTTCCTATCCAGATCGGCAAACATAGACTCTGAGGTCAACAATAGGATATCCAAAGCCAGTTCGGAAGGCTGCGTGTTAGTGTGGAAGGGGATAGGCATAGCCACAAAACTGAACGTTCACCGGGCCATAGTGCTAACCACGCTGATGTACGCCAGCGAGACATGGACAGTGTATAACAGACACGGAAGAAAACTAAACCACTTCTACACAAGTTGACTACACAGGCTACTAAAAATAAACTGACAGGACAAAATTCCAGATACAAAGTCCTCTTAAGAGCAAAACTCCCAAACGTCAACACTCTGTTACAGAAGACCCAAGTGAGATGGCTCGGATTCCTGATAAACGCATCTCAATATAGCTGATGAACTTGAAGGGCACAGACGTTATGCTGGTGGACAGAAAAACGCTTTAAAGACACTCTTAAAGTGTCTCTGAAATGCTTTGATATTTTTTTTTTTACCCTATTGAGCTTGACTCTAGTCCGACTTTGTGAAGACACATGAAGGATGTAGCATAGGTAGTAGCGCAAGCGCAATGGAAATACCACTACTTTTATCGTTTCTTTACTTATTCAGTTTTTTTCCGATCCAGCTCTTCGGCTCGATGTCATGGACATCGTAACCTTTCGGCTCGGTGCCACGAACACCGTAAATCTGGGGAACCTGTAGCTTTTCTCCCAGTCCGCGGAGTTGAACCCGCACTTACAGAGGACTAGTCACCCGTAGTCCAACGCGCTACGAACACGCTGGGCACGCGGGCAAATGCTTTGATATAGACACCACATGCTGGGAATCCCTGGAGCGAGATTACCAAATGTGGCGCTATAACAACACAAGAGGAGCTCGCATAGCTGAGAATCGTCGTGCCGTTGTATCCCCTAACAACACAAGAGGAGCTCGCATAGCTGAGAATCGTAGTGCCGTTGTATCCCCTAACAACACAAGAGGAGCTCGCATAGCTGAGAATCGTAGTGCCGTTGTATCCCCTAACAACACAAGAGGAGCTCGCATAGCTGAGAATCGTAGTGCCGTTGTATCCCCTAACAACACAAGAGGAGCTCGCATAGCTGAGAATCGTAGTGCCGTTGTATCCCCTAACAACACAAGAGGAGCCCGCATAGCTGAGAATCGTCGTGCCGTTGTATCCCCACGTATCCCCCATGTAGCCAAGTTTGGCACTGGTAAGAAAGTGTTGGTAGAAAAATATTTTTTATCATCTGTCTTTTACTTCCTTCTTGATCTTTGAGTGTTGTAGTAATGGTGCCAGCTGGTAGGTCACTGCATTTACTTTTTGATATCTCGTCTCTTTTTCTCTATCGAGTTTTCTTTCCTCTGTAAAAATGCTGCCTAAATATTTGAATTCAGAAACTTGCTTTACTCTAGTGTTGTCTATTTGTATGTTTGCTTGGCTTGTTGTTCTGCACTGTAGTTGTCATTCACTCTGTTGATAAGATCTTTTCGGCACTGTGCCTCTTTCACTATTCTATCAATATATATATATATGTTGAAGAGAAGATGTGAGAGCACACAACTGTCTTACTCTTGTTTGTGTTCCGAATTAGTCTGTCATACCATAAGACCACATTGTAAAAGGTTTATTTTATTTCTAAATTTACGTGTTTGCAGTTGAGTATCAGTGTTATTTGGTCGATGATATGGCATGCTTTGTGACATCTTATCTGCATTTCGCTATTGATTCTTCCATCCTGCTGTTGTTGAGCTTCCCAACATATGTGAAAGCTTTCCCTTGTCTCAGCTGTTGGTTTGCGATGCAGATATTTGTTTTCTTTTCTTCTCTTGATAGTGTCATAACCTCGATGTTATCAACGTTAATTTTCGTGTTGTGATCTTTACCAATGTTATTTCGTTTGTTGATGCACTTCTGTAAGTGTTCTTCTGTCGTGGCAATAATTACTTAGGAATCAGCATATTGTAGTTCATTTATTGGGGCACCAAAACTTGTATCTTTGTTTCACTCATCATGGCTGGGACCTTCGCTTGAATTGGCTATTTTACTTATCGATATAAAGGAAGACTGCAGTAAAACTATACAGCAATGGCGAAACATGTAAAAGCAAAGTACTGTAGTAAAACTATATAGCAATGTCGAAACACATAAAAGCAAAGTACTGTAGTAAAACTATATAGCAATGTCGAAACATGTAAAAACAAAGTACTGTAGTAAAACTATATAGCAATGTCAGAAACACATAAAACAAAGTACTGTAGTAAAACTATATAGCAATGTCGAAACACGTAAAAACAAAGTACTGTAGTAAAACTATATAGCAATGTCGAAACATGTAAAAACAAAGTACTGTAGTAAAACTATATAGCAATGTCGAAACACGTAAAACAAAGTACTGTAGTAAAACTATATAGCAATGTCAGAAACATGTAAAACAAAGTACTGTAGTAAAACTATATAGAGATGTCAAACATGTAAAAACAAAGTACTGTAGTAAAACTATATAGCAATGTCGAAACACATAAAAACAAAGTACTGTAGTAAAACTATATAGCAATGTCGAAACACATAAAACAAAGTCTGTAGTAAAACTATATAGCAATGTCGAAACATGTAAAAACAAAGTACTGTAGTAAAACTATATAGCAATGTCGAAACATGTAAAAACAAAGTACTGTAGTAAAACTATATAGCAATGTCGAAACATGTAAAAGCAAAGTACTGTAGTAAAACTATTTAGCAATGTCGAAACACATAAAAACAAAGTACTGTAGTTTTACAAAGTACAAAAACAATAACAATACATAGCAACGTTTCGAACAAAAGGATACAACAGAAATGAAGAAATTCACTTATTACACAACACACTACATATAGAATCAGAAAATAAATTCCTAACGGCTACAAAATTAAAATATTAACTAAAACAAATAACGAAAAAATGCAAAAATAAATAAAATAGAAGTTGGAAAAAAAGAAGATAAACAATAATAATCAAAAATATACATAGCATATATATATATATATATATATTTAACATCTAGACATATAGAATATGGATTATGAGAAGAGAAAGTATTAGGAAGAATAGGAATGTAGTGCGTTGAGACCATAAGGTCGCAAGATACCGTATATGGATATACGATTCTCTATAGATTTGCTCTAGAGAATTATTTTTATATTTTTATATGGTACCTAATGGACTCAACATATTACACTGCTATGCTTCTTGGTACTTTCTCTTCTCATGCTCCATATTCTATATGTATATGTTAAATGCATATATGTTATATATATCTATATATATTTGATTTTTATTGTTTGTCTTCTTTTTTCCACTTCTAGTTTTTTACACTTATTTTGTTATTCGTTTTTAGTCCCATATTTTTTTATTATAGGGCAATAATTGATTTATTTTCTGATTCCATACGTAGTGTGCTGTGTAAGAAATGAATGTCTTCTCTTCTGTTGTATCCTTTACTTGATAAAGTCCTTTTGGTCGAAACATCGCTGTGTATTGTTTTTGTACTTTGTAAAACTACAGTACTTTGTATTTACGTGTTTCGACATTGCTATATAGTTTTACTACAGTACTTTGTATTTACGTGTTTCCATATTGCTATATAGTTTTACTACAGTACTTTGTATTTACGTGTTTCCATATTGCTATATAGTTTTACTACAGTACTTTGTATTTACGTGTTTCCATATTGCTATATAGTTTTACTACAGTACTTTGTATTTACGTGTTTCCATATTGCTATATAGTTTTACTACAGTACTTTGTATTTACGTGTTTCGACATTACTATATAATTTTATTACAATACTTTGTATTTACGTGTTTCGACATTACTATATAGTTTTATGACATAGTATTTCCTCATATTGGGACAAAATGTACTCGTCAACAGAACGGCATGGTCCAGATTCGAACCAATAACCTTCTGAACGCAAGACAAAGGACTAATCATTTAGGAACAGAGACTCCCTGACGAGGACCTATTCCATCTTACAAAGACGTATTTCATAATTTGTCATTTAAAACAGAGACATACATCATCCGAAGTATATTTATAACTTTATTTTCTCATAAGACGGTAACTATCAAGAGATATCCAGAACGTAGGCTGTCATTTTGTTTACGACTACCAAAAAACAGTTTCATACGCATGAGATTTTCAATGAGATAGCCTACCACGGTTTGCCTCTTCCAGGAAATTAACTCGTGCAGAAGTCGTAAAATATTTGAGTGATGTGTGTAGCGCAATGGAAAAATGATTGAAGATATCGTAAAAAGTTGAAGCTCAATTTTTACGGAAGCGAAGAGTATCTGACGAACTACTTGGTTAACTTCTTCTTCTTCTTCTTCTCTTCCACTATTTACTTCTTTATAGAAGTGTTGGGGAGGGTGGGTGTAGTGATCTTGTGTATGCTTGTTCTAAGGCACTTTGTAAGCCTTTATTCATTGTTATTAAGGCTTATCTTAATGCCGTCGATCCATCTTTTGCGTGATCTTCCTCTTATTCTGTACTTGTTATACTTTTTCAGTGTGGCTCTCTGTGGTAAACGATACCAGTCAATTCTTGTCAGAAACGCTCGTGTGTTGCCTGGGACTCGCAAGGGGAGCAAAGGATAGTAACACTGCAACCTACAAAGCATGTCGTTAGAGGCGACTGAGGTAGGGGCCAGGGAAACTACCCTAGTAAATAAAAAGCGTCTCAGAAATGGGATGTGCAGACCTACTTATAGACGCATAACTGGCACAACGTACAATCACTCTTATGCTCAGATCACATACAAATCACAGAGTGGTTAACAAGCGATCGATGTGAAGCGTTCAAATCAGAAATAAGACATCCAAACCATTTAATCAGTTGTTTTTTTATAAATTGCATGTCTGGTTTCACATCAAGTTTTCTTTTGATTTATTCATTTCTCATTTTGCTAACCATGTTCAAATTCCCGCGGTGGGCAGTGGTGTGTTCCCGTTTATTTTTACAAACTGCAAAAATAGTCCTCAGCGTTCGTAAAGCAATGACAAGCTACTGAACGTATAAGTGGTGCCAAGAAAATCAACGATTCGTTTACTGTGGTTGATGGCGATGTGGTTGATATCCTGTGAAAAGGATATGCCACGATTGTCACATTTGTTAACTGAAAGATTGTCATATTTGTTAACTGGAAGATTGTTATATTTGTTAACTGAAAGATTGTTATATTTGTTAACTGAAAGATTATCATATTTGTTAACTGAAAGATTGTCATATTTGTTAACTGGAAGATTGTCATATTTGTTAACTGAAAGATTGTTATATTTGTTAACTGAGAGATTGTCATATTTGTTAACTGAAAGATTATCATATTTGTTAACTGAAAGATTGTCATATTTGTTAACTGGAAGATTGTCATATTTGTTAACTGGAAGATTGTCATATTTGTTAACTGAAAGATTGTCATATTTGTTAACTGGAAGATTGTCATATTTGTTAACTGAGAGATTGTCATATTTGTTAACTGAAAGATTGTCATATTTGTTAACTGAAAGATTGTCATATTTGTTAACTGAAAGATTGTCATATTTGTTAACTGAAAGATTGTCATATTTGTTAACTGAAAGATTATCATATTTGTTAACTGAAAGATTGTCATATTTGTTAACTGAGAGATTGTCATATTTGTTAACTGAGAGATTGTCATATTTGTTAACTGAAAGATTGTCATATTTGTTAACTGAAAGATTGTCATATTTGTTAACTGAGAGATTGTCATATTTGTTAACTGAGAGATTGTCATATTTGTTAACTGAGAGATTGTCATATTTGTTAACTGAGAGATTGTCATATTTGTTAACTGAGAGATTGTCATATTTGTTAACTGAGAGATTGTTATATTTGTTAACTGAGAGATTGTCACATTGATTCATGATAGAAACATCATCATTGCACTTCGTTGAGTAACCATATATGCTCCGCTCTCTTTCTTACACGGTAAGATCTCAGCTGCAGTACACGAACTCCGTAGCACCAGCAAGGGTCGCGGATGAAATTTTGAAGATGATGAAAATATTTTGTAGGAATTTTATTTTTAATCTTTTTCTGTAGAATTTTTACCGGGCAGCGGCTTTCCAACCTGCTCTTCACGATTTTTGAATCCCTCTATATAACAAACAAACAAACAAACAAACAAACAAACACATAAACAAAAATATAAGAGATGGATCAATGACCAGTCTCAAACCAGATTGTAGAACAGATAACCGACAAGATCACGTGAAGTTTGCTTTGATTGACAACTCCAATAGAGTCTACAGAGTCTAACAGTGAATAGAGTCTATAGAGTCTAACAGTGAATCGATTGAAATAATTAACTGAATCCCTGAGGAGACCATATCAATCAGTTTGGAATTAAGACAACTAATAGAATTCTGCGACGTTTTCCCTAGTGACGTTCTAAATAAACTAACGACATGAGTGTCAGCTTTGACGGTCTTTCTATGACCAATCAGATCTAATACGATGTTACAGTTACAACTTCTTCTTTTTTCTTCTCTTCCACCATTTATTTCTTTAGAGAAGTGTTGAACTGTGGAAGACTGCATTCAAAATCCACAGTATACAGAGTATTCTACAACAGAACTTCAGGAAAGAAGACGTGAGAAAGAACACGAAAAGATGGTTAGATGGCATAGCAAATCCTGTCAAGGAGCAAAATTATCTGTCACCCAAGCCACCAGAGCAGCGCAAGACAAAAACTGAAAACTACGATACTGGGCAACACGCCGGTAGCATGCTGTGTTACGACAAAAGAAGAATTAAGTGTTGCGGGGAAAGGGGTGAGATGTAGGGATATTGTGTGTGTTCTTTTTCTAAGGCACGTTGTAAGATGCTATTCATTTCCTTAAGGCTGTTCTTGATACCGTTGCTCCATCGTTTGCGTGGTCGTCCTCTTGCTGCGTACCCGTTATACTCTTTCGGTGTGGCTCTCTGTGGTAGTCGATACCAGGGAATTCTTGTCAGGTGTCCAAACCATTTAATCTGTTGTTTTTTATGAATTGCATGACTAGTTTCACATCCAGTCTTCTTCTGATTTCTCCATTTCTAATTTTGTCTCTTATTGTCACACATGCAACTCTTCTAAGACACCTCATCTTTGTCGTTATGATTTGCCGCTCATTAGCTGCTGTTATTGGCCATGTTTGGCACTGGTAACATAATGTGTTTGTGTGACTTAGTGGTTAGTTCCTTGCCTTGCACGTCCAAGGTCGTGGTAACATAATGTGTTTGTGTGACTTAGTGGTTAGTTCCTTGCCTTGCACGTCCAAGGTCGTGGTAACATAATGTGTTTGTGTGACTTAGTGGTTAGTTCCTTGCCTTGCACGTCCAAGGTCGTGGGTTCGAATTCGGAAAGCAACATTCTGTTCACGAGACCCCAAAGATTGTTGGGCCTATTAGTAGGCCAGCACCGATTTCTGCGACAGTTTTTATTTACTAGGGTAGCTTTCCTAGGCCCTTTCCTCAGTCGCCTCTTACAACATGCATTGCAGGTCGCAGTGTTACTATTCTTTGCTCCCCTTTCAAACCCCGGCAACATACGGGCGTCTTTAATATTATTATTGTTATTGCTAGTATTATTAGTATTTAAATTGCAACACTGAGCCCGCGCGTTTTTTCCCTTTTCAGATTTCAGTTCTTCGGCACGGTGCCATGGACATCGTAACCCTTCGGTTCGGTGCCACGAACACCGTAAATCTGGAGAGCCTGTGACTTTTCTGCCAGTCCGCGGAATTGAGTTGCACTCACAGGAGGCTTGTCACCTGTCGTCCAACGTGCTACGAACACGCTGGGCAGGCGGACGAGCCCACGCGTTAAAAATCACTAGTCAAATGCGACCCAATATATAAAAACATTGGACAACACTGTATTAGAATTTTCCTGTTTGTAAATAATCTTACTGTTAATGATCTGTAGAAATTTGTGTCCTGTTAAATAATGTTCATTTACATTTACCGAATTTTGGATGTGTCTCTATTACTTGTCTAACGGGGACACAACGCACTCATGTTCTCAGCTTAAACCATATCGATCACCAAAAATGGCTTACTTTGTTGATAGAAAAGGGTTATTGGTTATAGGTTAATGAATTGATGCCACAGCACTCCTTGCAAATCCATAGGTGCTCAGTCTCCTTCAACATACTTCGATGGGTATGCATAGTGATGGTTCGTGTGGTTCGCTGGTTAAACACACTTCCTTCTCTGCCTCTCAAACAACCAGTTCTACTTGTACAGCGTATAATTCTAAACTTTTTAAATCGCTGTATTGATTCAACGTCTATATTAATGTCCTCATTCAACAGTAGATCACCAAGAGACCGAAGATCTTCTCCCTAATCCATACTCTTCAGTAATCGATACTTTCGATGTAAGAATTTCCGCTCTCTCCTTGCCGCGTTCACCCGCATGACCAGGACAGTAGATCCACGAAAACCTCTATAGATGACTTCCATTCACACAACAATTTGCCATTCTCGATCTTCCGAAGCATCTACTGAGAGTCAGATACAGCAACGGCCACAGTAAACGGAATACCAGAGAGTCAATGAAGGGCAACTATAACGGCCTCTACCTCCATTCTTATACTAGAAGTAGCTGTCCAGTATGCACAATTTCGTTCTGCAAAAACCCTACCATACGTGCTAGCCAAGAAACCCCACCCAGACTTCTCACCACGCTGCACAGACCCATTAGTATACACAATAACATTAGCATCGCTTGCATTCAGTTATCAGTTATATGAAAACTATCATCATATCACACCGGACACGCCCATATGTGCTCCGATCTCAGCCTCAACAAATCCAGCAGCTTCCAGCGGCCCAACACGCCAGTTCGATGTTGATTAATCAATCTCTTAGCATATTTAGTATGTCGTTCTTTTCGGGCTGCACTAATATTGACATCCATCTCTCTCAATCTGGTCAGGGATTCACAACCCTTAAACTCCTCTGTTCGAAAAAATCTCTCAATGCGTTAAGAATGTCATTTCGGTCCATGCAGCTCCCTCTGATATTGTAGCATTGCCAGCCAATCTATCAGCTAGGTCATTACCCTTGACTCCTACGTGCCAAGGGACACAAATGAAGGTGATTTCTCTGAGCACTGTCTGTACCAGTATCTCCACCCAGTTTCATCGGTTGCATTATCTTCTATCAGTTGCTTAATTGTGAGTTCAGCTTTTATGTTGCCACAATATCTAAATTCTCTTACTAGAGTAATGATAACGTTGCGATAGTTGACAATGCTAACATATATTGCTACCCACTCTTCCCATTTTAATTTTGATTAAATAAACACAAACAAATAACAACATTAAATCAGCAATCTATAAGTGAAGCCATCAAATAAGTATGGGTTTCCAAAATCAAACTAATTACACTTTTAGAACCATCATTATTATATAGTTACATGCATTACATCATGTTATTGCTAGTTAAATTGCAGATTACAAATCCTGGTTAGGATGGATGGAGACATTAACTGCAAATTGAATAATTTATCCCTAGTAGTTGGGATACAAACAGATGTCTGTAGCTTATAGGTAGTGAGCTCGATCACACCAAGGTACATGCATTCAAACTCTGCGGGGCAGTGGAAGAGACATTACTTTGCGTGGATTTTAACGTACTGTAAAAACAGACCTCACCGTTCAGAAGAAATAAACTACTGAGCGTATATGCAGTGCCTAGAAGATCGACGGCTGGTTTACTGCGGTTAATGGTGACGTCCTGAAAAGGATATGCCAGGATGTTTAGTTGGGACAGTATTATCTTGTCTGCTGCTAACTAAAAACTTTCCTTGTGAAGTCTCAATTCTATTGTTAAAGAAACAGAGTTGGTCTGGATTTCATTTCAGAAATATTGATATGTATTTCAACAAACATTGTGACTGCTGTTATTTCTAAACTATGAAGTATTTCATTGTTTTATCAACTTTAACTACATCATCGTACCAACATCGTAACTGCATCAACACTACAACACTTAACTACATCAGTACTATGGCTCATACTACACCAACTACAACACTTTAGCTACAAAAACTGGACACACCTTAGCTCAATGAGCGCTCCAAAACCTTAACAACACCAAAAACTCAACCCTTAGCTACACCAGCACTCTAACACCTTAGTTACATCAACAACCTATCATCACGACTACATCAACACTATAACACTTTAACTACATGCACCTCTAACACTTTTACATCAACACTCTAACACCTTATCACATGCACATCTAACACTTTGGCTACATCAACATTCTAACACCTTAACTACGTCAACACTCTAACACTTTAGCTACATCAACACTCCAAAACGTTAACTACATCAACACCATAAAAACTTAACTACATCATCACTTTAACACTTTACACATCAGCATTCTAACAACTTAACTACATCAACACTCTAACAACTTAACTACACCAACACCCTTACAACTTAATTACACCAACACTCTTACAACTTAACTAGACCAACACTCTTACAATTTAACTACACCAACACTCTATTAGTTTAACTACACCAGCACTCTATGTCTTTAGAGTGTTGGAGAACACACTCTAAAGAGAGTGTTAAGATATATTTGCTCTCTTCTCTGTCCATAATATTTAACAACCACTTAGTAAATAAGAATTAGCACGCCGAGTGGTTACCAGGCACTCGTGAACATAACAGCGCGGTCCGGATTCGAACGGACGACCTTCAACTCACAAGACAAAGGGCTTAACCACTTAGTCACAGAGACCCTCAAACTAATTTCTAAGAACAAAATAGACAAAATCAGTTCCTTAATAACTGTATAAAACTTTAACCACTGAATAGGTACTTTGTAGATTCGATACTTTAACCACTGAATAGGTACTTTGTAGATCTGATACTTTAACCACTGAATAAGTACTTTGTAGATCCGATACTTTAACCACTGGATATGTACTTTGGAGATCCGATACTTTAACCACTGAATAGGTACTTTGTAGATCTGATACTTTAACCACTGAATATGTACTTTGTAGATCCGATACTTTAACCACTGAATAGGTACTTTGTAGATCCGATACTTTAACCACTGATAGGTACTTTGTAGATCGGATACTTTAACCACTGAATAGGTACTTTGTAGATTCGATACTTTAACCACTGAATAGGTACTTTGCAGATCCGATACTTTAACCACTATATGTCTTTGTAGATCCGATACTTTAACCACTATATATGTACTTTGTAGATCCGATACTTTAACCACTGAATAGGTAATTTGTAGATCCGATACTTTAACCACTGAATAGGTACTTTGCAGATCCGATACTTTAACCACTGAATAGGTACTTTGTAGATCCGATACTTTAACCACTGAATAGGTACTTTGTAGATTCGATACTTTAACCACTGAATAGGTACTTTGTAGATCCGATACTTTAACCACTGAATAGGTACTTTGTAGATCCGATACTTTAACCACTGAATATGTACTTTGTAGATCCGATACTTTAACCACTGAATATGTACTTTGTAGATCCGATACTTTAACCACTGAATAGGTACTTTGTAGATCCGATACTTTAACCACTAATAGGTACTTTGTAGATCCGATACTTTAACCACTGGATATGTACTTTGTCGATCCGATACTTTAACCACTGGATATGTACTTTGTAAATCCGATACTTTAACCACTGAATAGGTACATTGTAGATCCGATACTTTAACCACTGAATAGGTGACTTTGTAGATCCGATACTTTAACCACTGAATAGGTACTTTGTAGATCCGATACTTTAACCACTGGATAGGTACTTTGTAGATCCGATACTTTAACCACTGAATATGTACTTTGTAGATCCGATACTTTAACCACTGAATATGTACTTTGTAGATCCGATACTTTAACCACTGAATAGGTACTTTGTAGATCCGATACTTTAACCACTGAATAGGTACTTTGAGATCCGATACTTTAACCACTGAATAGGTACTTTGTAGATCCGATACTTTAACCACTGAATATGTACTTTGTAGATCCGATACTTTAACCACTGAATATGACTTTGTAGATCCGATACTTTAACCACTGAATAGGTACTTTGTAGATTCGATACTTTAACCACTGAATAGGTACTTTGTAGATCCGATACTTTAACCACTGAATAGGTACTTTGTAGATCCGATACTTTAACCACTGAATATGTACTTTGTAGATCCGATACTTTAACCACTGAATATGTACTTTGTAGATCCGATACTTTAACCACCGAATAGGTACTTTGAGATCCGATACTTTAACCACTAATAGTACTTTGTAGATCCGATACTTTAACCACTGGATATGTACTTTGTCGATCCGATACTTTAACCACTGGATAGACTTTTGAAATCCGATACTTTAACCACGAATAGGTACTTTGAGATCCGATACTTTAACACCGAATGCGTACTTTTGTAGATCCGATACTTTAACCACTGAATAGGTACTTTGTAGATCCGATACTTTAACCACTGGATATGTACTTTGTAGATCCGATATTTTAACCACTGGATATGTACTTTGTAGATCCGATACTTTAACCACTGAATAAGTACTTTGTAGATCTGATACTTTAACCACTGAATAGGTACTTTGCAGATCCGATACTTTAACCACTGAATAGGTACTTTGTAGATCCGATACTTTAACCACTGGATATGTACTTTGTCGATCCGATACTTTAACCACTGGATATGTACTTTGGAGATCCGATACTTTAACCACTAGATACTTACTTTGGAGATCCGATACTTTAACCACTGAATAGGTACTTTGTAGATCCGATACTTTAACCACTGAATAGGTACTTTGGAGATCCGATACTTAACGACTAGATACACTTTGTAGATCCGATACTTTAACCACTGAATAGGTACTTTGTAGATCCGATACTTTAACCACTGAATAGGTACTTTGTAGATCTGATACTTTAACCACTGAATAGGTACTTTGTAGATCCGATACTTTAACCACTGAATAGGTACTTTGTAGGTCTGATACTTTAACCACTGAATAGGTACTTTGGTGATCCGATACTTTAACCATTGAATAGGTACTTTGTAGATCTGATACTTTAACCACTGAATAGGTACTTTGAGATCCGATACTTTAACCACTGAATAGGTACTTTGTAGATCCGATACTTTAACCACTAATAGGTACTTTGTAGATCCGATACTTTAACCACTGAATAGGCACTTTGTAGATTCGATACTTTAACCACTGAATAGGTACTTTGTAGATTCGATACTTTAACCACTGAATAGGTACTTTGTAGATCTGATACTTTAACCACTGAATAAGTACTTTGTAGATCCGATACTTTAACCACTGGATATGTACTTTGGAGATCCGATACTTTAACCAATGAATAGGTACTTTGTAGATCTGATACTTTAACCACTGAATAAGTACTTTGTAGATCCGATACTTTAACCACTGAATAGGTACTTGTAGATTCGATACTTTAACCACTGAATAGGTACTTTGTAGATCTGATACTTTAACCACTGAATAAGTACTTTGTAGATCCGATACTTTAACCACTGGATATGTACTTTGGAGATCCGATACTTTAACCACTGAATAGGTACTTTGTAGATCTGATACTTTAACCACTGAATATGTACTTTGTAGATCCGATACTTTAACCACTGAATAGGTACTTTGTAGATCCGATACTTTAACCACTGATAGGTACTTTGTAGATTCGATACTTTAACCACTGAATAGGTACTTTGCAGATCCGATACTTAGCCACTATATATGTACTTTGAGATCCGATACTTTAACCACTATAATGTGCTTTGTAGATCCGATACTTTAACCACTGAATAGGTAATTTGTAGATCCGATACTTTAACCACTGAATAGGTACTTTGTAGATCCGATACTTTAACCACTGAATAGGTACTTTGTAGATCCGATACTTTAACCACTGAATAGGTACTTTGTAGATTCGATACTTTAACCACTGAATAGGTACTTTGTAGATCCGATACTTTAACCACTGAATAGGTACTTTGTAGATCCGATACTTTAACCACTGAATATGTACTTTGTAGATCCGATACTTTAACCACTGAATATGTACTTTGTAGATCCGATACTTTAACCACTGAATAGGTACTTTGTAGATCCGATACTTTAACCACTGAATAGGTACTTTGTAGATCCGATACTTTAACCACTGAATAGGTACTTTGTAGATCCGATACTTTAACCACTGGATATGTACTTTGTAGATCCGATATTTTAACCACTGGATATGTACTTTGTAGATCCGATACTTTAACCACTGAATAGGTACTTTGCAGATCTGATACTTTAACCACTGAATAGGTACTTTGCAGATCCGATACTTTAACCACTGAATAGGTACTTTGTAGATCCGATACTTTAACCACTGGATATGTACTTTGTCGATCCGATACTTTAACCACTGGATATGTACTTTGGAGATCCGATCTTAAACCACTAGATACTTACTTGGAGATCCGATACTTACAACCACTGAATAGGTACTTTGAGATCCGATACTTTAACCACTGAATAGGTACTTTGTAGATCTGATACTTTAACCACTGAATATGTACTTTGTAGATCCGATACTTTAACCACTGAATAGGTACTTTGTAGATCCGATACTTTAACCACTGATAGGTACTTTGTAGATCGGATACTTTAACCACCGAATAGGTACTTTGAGATTCGATACTTTAACCACTGAATAGGACTTTCTGCAGATCCGATACTTTAACCACTATATATGTACTTTGTAGATCCGATACTTTAACCACTATATATGTACTTTGTAGATCCGATACTTTAACCACTGAATAGGTAATTTGTAGATCCGATACTTTAACCACTGAATAGGTACTTTGAGATCCGATACTTTAACCACTGAATCAGGTACTTTGTAGATCCGATACTTTAACCACTGAATAGGTACTTTGTAGATTCGATACTTTAACCACTGAATAGGTACTTTGTAGATCCGATACTTTAACCACTGAATAGGTACTTTGTAGATCCGATACTTTAACCACTGAATATGTACTTTGTAGATCCGATACTTTAACCACTGAATATGTACTTTGTAGATCCGATACTTTAACCACTGAATAGGTACTTTGTAGATCCGATACTTTAACCACTAATAGGTACTTTGTAGATCCGATACTTTAACCACTGGATATGTACTTTGTCGATCCGATACTTTAACCACTGGATATGTACTTTGTAAATCCGATACTTTAACCACTGAATAGGTACTTTGTAGATCCGATACTTTAACCACTGAATAGGTACTTTGTAGATCCGATACTTTAACCACTGAATAGGTACTTTGTAGATCCGATACTTTAACCACTGGATAGGTACTTTGTAGATCCGATACTTTAACCACTGAATATGTACTTTGTAGATCCGATACTTTAACCACGAATATGTACTTTGTAGATCCGATACTTTAACCACTGAATAGGTACTTTGTAGATCCGATACTTTAACCACTGAATAGGTCTTTGCTAGATCCGATACTTTAACCACTGAATAGGTCTTGCAGATCCGATACTTTAACCACTGAATATGTACTTTGTAGATCCGATACTTAACCACTGAATATGTACTTTGTAGATCCGATACTTTAACCACTGAATAGTACTTTGTAGATTCGATACTAACCACTGAATAGGTACTTTGTAGATCGATACTTTACACACTGAATAGGTACTTTGTAGATCCGATACTTTAACCACTGAATATGTCTTTGTAGATCCGATACTTTAACCACTGAATATGTACTTTGTAGATCCGATACTTTAACCACTGAATAGGTACTTTGTAGATCCGATACTTAACCACTAATAGGTCTTTGTAGATCCGATACTTTAACCACTGGATATGTACTTTGTCGATCCGATACTTTAACCACTGGATATGTACTTTGTAAATCCGATACTTTAACCACTGAATAGGTACTTTGTAGATCCGATACTTTAACCACTGAATAGGTACTTTGAGATCCGATACTTTAACCACTGAATAGGTACTTTGTAGATCCGATACTTTAACCACTGGATATGTACTTTGTAGATCCGATATTTTAACCACTGGATATGTACTTTGGAGATCCGATACTTTAACCACTGAATAAGTACTTTGTAGATCTGATACTTTAACCACTGAATAGGTACTTTGCAGATCCGATACTTTTAACCACTGAATAGGTACTTGCTAGATCCGATACTTTAACCACTGGATATGTACTTTGTCGATCCGATACTTTAACCACTGGATATGTACTTTGGAGATCCGATACTTTAACCACTAGATACTTACTTTGGAGATCCGATACTTTAACCACTGAATAGGTACTTTGTAGATCCGATACTTTAACCACTGAATAGGTACTTTGGAGATCCGATACTTTAACGACTAGATACTTACTTTGTAGATCCGATACTTAACCACTGAATAGGTACTTTGTAGATCCGATACTTTAACCACTGAATAGGTACTTTGTAGATCTGATACTTTAACCACTGAATAGGTACTTTGTAGATCCGATACTTTAACCACTGAATAGGTACTTTGTAGGTCTGATACTTTAACCACTGAATAGGTACTTTGGTGATCCGATACTTTAACCATTGAATAGGTACTTTGTAGATCTGATACTTTAACCACTGAATAGGTACTTTGTAGATCCGATACTTTAACCACTGAATAGGTACTTTGTAGATCCGATACTTTAACCACTAATAGGTACTTTGAGATCCGATACTTAACCACTGAATAGGCACTTTTGGCAGATTCGATACTTTAACCACTGAATAGGTACTTTGTAGATTCGATACTTTAACCACTGAATAGGTACTTTGTAGATCTGATACTTTAACCACTGAATAAGTACTTTGTAGATCCGATACTTTAACCACTGGATATGTACTTTGGAGATCCGATACTTTAACCACTGAATAGGTACTTTGTAGATCTGATACTTTAACCACTGAATATGTACTTTGTAGATCCGATACTTTAACCACTGAATAGGTACTTTGTAGATTCGATACTTTAACCACTGAATAGGTACTTTGTAGATCTGATACTTTAACCACTGAATAAGTACTTTGTAGATCCGATACTTTAACCACTGGATATGTCTTTGGAGATCCGATACTTTAACCACTGAATAGGTACTTTGTAGATCTGATACTTTAACCACTGAATATGTACTTTGAGATCCGATACTTTAACCACTGAATAGGTACTTTGTAGATCCGATACTTTAACCACTGATAGGTACTTTGTAGATTCGATACTTTAACCACTGAATAGGTACTTTGCAGATCCGATACTTTAGCCACTATATATGTACTTTGTAGATCCGATACTTTAACCACTATATATGCTTTGAGATCCGATACTTTAACCACTGAATAGGTAATTTGTAGATCCGATACTTTAACCACTGAATAGGTACTTTGTAGATCCGATACTTTAACCACTGAATAGTTACTTTGTAGATCCGATACTTTAACCACTGAATAGGTACTTTGTAGATTCGATACTTTAACCACTGAATAGGTACTTGTAGATCCGATACTTTAACCACTGAATAGGTACTTTGTAGATCCGATACTTTAACCACTGAATATGTACTTTGTAGATCCGATACTTTAACACTGAATATGACTTTGTAGATCGATACTTTAACCACTGAATAGGTACTTTGAGATCCGATACTTTAACCACTGAATAGGTACTTTGTAGATCCGATACTTTAACCACTGAATAGGTACTTTGTAGATTCGATACTTTAACCACTGGATATGTACTTTGTAGATCCGATATTTTAACCACTGGATATGTACTTTGTAGATCCGATACTTTAACCACTGAATAGGTACTTTGTAGATCTGATACTTTAACCACTGAATAGGTACTTTGCAGATCCGATACCTTAACCACTGAATAGGTACTTTGTAGATCCGATACTTTAACCACTGGATATGTACTTTGTCGATCCGATACTTTAACCACTGGATATGTACTTTGGAGATCCGATACTTTAACCACTAGATACTTACTTTGTAGATCCGATACTTTAACCACTGAATAGGTACTTTGTAGATCCGATACTTTAACCACTGAATAGGTACTTTGTAGATCTGATACTTTAACCACTGAATAGGTACTTTGTAGATCCGATACTTTAACCACTGAATAGGTACTTTGTAGATCTGATACTTTAACCACTGAATAGGTACTTTGGTGATCCGATACTTTAACCATTGAATAGGTACTTTGTAGATCTGATACTTTAACCACTGATACGTACTTTGTAGATTCGATACTTTAACCACTGAATAGGTACTTTGTAGATCTGATAGCTTTAACCACTAATAAGTACTTTGTAGATCCGATACTTTAACCATTGAATAGGTACTTTGTAGATTCGATACTTTAACCCCTGAATATGTACTTTGTAGATTCGATACTTTAACCACTGAATAGGTACTTTGTAGATTCGATACTTTAACCACTGAATAGGTACTTTGTAGATCTGATACTTTAACCACTGAATAAGTACTTTGTAGATCCGATACTTTAACCACTGGATATGTACTTTGAGATCCGATACTTTAACCACTGAATAGGTACTTTGTAGATCTGATACTTTAACCACTGAATAGGTACTTTGGAGATCCGATACTTTAACCACTGAATATGTACTTTGTAGATTCGATACTTTAACCACTGAATAGGTACTTTGCAGATCCGATACTTTAACCACTATATATGTACTTTGTAGATCCGATACTTTAACCACTGAATAGGTAATTTGTAGATCCGATACTTTAACCACTGAATAGGTACTTTGTAGATCCGATACTTTAACCACTGAATAGGTATTTTGTAGATCCGATACTTTAACCACTGAATAGGTACTTTGTAGATTCGATACTTTAACCACTGAATAGGTACTTTGTAGATCCGATACTTTAACCACTGAATAGGTACTTTGTAGATCCGATACTTTAACCACTGAATATGTACTTTGGAGATCCGATACTTTAACCACTGAATATGTACTTTGTAGATCCGATACTTTAACCACTGAATAGGTACTTTGTAGATCCGATACTTTAACCACTGAATAGGTACTTTGTAGATCCGATACTTTAACCACTAATAGGTACTTTGTAGATCCGATACTTTAACCCCTAATAGGTACTTTGTAGATCCGATACTTTAACCACTGTATAGGTACTTTGTATATCCGATACTTTAACCACTGAATAGGTACTTTGTAGATCCGATACTTTAACCACTGAATAGGTACTTTGTAGATCCGATACTTTAACCACTGGATATGTACTTTGTAGATCCGATATTTTAACCACTGGATATGTACTTTGTAGATCCGATACTTTAACCACTGAATAGGTACTTTGTAGATCTGATACTTTAACCACTGAATAGGTACTTTGCAGATCCGATACTTTAACCACTGAATAGGTACTTTGTAGATCCGATACTTTAACCACTGGATATGTACTTTGTCGATCCGATACTTTAACCACTGGATATGTACTTTGGAGATCCGATACTTTAACCACTGAATAGGTACTTTGTAGATCCGATACTTTAACCACTGGATATGTACTTTGTAGATCCGATATTTTAACCACTGGATATGTACTTTGTAGATCCGATACTTTAACCACTGAATAAGTACTTTGTAGATCTGATACTTTAACCACTGAATAGGTACTTTGCAGATCCGATACTTTAACCACTGAATAGGTACTTTGTAGATCCGATACTTTAACCACTGGATATGTACTTTGTCGATCCGATACTTTAACCACTGGATATGTACTTTGGAGATCCGATACTTTAACCACTAGATACTTACTTTGGAATCCGATACTTTAACCACTGAATAGGTACTTTGTAGATCCGATACTTTAACCACTGAATAGGTACTTTGGAGATCCGATACTTTAACGACTAGATACTTACTTTGTAGATCCGATACTTTAACCACTGAATAGGTACTTTGTAGATCCGATACTTTAACCACTGAATAGGTACTTTGTAGATCTGATACTTTAACCACTGAATAGGTACTTTGTAGATCCGATACTTTAACCACTGAATAGGTACTTTGTAGGTCTGATACTTTAACCACTGAATAGGTACTTTGGTGATCCGATACTTTAACCATTGAATAGGTACTTTGTAGATCTGATACTTTAACCACTGAATAGGTACTTTGTAGATCCGATACTTTAACCACTGAATAGGTACTTTGTAGATCCGATACTTTAACCACTAATAGGTACTTTGTAGATCCGATACTTTAACCACTGAATAGGCACTTTGTAGATTCGATACTTTAACCACTGAATAGGTACTTTGTAGATTCGATACTTTAACCACTGAATAGGTACTTTGTAGATCTGATACTTTAACCACTGAATAAGTACTTTGTAGATCCGATACTTTAACCACTGGATATGTACTTTGGAGATCCGATACTTTAACCACTGAATAGGTACTTTGTAGATCTGATACTTTAACCACTGAATATGTACTTTGTAGATCCGATACTTTAACCACTGAATAGGTACTTTGGAGATTCGATACTTTAACCACTGAATAGGTACTTTGTAGATCTGATACTTTAACCACTGAATAAGTACTTTGTAGATCCGATACTTTAACCACTGGATATGTACTTTGGAGATCCGATACTTTAACCACTGAATAGGTACTTTGTAGATCTGATACTTTAACCACTGAATATGTACTTTGTAGATCCGATACTTTAACCACTGAATAGGTACTTTGTAGATCCGATACTTTAACCACTGATAGGTACTTTGAGATTCGATACTTTAACCACTGAATAGGTACTTTGCAGATCCGATACTTTAGCCACTATATATGTACTTTGTAGATCCGATACTTTAACCACTATATATGTACTTTGTAGATCCGATACTTTAACCACTGAATAGGTAATTTGTAGATCCGATACTTTAACCACTGAATAGGTACTTTGTAGATCCGATACTTTAACCACTGAATAGGTACTTTGTAGATTCGATACTTTAACCACTGAATAGGTACTTTGTAGATTCGATACTTTAACCACTGAATAGGTACTTTGTAGATCCGATACTTTAACCACTGAATAGGTACTTTGTAGATCCGATACTTTAACCACTGAATATGTACTTTGTAGATCCGATACTTTAACCACTGAATATGTACTTTGTAGATCCGATACTTTAACCACTGAATAGGTACTTTGTAGATCCGATACTTTAACCA
Organism: Arion vulgaris; assembly: GCA_020796225.1. Taxonomy (NCBI): domain Eukaryota; kingdom Metazoa; phylum Mollusca; class Gastropoda; order Stylommatophora; family Arionidae; genus Arion; species Arion vulgaris. The sequence continues at coordinate 46,790,864 of CM036758.1, forward strand.
CTGAATAGGTACTTTGTAGATCCGATACTTTAACCACTGAATAGGTACTTTGTAGATCCGATACTTTAACCACTGGATATGTACTTTGTAGATCCGATATTTTAACCACTGGATATGTACTTTGTAGATCCGATACTTTAACCACTGAATAGGTACTTTGTAGATCTGATACTTTAACCACTGAATAGGTACTTTGCAGATCCGATACTTTAACCACTGAATAGGTACTTTGTAGATCCGATACTTTAACCACTGGATATGTACTTTGTCGATCCGATACTTTAACCACTGGATATGTACTTTGGAGATCCGATACTTTAACCACTAGATACTTACTTTGGAGATCCGATACTTTAACCACTGAATAGGTACTTTGTAGATCCGATACTTTAACCACTGAATAGGTACTTTGTAGATCTGATACTTTAACCACTGAATATGTACTTTGTAGATCCGATACTTTAACCACTGAATAGGTACTTTGTAGATCCGATACTTTAACCACTGATAGGTACTTTGTAGATCGGATACTTTAACCACTGAATAGGATACTTTGTAGATTCGATACTTTAACCACTGAATAGGTACTTTGCAGATCCGATACTTTAACCACTATATATGTACTTTGTAGATCCGATACTTTAACCACTATATATGTACTTTGTAGATCCGATACTTTAACCACTGAATAGGTAATTTGTAGATCCGATACTTTAACCACTGAATAGGTACTTTGTAGATCCGATACTTTAACCACTGAATAGGTACTTTGTAGATCCGATACTTTAACCACTGAATAGGTACTTTGTAGATTCGATACTTTAACCACTGAATAGGTACTTTGTAGATCCGATACTTTAACCACTGAATAGGCACTTTAGATCCGATACTTTAACCACTGAATATGTACTTTGTAGATCCGATACTTTAACCACTGAATATGTACTTTGTAGATCCGATACTTTAACCACGAATAGGTACTTTGTAGATCCGATACTTTAACCACTAATAGGTACTTTGTAGATCCGATACTTTAACCACTGGATATGTACTTTGTCGATCCGATACTTTAACCACTGGATATGTACTTTGTAAATCCGATACTTTAACCACTGAATAGGTACTTTGAGATCCGATACTTTAACCACTGAATAGGTACTTTGTAGATCCGATACTTTAACCACTGAATAGGTACTTTTTAGATCCGATACTTTAACCACTGGATAGGTACTTTGTAGATCCGATACTTTAACCACTGAATATGTACTTTGTAGATCCGATACTTTAACCACTGAATATGTACTTTGTAGATCCGATACTTAACCACTGAATAGGTACTTTGTAGATCCGATACTTTAACCACTGAATAGGTACTTTGTAGATCCGATACTTTAACCCCTGAATAGGTACTTTGTAGATCCGATACTTTAACCACTGAATATGTACTTGTAGATCCGATACTTTAACCACGAATATGTACTTTGTAGATCCGATACTTTAACCACTGAATAGGTACTTTGTAGATTCGATACTTTAACCACTGAATAGGTACTTTGTAGATCCGATACTTTAACCACTGAATGGTACTTTGTAGATCCGATACTTTAACCACTGAATATGTACTTTGTAGATCCGATACTTTAACCACTGAATATGTACTTTGTAGATCCGATACTTTAACCACTGAATAGGTACTTGTAGATCCGATACTTTAACCACTAATAGGTACTTTGTAGATCCGATACTTTAACCACTGGATATGTACTTTGTCGATCCGATACTTTAACCACTGGATATGTACTTTGTAAATCCGATACTTTAACCACTGAATAGGTACTTTGTAGATCCGATACTTTAACCACTGAATAGGTACTTTGTAGATCCGATACTTTAACCACTGAATAGGTACTTTGTAGATCCGATACTTTAACCACTGGATATGTACTTTGTAGATCCGATATTTTAACCACTGGATATGTACTTTGTAGATCCGATACTTTAACCACTGAATAAGTACTTTGTAGATCTGATACTTTAACCACTGAATAGGTACTTTGCAGATCCGATACTTTAACCACTGAATAGGTACTTTGTAGATCCGATACTTTAACCACTGGATATGTACTTTGTCGATCCGATACTTTAACCACTGGATATGTACTTTGGAGATCCGATACTTTAACCACTAGATACTTACTTTGGAGATCCGATACTTTAACCACTGAATAGGTACTTTGTAGATCCGATACTTTAACCACTGAATAGGTACTTTGGAGATCCGATACTTTAACGACTAGATACTTACTTTGTAGATCCGATACTTTAACCACTGAATAGGTACTTTGTAGATCCGATACTTTAACCACTGAATAGGTACTTTGTAGATCTGATACTTTAACCACTGAATAGGTACTTTGTAGATCCGATACTTTAACCACTGAATAGGTACTTTGTAGGTCTGATACTTTAACCACTGAATAGGTACTTTGGTGATCCGATACTTTAACCATTGAATAGGTACTTTGTAGATCTGATACTTTAACCACTGAATAGGTACTTTGTAGATCCGATACTTTAACCACTGAATAGGTACTTTGTAGATCCGATACTTTAACCACTGAAAAGGTACTTTGTAGATCCGATACTTTAACCACTGAATAGGCACTTTGTAGATTCGATACTTTAACCACTGAATAGGTACTTTGTAGATTCGATACTTTAACCACTGAATAGGTACTTTGTAGATCTGATACTTTAACCACTGAATAAGTACTTTGTAGATCCGATACTTTAACCACTGGATATGTACTTTGGAGATCCGATACTTTAACCACTGAATAGGTACTTTGTAGATCTGATACTTTAACCACTGAATATGTACTTTGTAGATCCGATACTTTAACCACTGAATAGGTCTTTGTAGATTCGATACTTTAACCACTGAATAGGTACTTTGTAGATCTGATACTTTAACCACTGAATAAGTACTTTGTAGATCCGATACTTTAACCACTGGATATGTACTTTGGAGATCCGATACTTTAACCACTGAATAGGTACTTTGGAGATCTGATACTTTAACCACTGAATATGTACTTTGTAGATCCGATACTTTAACCACTGAATAGGTACTTTGTAGATCCGATACTTTAACCACTGATAGGTACTTTGTAGATTCGATACTTTAACCACTGAATAGGTACTTTGCAGATCCGATACTTTAGCCACTATATATGTACTTTGTAGATCCGATACTTTAACCACTATATATGTACTTTGTAGATCCGATACTTTAACCACTGAATAGGTAATTTGTAGATCCGATACTTTAACCACTGAATAGGTACTTTGTAGATCGATACTTTAACCACTGAATAGGTACTTTGTAGATCCGATACTTTAACCACTGAATAGGTACTTTGTAGATTCGATACTTTAACCACTGAATAGGTACTTTGTAGATCCGATACTTTAACCACTGAATAGGTACTTTGTAGATCCGATACTTTAACCACTGAATATGTACTTTGTAGATCCGATACTTTAACCACTGAATATGTACTTTGTAGATCCGATACTTTAACCACTGAATAGGTACTTTGTAGATCGATACTTTAACACTGAATAGGTACTTTGTAGATCCGATACTTTAACCACTGAATAGGTACTTTGTAGATCCGATACTTTAACCACTGGATATGTACTTTGTAGATCCGATATTTTAACCACTGGATATGTACTTTGTAGATCCGATACTTTAACCACTGAATAGGTACTTTGTAGATCTGATACTTTAACCACTGAATAGGTACTTTGCAGATCCGATACCTTAACCACTGAATAGGTACTTTGTAGATCCGATACTTTAACCACTGGATATGTACTTTGTCGATCCGATACTTTAACCACTGGATATGTACTTTGGAGATCCGATGACTTTAACCACTAGATACTTACTTGTAGATCCGATACTTTAACCACTGAATAGGTACTTTGTAGATCCGATACTTTAACCACTGAATAGGTACTTTGTAGATCTGATACTTTAACCACTGAATAGGTACTTTGTAGATCCGATACTTTAACCACTGAATAGGTACTTTGTAGATCTGATACTTTAACCACTGAATAGGTACTTTGGTGATCCGATACTTTAACCATTGAATAGGTACTTTGTAGATCTGATACTTTAACCACTGATACGTACTTTGTAGATTCGATACTTTAACCACTGAATAGGTACTTTGTAGATCTGATACTTTAACCACTGAATAAGTACTTTGTAGATCCGATACTTTAACCATTGAATAGGTACTTTGTAGATTCGATACTTTAACCCCTGAATATGTACTTTGTAGATTCGATACTTTAACCACTGAATAGGTACTTTGTAGATTCGATACTTTAACCACTGAATAGGTACTTTGTAGATCTGATACTTTAACCACTGAATAAGTACTTTGTAGATCCGATACTTTAACCACTGGATATGTACTTTGGAGATCCGATACTTTAACCACTGAATAGGTACTTTGTAGATCTGATACTTTAACCACTGAATAGGTACTTTGGAGATCCGATACTTTAACCACTGAATATGTACTTTGTAGATTCGATACTTTAACCACTGAATAGGTACTTTGCAGATCCGATACTTTAACCACTATATATGTACTTTGTAGATCCGATACTTTAACCACTGAATAGGTAATTTGTAGATCCGATACTTTAACCACTGAATAGGTACTTTGTAGATCCGATACTTTAACCACTGAATAGGTACTTTGTAGATCCGATACTTTAACCACTGAATAGGTACTTTGTAGATTCGATACTTTAACCACTGAATAGGTACTTTGTAGATCCGATACTTTAACCACTGAATAGGTACTTTGTAGATCCGATACTTTAACCACTGAATATGTACTTTGTAGATCCGATACTTTAACCACTGAATATGTACTTTGTAGATCCGATACTTTAACCACTGAATAGGTACTTTGTAGATCCGATACTTTAACCACTGAATAGGTACTTTGTAGATCCGATACTTTAACCACTAATAGGTACTTTGTAGATCCGATACTTTAACCCCTAATAGGTACTTTGTAGATCCGATACTTTAACCACTGAATAGGTACTTTGTATATCCGATACTTTAACCACTGAATAGGTACTTTGTAGATCCGATACTTTAACCACTGAATAGGTACTTTGTAGATCCGATACTTTAACCACTGGATATGTACTTTGTAGATCCGATATTTTAACCACTGGATATGTACTTTGTAGATCCGATACTTTAACCACTGAATAGGTACTTTGTAGA